>CM056576.1:4030000-4395000 GCA_029721435.1 Gymnothorax reevesii
AAGTATTTAGACAGTGATATAATCTCAAGTTCCGACGTAATTCCTAATTCCTCATCTGATGAGCACAGACTGAGCCTTTATTTAAGGGCACATGCATCCATATTGCGAGAATCGTTTACAAATTATAACAATTTAAAATGATATTACTCTTCAAAAATAATCAATATTGATAAATGCGTAGAAGAGTGATTATAAATATGAACATGGACGACAAAAAAAAAGGAAAATACAACGGCAAAAATAATAATAACTTTTATTATAAGTATTATTATTACAGCAGTTATCATTACTGCTGCTCATCTTCATAAGTGCTTTTCTCAGAGTTCTGATGGTATGGCCACACCCCAAGTGAGGGGGAGTGATCAATTATGCAAATGAGACTGCCGAAGCGGCGGGATGGCGATGCGCGAGCCAGTTATCGCTCTCTCCCGCCGAAGCGCCAGTTCTCCCCGATCGCTCATACAGAATCACAGCCTAATGGCAGCCTATTAACATAATTGCCAACACAACTAGTGTTCCGCGTCTCAAACCGCCATCAAGTTCCGCCGCCGAGGCGGGAGAGAGCGGGAAACGGCGGAAAAAGATTAAATTACGGCGATCTGGCGGCATCCTCCTCGCCTAATGTCCGACCTCCCTCTCTCCCTCCCGCCTTATCATCGCCGATACCTCCGTCGCCATCATCATCATCATCATCGTTCTCTCGCTGGGACACCAAGAGAGCCCCCCCCCGCCCCCATGCGCTAAACATTCCACTGAGCGACTCACACCAAACGCACGCTCAAATTTAAACGGATTCCGCCAGGCGAAATGAAATTCCCATTATTTTTAATTAATCCTTAATTAAAATATATTACTCCACAGATTCCGCAAATCTCTCTTAATATGCAAATGCGGCCCATTCAAGGGATATTTACATATCATTAATTAACGCGGCGCATTCTTTTTCGGGGCTAACAAGCTGTGGGCTGGAGCTGCCAAGGTGAGACAGGCCCTGTGCTCCTGTGCGACTTGCAGTACACAAGTGTGTGTGTGTGTGTGTGTGTGTGTGTGTGTGTGTGTGTGTGTGTGTGTGTTTTCATGTGTGTGTGTGTGTGTGTTTGTGTGTGTATGTGTGTTTGTGTGTGCCCGCGCACGTGAGTGTGTGTGTGTGTGTATGTGCGCGTGTTCGTGTGTTTGTGTGTGTGTGCATGAGTGTGTGTATGCCTGAGCATGTATGTGCGTGCATGCACGTGTGTACATATATGAGTGTACGTGTGTGAGTGTGTGTGTGTGTGTGTGTGCGTGCGCGTGTTTGTGTGTGCATGTGTGTGTGCATGTATGTGTGTGTGTGTGCGTGTGGAGATGATCCCCAAACACCACACACTGAAAACAGAGAAGAGAAGAACATCAGCGAAACGATGATCAGTTCTCCTGTTCTAATGACGGACTGAAGCGGTAAAATAATGCCCAGGAGCATTTCCACAGGAATCTTCCGGGTCCAGTAAACAGGAAGGAACATCATCTCCTGAGAGGGGAACTGTCTCCAAAAGAATGATTAATGCGCCAAATTTATACCTCAATAATTCTCCTGATGAATTGGTACAAACACACCGGTATGTAAATGCAGAAATAATAAATAACAGTAAACCGTTTCTCCTCCGCACACCTTTACTGACTTTAGATGGCCAGATTACTCCACCATACAAAATGCCTTGTCTAAATTTCGACTATTTTGAACAGACTTAAATAATTTTAATTATGCTAATATTATCAGAATCATATCCGTTCAGCTAGCCAAGGCTACGACTCGATTGTACACCTGACAGCCTCCTTACTATCAACTAGAGACAAGTTCAAGACATAATGAACTCCAGGAAGAGAGACTCAAACACCCACAATCCATTGCGTGGTCAATGCTAACCCACCTCACTTCAGAGACAAAAATGAGTGGGAGTAGGTAGTGCACATAACCCCAGTGATGTTCACACGAACATGTGGAAAGTAACTCAAATATCGGCCTAAGAAAAGCTACAGTTAGCAGACAGACCAAAAGCAAGGCCTACTGAGAGCTCTGGTCTCTAGCCTTAACACCAGGATTAGCAGTGGTACTTCATTAGCCACACGACTGTCCAATCAGCACTGCTTCAGTAATGAAGCTCTGCTCATTTTAATAACACAAATGTCAGTCCGCTAACTTTGCGCATAAATCAACGCAGTTTAAGACTGCAATATCCCGCTCCGCATACAGCCGCCATACATTATATTTCTCCGGCCGCTTGTTATTCGCATCAGAAAATCATTTCCGGGAGAGCCGAGACGCGATCGCGATATGAAGATTCCTGTAATATTGATGCCCGGACAGGGGGAGTATCGTTCCGCGATCAGCATCATCATCGTTACCATCGGTAATGGAGAAAAAAGGCCGTTCAGAGTCACGCTGGGCCCGAGACCGGCCATAGCGGTTAGATGTCGCTCCACGTCGCCGAAGCCAGTCTCTCTCCCCCCCCCCGGTCCTGTCATCAACCCCCCCCCCCCCCAACCCCCCACCATCTTCTTCCCAGGCCGCTTTTAATTTGACACCTGGAGCTGGGGTAACGAGGGAGGGAGCGCGTGCGAACGGCATGGCGGAATTCATTAAGGGAAGGGCTGGAGGGTCTGCTCTCCGCCCGCGATAATGACATCGCCGGGGTGCTGCTGTGGGGGTGGGGGGGGCGACGCTGGATGAAACAAACATGAGGTCTGTCAGCCCTGATGTCCGGTCCGACAGGACGAGGCCCACTGAGACACCCACTCATACCGACCCAAACCATCCCCGGACGCCACCAACCCCCACCCCACCCCACACCCCCACCCCACTTTTTGTTTTGTTTTTTTTGAGGTAAGACTATTTATGATGCAACTTTTAAGAATTTTTTTTCAGCGGTTTGGATTTCGAAATAATGGTGATTTTTAAGTGCAGTTTATGTGTGTGTGTGTGTGTGTGTGTGCTGTCTAATAACAGGCAGGCTTTTCTGAGAAGAGGGAAAGTGGTGGGATTAATAAATAATAGAAAGGAAAAATATAAGAATAACAATAAGATACAGAGCAAAGACAAACAGGAGTGAATGAGAGAAAAGGACAACATTCATAAACACAGGCCGTCCAGAAGTACTTGGACAGCAACACAATTTTAACAAGCTGTAATTCAACAAGCACCTGCCCGTTTCTCTCCGTACGCTACTAATGTACTAAACTCCGCCAAATTAAAGATGGTGTCCAGCACATTATCACCCCCCCCTCCACAAAGCCGTGCGGGGGATATAGGGTTGGGTTCCGTACATCTGTCCATCCGTCCTTTCATTCATCCTGCAAGCACTGCAAGGATGCAGTAGTGACTTTCACGGCGCGGGTTCGATCCCCGGTCGTACCAACCAGCAGTGGCCGGCAGCTTTTTCAGAACACCACACAATTGGCTAAAGCGCTGTGGAAATGAAAACTAGGAAGGGACTGCTGGGAAGGGAAATAAAAATGCCTTGTTTGTTGTTCAAGCGCCTCCTGTTGGCCAGACGGGCACTTGTCAGTGAGATTCTGAGCTTGCTCATGTTCAGGTATCCTCCGCCCTCATTCTGAACTTGCGAAAGTTCCGACCAATGAGTGTAAAGATGCCGGGGCTGTCAGGTGCATGCTTCGGAGGAGAGCCGCGAAATGTCTCTCTCTCCTGCACTGGCAACAGGGGGTCGCATACGGGCAAGCCTCGTACGGAGCTCTCTGATTGGGCATTCCAGATTCGGGTGGGATTGGGAATGGGATGCCAAATTAAAAAAATAAATAAATCAATCAGTTTCAATGGAAACACGTTACCTCAAAATCTACAACAGTTACATCGATCAAATTTTGTATTCTCAATAAGGTAGTCACGATCTACGTTGAACAAAAAAAATGGAAGTGGAAGCTCATGCATTACGTTGTTATGGCCCTTGACCGTGGCTAAGGACAGTGATGACCATGTCGCCTTGCTCTGATCTACAGCAGAGCGCACCGAACCAGGACGGAACCTACAGCTCTGTAAAACTACACTGCAGTCCAAACACTAACAAGCCTGACTTTATATGAAATGAAGACATGAAAAACGAAGAAAGGGATGGACAGAGGACGGGAGAGAGGAGGTAGGTAGCTGCTCAAATGTAAGTGACGGGGTACAGGGGTGTAGTTTTGATTGCAGCCCGCATACACACGCGCTCGCGCACACACACACACACACACACACACACACCTTCATTTATATTATAAACAACACCCTCACGCGCTCCCCTGGCATTTCAGATACACCTTTGCCATTAAATATTAATATATTCGCATTTCGCAGCCACCTCAGGAACAAGCTGTGATAGGCCGCATGCGCCAGAGAAAAATAAATAAATAAAATCGTTCGGCTGCACTGCTAAAGGGAGCCTTAATATGCAGACTGAAGGGTGTTAAAGACGAGATGGGAGCCTTCTCCTGTCCCCAACCAATGCCTCGGGTTAGAGGAGAAAATCCTCCTTTAAATGTGCGTTCGGAGAGAGATGGAGGGATGAGGGAGAGGAGAGGAGGAAGAGGCGCTGCATCGGTAATTTCTCTCCTGCTATTACGCGTCACAGTCCTCAGGAGAAATGTGACACGCTGGCAGGTCGAACAGCAGGGAACTGCGAGAAATTGCCTCCTAAATGAGGAGCCCCACTTCAGCCAGGAAGCTTTTATAATCCCCGACCGGCGGGGGAACAAGCAGGATGCAAAACGAACGTGTAGAACGGAGGGGGGGGAGAAACGAGAACTGAACAATCTACATCGACCGTAATCTACTCCTTTCATTTCCACAAACGCCTAAAAGGTCTGCCCCCACCCCTCGACACCCACTGCTATTCTCCGCTATTGTGGGGCGCGGTCATGTGACAGGAGAAGAGTTAACACTTTGTAGAGGGATTTTTTTTTGGCTGAAAAGGGTGGATGGTGTGAAAGGTCTGGCAGGAAAACAGCAGAACGGAACGCAGGAGAGAGATCGCGGGTAGACAGGGGGCAGAATCGATTCAGACGGTGAGGTCCACCGCCGCAGCGAGCCTCAGACCTAAATGAGCAGTTCTCAAATGAGCCAGTGTCACCTGAGGAGGGGGGGGGACTGAGGCTGTTGCAGGGGCGGCCATCTTTCTCTGTGTCTCTCTATAAGCGGTGGCTCGTCTGAGCCAATCAGAAGCCCCTCCTGTCCCCACTAGAGTTCCGCACCTAACCTGCCTCACTGACTGCCAACAGCAGGTCACCCACAGGCCAGAGAAACCTCAAAAATAATTCTCTAAAGCTGCCAAAAATCCCTCTCAGGGAGTATTGCTTTTCTAAGGGTCCTTCGATTGAGCATTCGATTGACCTGTTGCATGACGACCCTTTCCCAATTTCCCAAAAAAAAAACCTTACCGCATCGCAACTGGGGGTGACCGCCTGTCAGGGTCCCATCACCAGTATTGACCCAGCATGCCTTGGGCCACTATAACCAAATAAAACCAAATGACGAGGCCTGGATTCTACCAAAATCGACCCAAGTCTTCAGAGGACAAGCTGGCGTGGATAGTCTTCACAAAGATTTCACTAATCACCAAAATTAGCCTGCTAGACTGCACACATTTTCATTACAGGGAACCAGAACGGACGCATAAATATTAAAATGCATTGCTTGTTTAGCACCTTTAATTACAACAGGTGGCAGGCTACAGTGTTTCGATAAAAAGCGGTGAGGGGCAGATCGCTGAGAAACAGCGTCACCAGACAGGAGTCTCAGAGCTATCGACAGCTCCGCAGTGAGATGGGCTGGTGCTTAATGGTCCACCATAAATTTCTAACATTTTTCCAGCGAGTTGTGAAAAATGGCCGTGTCCGTCCTGTGATGAGGCCCTTCAGATTGGCAGGAGTCCAGCAGCCAATCAGATAAGGGCATGGGGAGCAGTCCCAGTGCCGCCCAATAAAGTAGCTCCGATGAGGCGTCGCCAAGGTGACACACCTCGCACCCGCTATTTAGCCAAAGGCGCAGTGGCGAATCCTGAGGAATAAACTCAAATCTTCCCCCTCAATTAATCCGTCAAATAGACAGCTACCTGCCGACAGCTCTGTTATTGAGCAAAAGCGACGCTGCACACGCGCGCTTGGCAGGAGGAAGAAGATGCAATGTGCAAATTAATTTTGCCCATTAAGTTGTGTTTACTTCCGACAGCTAAATATAGACACACGCCTGAATTGAGCCAACGATGACTATATTATTATCAAAGGAACACTTACGACTCTTTAAATTAATGCACTGCTTTCTGGTGTGTTCACTCGAGCAGGCTTCAAAACTCTGAGGTATTGAAAAACAATCCTTCAAACTTAACGCCGCGCTTTTCCATCTTTGCGTATTGACCGCAACTACTGACATTACCTCAGCGAGACTTCAAAGCAATTCGCCATATTTCATGCTAAACGATGACATCTGGCATATATCTGTTCACTTTCACTCCAAGCAGAGAGCTGGAGAGAAATAGTTTCCTCCATTTTTGTAGTTTTAACCAGGAGAAGTTGATAAGAACTACAATACAAGGCCTGTTTCTCCTGACTGTAACAGGTTCCAGATAAAAATTGCAGAGCGCTGTCACCTGACTTGCACGGTCATCAATCATTTTCACAGCCAACTGAAGCCCGAATTTTGAAGGCAACTGACAACGGAGCCTCAAAGAGACAGCTATATGCAAGAGGTACTTCCGTCTAGTTAAAGAGGAGCCTGCTACCACAAATTACTGCAAGTTACTTTTTGGTACAAACTGATAAATTGCTCAAATATTCAGGTCAATTTAATATGGGAAGAGAAAATGGGAGTTATTCATTATCAAACCAAATCATTTCCGGTGCCAATCGCATCGCACAATGGAGAAGGGGCAGGAAAACAGCCTGGATAGTCTACAAACCAACCAATCACAAGAGAGGACACAACATTCCCTCACACCCATAGACAGCCTACAGTCTCCAGCTGGGCAGGTCTCCATGTCTATAGACAGCGGGTGGAAACTCGAGTATCCGGAGAGACACACACAAACGCAGGGACAACATGCAAACATAAAACTCCACTTATACAGTGAGCGCCATAATTCATTGGACAGTGACCCCGTTTGTTTCTGTTTTTTTTGGTTATATACTGTAGCACTTTGAATCTGAAAGAATACACTGACAGTGAGGTCGAGACGCAGACGGTCAGATTTGATTTCAGGGTGTTTTCATCCATAACGGATGAACGGATTGGAAATAACAGCACCTTCTGTGCAAAGCGCCCACCATTTTTGGGTGCAAAAAAATATTGGCCATACAGCATAATCTAGAGTAATGTAATGTTTTCAAGTTGGTCGCATAACCTTTGCATGCAGTGATTCCTTGAAGTGCGTGACACACAGACATCACCTGACATCACCTGACTCTGGTCTCTTCCCTGCTGATGCTCTGCAGGCCTGTACTGCAGCATCTTCACTTCCTGTTTGTTTCAGGGACTTTTTGCCTTCAGTCTCTTCTTCAGCAGGTAAAATGCAGGTTCAGTTGGATTCAGATCCAGTGATTGACTTGGCCATGAGATGCAAAATAAAAAATTTGAATAAAGTTTCACTGTCCAATGAATTATTATACTCACTGTAAACAGACCTAATTAAAAAATACAGTGATATATTGCCAAATAATATGTAATATTTCAAATGATGCCAAAATGCATAATCTACATAATCGTGGTGGTTTTAACAACCTCAGCCTTTGCCAAACACCAGCGTCTTCCAAAGCAGGCAGAAATCAAAACATTCTGGACTTAATTTCGCCATAAAAACTTAAATGCCCCAACAATAAAAACACCAATAAACACACATTCTATACTGCCAGTGAGCTGAATAAACAGCGGAGCATTTGGGCCAATATCAAGATGGCTGAAGGCACTTGAGCAGTAAAATGATAAAATACTGCACGTGACCGCGAGCTACAGACACACAAATCATAAACAAAACAAAAATGGGCAAAAAAACCAAAACGCAGATATATGAACAAAAATAGCACAAAAAAGGTGAGCGTGCTCAGAAAATACAATAACATGGGACTGAAATATCAACAGAATTATACTTTGTAATTCTAGATTTTCTCCTACAGCGTTTCACTTTTATTGTGTCCTTTACAATGAGACTGGTGAAGTCCCGCGCGCACGGCCGATCACAGGGGTTATTAAAACAGAAAAAAAGCAAAAGGCGATCTTCAAACACCAGTAAAAAGAGCAGCTTAGCGGCAGGCTATCTTAGCGACGGCATTAATAACGTGTACCGTATAACAGACTGTCTATGCTGACACTTAAAAATGAAGAGGAATGAGCCGGTGAAAAAAAGAATTCAACATCATATTAATATTTTACGAGTCACCATCTTTCGACCACGCTGTATGTCATGGATTTGTGTGCGAGCTGGAGCTGGGGCTGGGGCTGGGGCTGGGGCTGGGGCTGGGGCTGGGGCTGGAGCTGGAGCTGGGGCTGGGGCTGGAGCTGGAGCTGGGGCTGGGGCTGGGGCTGGAGCTGGAGCTGGGGCTGGGGCTGGGGCTGGGGCTGGAGCTGGGGCTGGGGCTGGGGCTGGGGCTGGGGCTGGGGCTGGGGCTGGGGCTGGAGCTGGGGCTGGGGCTGGGGCTGGAGCTGGAGCTGGAGCTGGGGCTGGGGCTGGAGCTGGAGCTGGGGCTGGGGCTGGGGCTGGGGCTGGAGCTGGGGCTGGGGCTGGGGCTGGGGCTGGGGCTGGGGCTGGGGCTGGGGCTGGAGCTGGGGCTGGGGCTGGGGCTGGAGCTGGAGCTGGAGCTGGGGCTGGGGCTGGGGCTGGGGCTGGGGCTGGGGCTGGAGCTGGGGCTGGAGCTGGGGCTGGAGCTGGGGCTGGGGCTGGGGCTGGAGCTGGGGCTGGGGCTGGGGCTGGGGCTGGGGCTGGGGCGGCGCAATCACGGAAGGTGCACTAAATTTGGACAGTAAGTAGAATCACCCCGTCAGCGCGGTACAGCGAACATTTGAAACGCCCCATTTAACTGCACTGTACTCCTATCTGTTCCTCTCATCTGCATACTTCAGCGGCACAATGATGGATGAAGATGGATGGCAAAAAATCAACCTCATTGAAACAACTGTTTTATCAAGGTTAAACTACCCTCTTCGCTCTTAACCCCTTATCTCCTCCTGTTTCTCGAACATCAGATTATCAACGGCATCTCTTATCGAGCCTGTTTTTAATTTCTTATGAGGTTGTGCTGAAATAATGATCGAAAAGCCGGTGACTCGGAAATGAAGGGGAGTGGGGTTTATGAAATCGCCTGGTAGTAACTGCTGAGCACGTTGTCAGCTGACATTTTCATTAAAAATACAGAACGGAGCCGCCAATAAATTAAAACGAGAGTGTAACGAATGGGGGAGATTAAATTGCTCCTCAGTTCGGCAGCAGTAGAGGCTGCGCACTTTTTTTTATTCCACAGACCGTTTACACCCCCACCCGAATCCTCCCTAACAAAGCCTAACAATTTAAAGAAACATAGCCAACGCAGACTAATTAATCCGATTCCCCTTTTATCTGCAACATTGTTGTTATTCATGGTAATGAATTCAGATTTTACATTAAAAATAAGCTCCACGCTACACAGGCATCACCATTACTCGCCACCATTCCGGCTCAAAGGAGTTTTCACCCTAACAAGCTATTAATACATGCAAACGCCTGAAGAAATACCGAGGTGGTTTCAGTCCGTAAGTCGACTGGCATTTTTTTAACGCCTATATTTACCCCACAGGCCTGCGTGCAAGTGGCAGCGAACTCAATTTCAGCTCGGCTGGTGCGTCTATTTCAGTCCTTCTGTCATAAAAATTCCCAGGCCTCAGTCCGCGGCACGCACACAGGGCGGGGGCGCGCGGAAAACACGGGGATCTTATTAACGACACGCGCACGTGCGAGCGCAGGCCTTCGGGACAAAAGGTGCACGAGGCCGGCTGCAGCCCTGTCCTCCACAGAGACGGGCTGCGCGGGCAGGAATGCGGCACAAGCTAAGAAGAGCAGCCGATGTGACTGTACAGGCTTCCGCTCTGCGCGCTTTCCAAAAAATCAGCCCAGATGTGATGCCAGGGTGCCCCATCCTCCCCTCCCCTCGCGCAATACCCCGGAGCCAAAGGTGCGCGCAAGGAGGAAACAGATGAATATAATGCTGATTGTGCGGAAAAAAAGGAGAAAAAACAATAAAAATTAAAAAATGACAGTCATTTATAAAATACCAGTAGGAGTTAACTGTGCATAACTAACGCTGGCAAAGGCAATCTGGCAAACGGAGGAGACAAGAGAAAAAGCGCACTTTTAATGTCTTTAAATGCGCGAAGTACGAGGAGGGCGGACGAGCCGCTCAATCAAACGCGCGGCACTTCAGCAGCTGGTAATGCGAGACGGGGTCATTCGCCCATCCATTTCCCCAAGGTCAGCTCCTGCATTCGTGAGGCTTTCCACAGACTGCAGCATAGATAATGGCCACAATTCTTGTTTACGCTTCGGAGTTATTATTGGTGCAGGGAAGGACGAGAGAAGCCTCGGAATGGGGTTACATCTGTAGGAGAGCATTTTAAATATGACGGACAGGATATTTTATCCGCAATAAGCTAAATTCCCAGGATTTTAAAATTCTGAATCTGTGCTAAATTAGGTCGTATAAGCCTATGAGCGAAAAAGATTAAATGTAAAATGTTGCGGAACAAACAAATGAGTAAAATGCTTGGGTGGGAGACAGAATGATATCTTGGTCACCAGTGTGTTCCACAGAAGTGTATAACGCCACGGCTCAACTGCAACATCGGCGCGCGTCCCCGTCTTTCCCTCCAGTGTTCCCGGGGCAGCGCTCCTCTCGCTCCTGGACGCAGCGTTTGCTGTAGAGCACTTCCACAGCCAAGCGAGCGTGCCGAGCGCTGACCCGTGCACAAGCCCTCGCGCTTCACCCCGCTGCGCTAAAAGCTACCTGCGATGTCACTCATGTCCGCGCCGGGAAGCGATCCAAGTGCACAGCGAACGCCTTCCTGTCCCATCCAGAAGATTTACCTTCTTTTCACGGCAGAAGGCCCACTTGCTTATCCTAATTCCCCCCGCCTACCTAGTTCCACTCCAAAACTCCCGTCTACCTACATGCAGAAAATCTGGTCTATTTAAAGACCCGAAGAGCCCACCTGGACCCAAACTCTCTGAGCAGCACAGGCAGCCTCCCGCCGTTTCTGTCGCGCGCGGATTTCAGCAGTGTAAGCGAATCCCCCAGAGGACAGCACCACCTGCCTGAAAAAAGGCATCTTTGAACAGCATCACTGCGCACTGCATCACACATATTCATCCCAGTTTTTTCCTCTTCTTTTGTGGTCACTATGCATCCCTGGATTTGCGCTTAAAACGGGGAGCTAAGCTTAAGAAAAACATTGGAAAGTAAAATGGAGCTCGGTCCAACTAGGCTACTGACTGCAGCAGAAAGCTGATTGAGGTTCCTGGTGCCCTTTACTGGATAGAGAAATATTCACAGAACTGCTCAGGTTTTTAAAAACAGGTTCACTTAGATGGAAAGAGCTATACAAGTGCACATAAGCCCCCGAATGCAAAGCTTAAAACAAAATTACCTCAGTTTGAAAAATATTTTCATTTAATTTGGCAGCAATTGGCTTCCACACACAAAAAGACAACAAGAGAAACTGGCAAAAACGACCCTCAATTTGGACACCCAGAACACATATGGACTGCATCAGATTAAAATATGTATTTTATAACTCCACACTCTCAACAAAAATGACTAGTACTAAACAAGGCCTGGCTTAGCCCAGACATGGAGCCCAAACTAGTGAACTATTGTAGAGAAGTATCATTACATTAGTTGTGATATCATATTGAATTATTGCTCAAAGAAAACCAATCAGCAAGCTGATTCTGTAAAATTGGCAACAGCAAACTAGCTATTAGCCAGCAACTTAGCCAAGTCATGCACCTTAGCCACACAGGAGGCTTTAATTCAAATTCTTCATTTAGAAACACCACCCCCAATGGCAAAAGCAGGTATTGCGCTCACTTTCATTCCATAAAAGTCAATATAGTGGTCTCTGCCTCATCTCTAGGGGCTGTGGCAGCAGGTGTGTGAGCACGGCGAAAGCCTCCTAAAGCCTAATTTATAGTCGTCCAAATCCGTCAATGCGCATATACGCAAAGCCCCTCTCCGACGTTGCAAACCCTCTCCGACATGCTCTCAGATGCATGACGGACACCTCCCAAATTTTCTAACTATCCGTCAAAACGACGGAGACCCCGTGGATAGCACAAGTCTGTGATTGGTCAGCTAACTAAATCATTCCCGGAATGCCGCTCAGACGCCATGAAATAGTCGGTGGGGCTCCGAAAAAATGCTACGCCCCCTACTGTCCTGGCGGTGAATTGCTTTGTAACACCCATTAAGCAACGGAGAAGTCTGAAAGGTCCGCATCTCTGTCGGTACAACTGCGTGTCTGCGCATTGAAGGAGTTGGACGACCATAAATTAGGCTTAAGACAGACAAGAACATTTCAACAAGGTCAATCAGTAAGGGACATTGACTCATGTGAGCCACCTGCTGGGACCAGAAAAATTGCAAATGGCACAAACTTGGTCAAAACCCATTTGCGAACATTACTGAACGGCTAAGGCACAATATCACCTCAGGTCACACAGCAAGGATTAGAAATGAAATGTAAAAATACACTCAAATTTATCATGACTTGTACTCCGACAAAAACACACCCAACAGTATCTTAAAAATGTAGCTAACTAACCACTCAGGCTCGCGTTCATCTTGACCTCCATTTTGTAGAGAGGTCTGTGGAAAAACTGCGATATGTTCTCCTCTGGATGGACTGAAGGAATCCCTTCTGTTCCCCATGCAAACTGTGGGAAAATGAGGCCGAATGCGAGAGGCAGTGAATTCTCTCCTCTGTACATTAGTGTGGCGTGATGATGATTGATTAGCATGGTGCAGGCAGGCCGCATTAACAAGGATTGAGGGAGGGGGGGGCCGCCACATCGCGGCTGTCATCTCACCTAGCGGCGCCCCGGCTCGCCACCACACTGCCACCCAGTCAGCCGTCGCAACCCGCCCGACCTCGCGCGTCGAAAGAGCGGCGGCTAAATTCGTCGCCTTGGCCTCCACGTTCCACCCCCCCCCCCCCGCCAGTCATCACCCGCTATCTCTCCGGGCGGCAGCCTCCGGAGAACCTGCAACGCTGGCGGCAGAGGAGTCCCGCTTTGTTCTGCCGGCGTGCTGCGGAGAGCGGCAGCAGCCGAGTTCATTAGCATAAATTAGCATAACGCAAAGAGAGGCACTCCTCGACGCGATGCACCGCTTTCAATTATCGACACGAACAGAGTTCCCCCCCCCACCCCCGATCCCAGCAGAGCCCCGATTCAAAACCTCTCCTGTCCGAGGAGACGCTGCAGATTCGCTTAATAAGCCCCCTACAGATCAGAAATGCTGATATCCGTACTGCAGGCCCGCGATACGAATTGCATTACCATCAGTAATTGAAATGCTGTCGCTCCAACGGCCCGCTAGGCGGACTCCATCCAAGCTACTTTATAACAAAAAAAAAAAACCCCAAACACAACCCTACAATCAAACACACGCCATAACAATTAAAAAACTAATAATGCGGTCAAATATTGACAGCGGCATTTCATTAAGGGCAAAATTAACGAGTCGCAATTAACGGGGTTTTTCATGTTAATTGGCCAGGTGGGCTGGGCGGAGGAAACACCAAGTTCTTTTCCACCGCAAATATTTTTGGCACTGGGGTGTCTGGGAAATGGGACGGCGACGCAAAGGCGGCAAGGAAGATGAAGCGCTAATCCGGCAATAACAGGAGACACAGGTATTCGGCATTGTTTCCCCGCCAAGCGCAACGTTTACACCCCCCGGTGATGCAGGGAGACACGGAGGGAGTGCGCTTTGAGGCGAATGTACTTACGCACGCATCCGTAATGTAGGCACGCGTCGAGCGGAGAGACGCACGCCGGAGCGGGATGTACAGCAGGGCGGGGGATGGGGGGTGGGGGGGTGCTGTCAGGCTCTGGGGACGGGGGGGGGTTCACTTCACAGGGTGAAAAATCCAATGTAAATGAAGGGAAAATCTATCATGCAGCCTGATAGAAGGGAACCTGTGTCAGCCCCGCTGTTAGGGCCTGCAGCCGGGCGAGCTGCTGATGTATGGGGAACCAGGATGAGGAGCGAAGACCGTGGCGAGATGGGCTGCGATGTGAGTGTGTGTGCGTGCGTGCGTGTGTGTGTGTGTGTGTGTTTGGGGGGGGGGTTAACAGAGCGCTCCCCACGCTTGCCGCCGAGCCCTGGGCAAAGGAGGTATAAATGTTGATTAGTGTTGATTTTGTCCGACGAGCGCCTGGCGACTGACAGTTGGGCTAAGCCGCGGCGAAGGAGGACCATTAATCTTGGTCTGGTTTAAGTAGTGTATATTAATTTGTGTCATTTTTACTAAGTCGCAACAGGAAGGGCTGCGCGCTGGGCTCCCCGTCTCGCCGCCTGGGTGCTCGGTTGCGCTCGCGCGCGGTTAGCGCCCGTCGCCGGCGTCAGAATCCAACTGCAGCAAAGGACAGGAAATGAGACCCTAACCCCGAATTAAAGAAAATTAACTCCCGGGGGGTTGGCATGGCAACCAGGGCAGAGAATGGCGCAGGCCATTAAATTTAATGTACATAACAAATTTGCAGATTTTAATACATTTTTAACACGTTTAGGAGATTAAGCGGGAGAGAAACGGAGAGCCAAAGAAGGGGGAATGTTGTTTGGAACGCTCACAAGCCTCAGACGTATTATCCCACGCTAGCTAAAGGATTGGGGGCTAATCCTGAGTAAAAATACACAACAAACAATAAGAGAGCCCACTTTTCCTCTCGGAGACAGATGCTCCAAAATAAACATGGCTGTTTATTGAATCTTTGCCGCAGAACATTATTTGCAGGAGGTGCTGAGACGCAGGATGATGAGATACCAAGAGCATTTGCAGTGAAATTTCTGAATAATTTCCACAACAGTAAGTGGCAAGCCATTTAACCTTAATGGATGCGAATATGATATCTTTCACACAACTAAGAACAGAAGCAATTTCGCCATAAAACGAGGAGTTTGCAGACAAACCAGTGTTATTGTATTAGATAACCAGATAGATAAGCAGTGTAAAATTACCACAGGGCATAAACACAATAAAATAAAAAAAATATTATCACAGATGTGCATAAGCAAAAACTATAATATGAAGGGAATGCGGTCTTCCCTTGTGTCAAATTTGCTCCCGGGCCTCCCAAAACACAATATGCAACACAATTTTTAATGAAGCTACTTCAAATTACGGAGTATTTACCACCGAACTCAGTATCTGGGTGCATGCATCTTTCTGCTTCTCATTTCATCCTCCCACAGATCCCACAATGCATTTGTCTTAACGTCCAAATAATGAGGCCATGTTAACACAGAATCTAAGTATGGAAAGTGTTTCATGATTTAATTTTATTGCAAGGCACTTTACACACCCTCATTACATGATCCGTGAAGATCATGCTCCATACTTACAGTTTAAAAAGTAATTAAACAATGAAACTATCGCTTCTAGAACATTTTTGTAAATATAATACTTGCAAAAATAACAAAAGCAAAGACATTTGCACTGCCCTCGATGATGACGATATTATTATTATCATTATTATTAAAAAAAAATAAAAAAATAATAATAATAATAGAAAACCGTAAGCCCAAATAATGCAAAATTGAACATACAGGGCATGTAAAAAGCAGCTGGCAAGGCTATACTCAATAATAATACTGATATCCAACCTTCACATTTCCTGAGCTGTAAATCAGAACAACTCTAAACCCTCTAAAACGACGCCCTTGATCAAAATTGAACTGTGCTGACTCCTAACAAGACGGCAGACGCACAAAGTATGAGCATATGTATCCTTGCACACGCGCGCACCTGCGCATACGGGCATGCATACGCACATACACACATGCACATCCTTAAAAAAAGGTAGCACCCAAGTTATCTTAATTTCACCGCTGACTCATCATTGCAAAAATATTCAAATGGTCTGCCACTTTAAAATCGCAATGAGGCCAAGGAGCAGACACATTTTGTATTACTGATGCAGAGTCAAATTGAGACGCTGGTCGAGAGCCGTTCTATCTCCCTTGTGACCTTACGCAAGCGGTTACCTGCAGGAAGGACCTCTACCGCTGAACAATCACTCCGCTGCAAACCTGTTATCTCAGTTAATTACCAAATCAGAGCGCAGTTATACATTTCTGTAATTAGGCTCTTAAAATATGATTAACACGTCTCAATTACGGCAGTGATAATTTGCATAATTTATAAGGACTCCTAATTGCGCGCGAGTTCAGATTTTAGGCTGGGTAATAACGGAACACAAAATGCATTATGCCACTGCTGAAGCATGTCTGTTTGACTGCCGATATATGGATTTGTAATTATCTCACAAGCCGGGGATGGAAAGCCTTCCTGACACTCGGAGGAAAAAGAGACGTGTTCATTTTCAAAAAAAAAAAAAAAAAAATGCATTTTTGAGTGCGTGTTTACCTGTACTTTAAGATGTTACACGCAGAATGAAAACCGCCGTCGACAGCAGCAGACAGAGAGCGACTAACTCCAGAAGCAGACCCTCATGCATTTCTTCGCAACACAGGGGAGCTGGGCCCGACCGGAAGTTCAGCTCTGACGTGTATCTACAGACCCCCCAGATTCAAATGATCTGAAGAAATCGGGGCCTAATCGTGGCTCGGTAAAACAACATATCACAGCGGTGTTAGCTTTCTTTATTTCTTTTTCAAACTAGTTCCCCCTTTATTCTACTTAGAAGTCCGTCACTGAGGTACAAGATGTCCTACCAAGGCAATCCTGGCCAAAATGGCGGCCACAGTTCAACAGGAAAAGCAAAAATAAAGAATGAAGTTGAACCATGGAAGGAGTGCAAGTACAATGAAACCGTCATAAGTTGCAAACAAGATTAGCAATATAAACACTCATCCAGCCTAAGACCGTTCATGATTTGGCTAAAGTGATTTAAACGAGAGAAGTTAATCAACATTATTCCAGGACCACGGCACATAAGTAAAATGCTCCGTAGTGAATGCAGTATTAAGCCATTAAGAGGACTGTATAAATGCATTAACAAGCAAGTACAACTGGAGCTACTGGACTTGTCAAAGCAACGGCCAATTTGGAACACAATAATTCATTTATTATGCAGGGAAATGAGTAAAAACAGCCCTAAATGTGTATTTTGTTTCATCCAGCTTGTTGTTAACAAATTTAATTTCTCTTAAATCTGCTCCTTTTAGGCTTAGAAAATACTGTGCTAATTAAGAACATGAAACAATTTTCTATTTGGGAGAGTTAAAATTGCATAAGGTGTTACACAGATGCAATTAAGGAAGTATTCTTCAGATTTTACTGGTACCAACCAAGCCAATAGGCTGTTGAAATTAGCAACAGATGCCCAGTCAGGGCTAAACCAGAGTCCAGGGCTATTTTCTCTTTCCAGAGACAGTTTTGAGGTCAGTGTAACTTTGGCTACAATTATCTCAGCCACTTCCAATATGAAGAAAACCAACGAGTTTGGACAGACCTGCAGGTCTGCCAACAATGTCCTACTCTCAAGCTGCTGATTCATTTTAGTACAGACAGCCGTCAGTGCAAAGTTAGGTCCATAACATTTACGCAGTGTTTAGACTGTTTGTGACTTTAACACTCAGGCAAACTGACACATTATTCCCGGTCATAAAAGGAAATTATTTGGATGCAAACTTGGAAGCAAGACGGCCATAAATATACTCAGTTGGAAACTCTTCAGCAAATATGATTCATCTGAATTCCGTTTGGTTAAGTAACTTGAGTTACGAGAAACCAAAGTGGGCTCCAACCTTAGTCTTCTTTCTCACCTCATTGTGATGAATTAAAAATACCAATTTCCAGGGGAAAAAAAAAAAAAAAAATCAATTCAAAAGCCAATACTACATTTTGATTGACTTACATACGTCCATTTAGAACAGCTAATTATACTTCAGTCTCTACACTGACAGGCATAAGGATGCTTGTTTGAAAAGGTCAATTAGAGGACAATTTAATCAACGGTATAGAGGATTAATAAGGTATCTGTACATTCATAAGCACTAAAAGTGTGTTTGAGGCATCTAGCTTGGGATTGCAATAACTCAAAAATGCATTCTATTGCATAAAGTGAACTAAGTTGTACAGCCATCAAGCACAACAAATAGTACCAATTGTTCTGTAACATTAGTTGAACATGACAAATCCACAAGATTCTATATTATGGTTAAAACTTGAAAAATTATTGTTTAGAATTCTATTCAGCTCATTAACTGTTCGAATGACCCTGAAAATTTAACTCAGGAGAAACCACATCATGCTTGTACTCGAGCGCCGAAATGAACCATCTCCCAGATAGGGAACGTCACTCTCCTCAGACACTAGCTAAAGAAGAGAATTAAACTGTGATTCTCTGTAAAGAGAAGCTATTAACATGCAATTATTCCTCTCCAGTGCACTAAAAACAGCTAAATACACACAGAGAGCACTGTAAGACATTTAAAAACTAGAAAATTTTCTTGCCATATTTTCGCCCTCAATCTTTTTCCCAAAAATGACATCACAAGCCATGGAATTTCTGGAAAATAAGTTACCCTGGAAAGCAATTATTTGTTTAAGGGACCCCGAGACAGTCTCTCCGTATCTCGTGACACACACATAGCCTAATGGAACCTAATGGCACATTAAGAACAGCTAATCCAAATAGCAAAAAAAAGAAAGAAAAAATATCAGCGAATCGCATTCCAGCCAAATGAAAACTGCAGTTGTGGAGGGAGTGGAGAACTGAATGATATATACTGCGCTTAATTGCACACTGACTCCAGATGGCTTGAATTTCCAGTTCTAAGCCAGCGTACTCACCCACCCCCAATCCCTCCCCCCCCGCCAAAAAAAAGTCTTTAAAATCAGCAGGGATAAACGCCAAGCCCTTCCCTCTGCCTTCATCCCCTATTTCTCCTCTTCATCCGTTTTTCATGAAGCCAATTACTGTGACACTCACCAACTATAAATAGTTGTATTAATAAAGGAGAAAATCAAAAGCTGCTTCTCAGCCCCCCCCCAGCCCGAGTCTGATCCATTGTTCATGTACTGAATATGAAAACAATGCATAATAGTCCTGCTCCTTTGAAAGGCAATGCTAATTAAAAAGGCTCTCTCCACTGTCTCCGCAGCAGCTTTGTCAAGCGGCGGCTAATTGTTCTCCAGAATAAAGAAGGGATTAATCAGAGTACTCTTGACATCAGAACAACAATAACCGCAAAAAAAATGAACAAAAAGTACTTTGGCGAAAAGTCTCTCTCCAAACTTCTCAAAATACAAGACAAAATAAACAACTTAAATTTTTATACAGTATAATCTTTTATAATTACTGAGTGCACTTCTGAAAAGTTTTGCTAATAAACGGAGCAGCTGATTCTTCAAGCGCTGCATGTTTGATCGACGGAGGACAGGCCAAGGGTAGTAACTGTAAAAGGCTGAGTGGATAAAATAGAACAAAAAAAATTGGTCTGCAAAGTTTTGCCATCGATCTCAGCTTCTGCGTTCGGAGGGGACCTGTCCTGCGTGTTTGACGAGGAGGAAATGTAGCTATGACAAACAAGGACACATTCACAGGGACTTGCCTGAGGACAGAAATAGCTCGGCAGGTACAGTACATACTTATGGCATGAAAGAGGGCATTGTTAAGCACCTCGGCTGTTTCAGTTACTGTCTTGACCGTGTCAAGGAAAACGAGTGAGATATCTGGCATTTCAGTTTACCATAAAAGGCAAAGGATTTCTGAACGGAACTCTGGGATACTCAGGTCCTCCACACGGCAGGCAGGCCCGGAGTCTCTTTGTTTTGGTTCGGAATGATTGGTGGTGCCGGAGAAAGGCCCTGGCTGTAGCTTCTGCCAGGATAATTCTGTTTTAATCCTGTTCCAGGTCCCCTCCAACCTCCTGCAAACAGCTCCTAGGGTATTTCCTTAAGAAATAATCGATATTCCACCTCATTATATTCATTTTAAATCATCGCAATTTCAGCCAGAAAGTAACTTAAAATCTCCATAAAGCGAAAGGCAAAATGTGCCCATTTTTCATGCATTTTATCCCCAGCCCAGCAGAGCTGTTTGCATTCACCTCTGACGTACGTCTGTGCATACCAACCACACAAAGTCACCAACGGCTCGCTGGAAAGGCTTCCTGTGTGTTAAATAGAGCTGAAGGACGGCCCACAGCACTCCTCCGACAAACGGATTTAAATCTACAGCACAGGACAAAAAGGCTTCATTAGGCGCTCGCAGGTTCTGTTATATACCATTACTGACAAAGACTTCCATCAAAGGACACTGGGGTTTCATCATAGCTGGAGCTGAATAGTTTTGCTAGCAGGCAGCTTTACTTCACAATTAAATGCAAAAGCCCACATTCACTCGCAATTTGACGGAGAAAAGCTACGTTAAAACAAGGTTCTGCATGCCAACATCTGGTTGACTCCCCCAGATGTGTCCCAAAGTCACGTCTGTGAAAATGACTGGACGGTTCTCGGCAAAACCTTAACTCACCATCGAAGACATTTCTGACAAATGGCTGAAATTTACCATCAACATTTTCCATCGATTTAAATTTAATATATTTTAAAAAAAGGGGTGAACTCAAAGTTGCAAAGAAACATGGCTCAGTCCAGGATGTTTGTTCTCAATAAATAATCCAAGCTGCGGCTGGTCGGGTCATGGGGGTCACATGGCCCAATCTAAGGGGGGGAACGGGTTGTGATTCGTCAGAGTATATTTTTGGACAGTCTGGCTCCGCCCCAGCTTGTGTCCGCAACACCACATAACAGGACCCAGGCCACACGCAGCAGAGCCTGTCGGAGAGGACGGCCGCAGCTATCCCTGACGGTAGTTATGTACGGGCAGTGAAACAACACAAATTTCATAACATTTTTATTTTTCCGCAAACCAGGGCTACAGGTCTGTGCATGACACAACGTCATGATTTTAGAATCATCAGAACTACACGCTCACAAGGGGAACTTTACCTGACCAGCAGAAGTTCTGAATTATAAGACCCAGTTCCATAACTTCCCTGAACTAAAATTAAAAAAGTAGTAAAACCCTTAAACCCCATGCTCTTCATCAAACTTGGCCTTCAGACACGGATACCAGAGCGGGACTGAGGGAAGGCGAGCTGGCAGGGCCGACTCCGGACACACACTCTCTCTCTCACACACACTCTCTCTCACACACACACACACGCGCACACGCGCACACACGCACACACGCACGCACGCACACACACACGCACGCACACACGCACACACGCACACACACAAACACAGTTGAAGCTATTCATAGTTGTCCTATTTGCCTTACTTCTTATCACCTTTATTCACTGTTTTTGTACAGTATTGTTCTGCACTTCGGATCAACTTCTGTTGTGTTTAAATGGGCTATAGAAATAAAGTTGACATGAATAACAATAGCAAAAACACACACACACACACACACACGCACTTCCTTTCTCTCAAATACAGACACACAAAAACACACACACGTAGTCAGCACTCATACCTACAAACACACACCTACAAGTTCCAAGGAAACACACAGCACAGACACACACACAGAGGGAAAATAAATAAGCAGTATTCCTGGAGGAATTCTGCATTCCTTTCAGCAGGAAAACATCAGAACATGTTTGGAATGAAAGCGCTCGGCAGATCGCGGCGGAGTCGGCGGCGGGGAGGACTGTCTGAGGAGGGGAGAAAACAGCCGAGGCTTAAATAAAGCGTTCCTCCCTCCTCTTTTCCTCACGGCTGATATACGCCGGTCCTCTTGTTTACACTGCGACGTGCTCCACTCCGCGTCAGCCTGCCTGCCTCTGTAAAAATACACAGAGCGGGTCAGGAGTTCAGGGTCCGTCTCGCCCAGAACCCTGACTGTCCACAGCCCAGGCAATGCAGAGGGTGACCAGAGGGGGTGCCAGAGAGTATGTCACGTCCAGTGTGCTAACAGACACTGAGGAGGCCATCCAGCCTGATCCCCACCGACACCCCAAAAACTGCTGATGTCAGAATCCCACCGTCCCGCCGCCCTCAGACGGAGAGACGCTCCGTTTTTTCCCGGCGACATTTCGACACAGATTGCGAGATTCCTCGCACGGGCTCCTCAGAACTCAGTCGGCGGGCGAGCGGTTCACAATGCGCCAGTTTGGCGAGTCATCTTCCCCACGTCGTTTGTGGTTCAGCGTTTATTTGCTTTGAATGAAATCCCCCGGTACAAGCGCATCGTCTACCTCAATGTCACCGCGCTGAAAATATCAAAGCCATCCGTCAAATCGTGAGCCTACAGCATCAAAAAAACTAAACCGTGTTCAAGGTCGAGGCATTTCCAGCCTTTGAGTTTTCCTCACGAACAACCGCTTTCTAAGACATGTTCTGAAAATGTCATATTCGGAGGAGTCCGCTCCTTTCTGAACGCAAAACATTCCCCCTTTTTAGCAATTAAACTGGATTCAATTGTATGCGTGTAGCCCTTTTCGCAGAGGGACTGTCGCAGGCTCGCAGCAGTGCGCATTATTATGCAGGGGCGGCCGGCACAGCCCACATCATTCCTCGGCTCCTTCCAAACTTGTTTTGTGATGCTGCAGAACTTGTGGGGCTTTTTTCAGGCGCAGCCCCGCTGTCCCAACACCCCCACCCCCCCGACAAACACTGGGCCCACAGATTTAATGGCGGCTCCTTTGCAATCCACTAGGGAGCTGGCCGCAACAATGTAAAACCGGCGAGAGAGGCTGAGTCTTTAAAAAATATAAAAAGAACTGACAAAAATCGCTGTTCCCATTTCTCTCCCTGTGCTCAGCACATTTCCCGTAAATGTCAGCGGCAGGTTTTCTCTCCCCTGGTTCGCAGAATAACTTTCAGCATCGTCTGTGCCGAGCGAAAATGTAACCCTTAAGTGATGAGGAGGGATGGAAGCCTGGCATCGCGCTGATGTGAATCCTGGAGTAATATAATGCAGCCCTCAGATGTAAATATTACCACACAGGTCAGTGTGTGAATCTGTCAGTGACTGATATTTTTAGTCATGCATCATTGTGCGATATTTTGTTGCAATTGACATTCAAAGGCTAATGATGACAGTCGTCTTCAACGATAACC
This sequence comes from Gymnothorax reevesii, assembly GCA_029721435.1. NCBI lineage: Eukaryota > Metazoa > Chordata > Actinopteri > Anguilliformes > Muraenidae > Gymnothorax > Gymnothorax reevesii. Next base: position 4,053,303 of record CM056576.1, read on the forward strand.
AGGGATCTTCAAAAAATAATAAACCCAGGGAAAGTGCATTAACGTATTAAATCAGTTCTCTACCTTGTAAAAGGTCACCTAATTCATACTTCACTTGTCCAATCAAACATTTCCCATGGATTTTATTTTCCAACAAAATTAATAAAAATTCAACTCCAACCTGTAAAAACGTAAAAAGAAACAATAAAAACATGGTCAGGCAGCCCTCTTTTCTGAGAGAGTACACTTGGTGCACTTTAAGGAGGCTTAGAACCCTCAGAAAGTCTAAGAAGCCTGGAATAGCACAGAAGTCGACCGTCAGACGCTGAGCGTTTCACAGGAAAATGAAGCCATAAAATGCATTTGCAATCCCCAGAACAATTCTTCCGAGACGCCCAAAAATAGCAATAAATCTGTGGCGATGCTTTTCATAAATATTTGATATTCAAAAACAAAACAAGACAGCAGATGAGAATTCTGGCTCTGAACTAACAAACTGAAACTAAAACGAAGACGGGGAAGGATTTCTTCAGCTTAAAGGCGGAGATGAGTCAGAATTTGACTATTCTGAAGCAGGATGGTCGAAGGCCAAAAAAATAATGCCAACGCCCCCTTACACCGCAAACTTGTCTTGACTTTTCAGTAATTCTGGCTGCCAGCCAAAGGACGCAGGACACCACGGAACGAAGACGCCTTTTTTTAAAGCAGCATCAGAGCGCAGTTTGGTTATAAGAACAGACCTATATTTTACTATTAAGTTACATTGTGAAAAATAGTTTTAATATACTTCTCAGGCCTCTCTCACACACAGAATTGCTGTTTCATTTCGCGATTCATGGATTAAGAGCAGAAGACACATTTATTGAAAAATATTTAAAAGCACAAATTTGAAGGACTGACACATTGCTACTCGAGTGAAGCACAATTTACCAGCTAGAAATGCATTTGAGCAAAAATAAAGTTGGAATAAAACTTTCAGTTCACTTGAAGTAATTGAATTGCTGTTTTTATTACTAAAACCATATATTAGAAGTGCGAGGGGAACACTGAAAAAAAATGATTCCAGGACAAACTCGAGGCCTCCTTCCCCCACAGCTCGTCTGGTAAAGCCAGATTAAAACTACAGCTTGTGTTGACTACAAAGCTAGAGAAACAAATTTGTTTTGATAACTGCATGGATTAAAATATTAACTTGACTATTATGACAGTAATTTGCGGGTTTATGTTAGGACGTTCTGCACGTCAAGCAGTTCTCATTAATCTGATTTTACCTTCTAAACTTATCTTCTCTTGAATAAATATAACAGCCCCACCGTAACATAGCAACCATTTTCATCGTAAACAACTTGCAAAAGTAGCTCACACCATTTTAATACAAATGTACTATGATGCATTAACAGGAAAAAAACATTTTATTAAAATCCAGCCAAAAAGCTCCCGGTGCCAGATTGTTAACCGTCTATAGATCTATACGTGCTTGATTCCGCTAACCCAGCTTCAGTAATAAGTCTGCAAATTCATTTATAGTAGATTCAGCAGGTACTTAATCAATTTAAATTGCAAACTACCTAGGCTAATCGCCTTTTGTTGACTGTTATTTCAATTAGTGTATATTAAAAAAGTTAGATATTCTAGTTTATAATACTGTAGCTTATTGCATATCTGTACATTTATTTTTATTTCAATAAACACACCTCTTGCACATTCTCACTTTCCCCCACTCTTCCTGGCATAAAGGAATGACTAAGACCCGTGAGATCAAAATGTGTGGTCCCAACATCATCAGTATCACAGCGCCGCCATGCCAGTGAGAGGACACCTTCCATTTTAACACCAGCGACGTGAATTCGTTAAGCGCGGTGGCATGCAGGCCGAAGCGCAGCTCTTTTCACGACCCCAGCCATTCTAAACACACTGCCTTCAACAAAAGCCTGGCTACAGTAGCCTAGCGAGACAAAACCTGAATGGTCCCGGCCGGAGGGAGAAAGACAGGTCCCCGCTGGGCCTTTATCTCCCCAAGCCAAGCACGGTCATGCCCACCCCCACCGCAGTCCACCCCGCCAACCCCCAATGCCAACCCCAGTAGTGCTCAAGCTAAACAGAAAACAGGCCGCTAACAGCTAACTTGCCCAAAACTCTCCAACATGTACTTCATCTTTTCATTTCTTAACATGAGTCAACAAAATGGAATCCCTCTGCCCTCACAATCCCCCAGTTACTTCCTTTTTACATCGCCCTACCGTTTAAAGCGGAAAAAAAATCAAACCCCCCCCAAAAAATAGAACTAACAGATCACTAGCCAGTCTTCCTTCATTTTTGTTTAAACAGAACAAAATGGCATAACCCTATTTTTTTTTAAGTACCCATCAAAACAGGATGCCCCCACCCCCGCACCCATAGCTGCCCCCAGGTCTGCTCCCCCAAGATCCTGGCCGCCCCCCCCAGGGTCCCGGCTGCTGACAGTGGGACAGAAGCCAGGGAGAAGCCGTCAGGAAAAGGTCCAAGTCACTTTGTTCTCTGTCCAGAAACGAACTCTGGATGAACCCGAGGAAAAATCCGGAGAGAGCAGCACCAGGCATAACTCACAGTCTCCTCCAGGAGCGGCTGGCTAAACAAGAGGAACTGTGGGGAAAATCCACGGGCCCTTCGGCCCCCCGCCTCTCCGGAGACAGCAGTCGATTCACGGCGCAGGCTGGACGGGCTGGGGGGGGCGGGCGTTTTTGGACTGGGGGGGGGCGGGGGGCGTTCGATAAAAACAGCATGCTAATGCAGCAGCTCTCAGCTCCCGGGCCCACGGCCAGCCCCCTCCAAGCTACACCAAACGAATGAATCTCAGCAAATTACGCTTCAGGGCTAATTAGGGAGAAGATACGATCACCGCTGCCTCGCCTCCTCCTCTCCCTTTCATTTTGTGTCGCGGTTAGCGCTCGGAACAATCGCGAGAGATGCCGCATCGCGCCCCTGACCTCAAACATGCGACGATTCCGTCTCGTCGATGTTAAAACTGTAATCTGGTTTACAACGTCACGTAATTTGTTCCACTCTGTTTTAAGAGCATAATGTTTGTTGAAAAGAAACACTACACTTCAAATACTAATTTTACCTGATGCTCTTGGTAAAATATCATTATGGCATCTCTCTCCACTATGCAAACATAAAGCACAAGCGCACGTCCCCATGCAGGCGTTCATGACATACGCAACTAATGATTCAGCTGCAACCCCCGAATGCGTCCCCAGTCGTCTATCCAACCAAATCCATGTAATAATACAGTCAAACAGAACTGAGAATAAAAGGTCAAGTTTCCCAGGGAAGGAAATAAAAGGCCACGCAGCTCAAGGCAAAGTAGCAGAAAGTAGCCCTGTAGAGTCCGTCAACACCCCGTGAGGACGCGCACAAGCCCAGCGTGGGCCGGCAGGTAAATATCACTCATCACATGACCCCTCCGCATCTGCGACTGACTGACAAATGTCACCAAAACACGCCGCTTCGGCCGCAAAACAAACGACGGCCCGTCCTTGGAAAATACCACAGCACCACACAGCCCCTCTGCAATAATAACGAGAAGCATCGTTCCCCAAAGGGGTGACCAATTCAGGAACCAGGCACAGCAGGAATCGAACCACAAATCTGGAGAATCGTCAACGAGGCATTTCGGCACAGCGCCCTTTGCTGCATCCCGACCGCAGTCTATTCGCACAGAATTTATATCAGCTCACCTCTGTCAAGGATATCACCTCCAATATTGTCATAATAACCCTTGCACAATTTCAGAAATAGGTCGTCATAAATACCTATATTTTCATATTTACAACGAGACATGTAAAGTACCTGAAGCTGGATGTCAGTTCCAGTCCCCCCCCCAAACAGCAAAAACTGGCAAAAAAAAAAAAAAAAGACTCTAAGCACTGTCACAGTGCAAAGGAGAAAATGCTTCTGGATTTCTGGGGAGAAGTATTGAGGTGCTAAAGTTCCATCAGAGGGATGTCAACGGCAAACATCCATTTTTCTCTAATACAAAGTGACATTTCTGTCCTATGTTGTCAACAATAACAGCCAGGAAGTCTTTAGTGCTTTATGTAGCCTAAATAATAACCAAGTGCTCTTTTAAGTTTCAAAACCAACAAAACATCAAGTTTTCTGTTCACCACGAATTACATGAGGATGTAATATTTGGCCCATACAACAACTAGCGTAAAAAAGACATCTAATTACATCATGGCTGTCGATACCAATTAAGAACAATATGTTCAAAATTTTGCGCCATACTTAGTCATTTATGACACTGATTAGAAAGTATAAAAATTCAAATCACAGAAAAATATTTTATTTCATGTTAAGAGGGAACACTGCTAATATTATAAAGCAAAAAGGCAGCTTCCTGTTTTTGACTATGAAAGTACATAAAAGGAGGAAAAGACTAAAGGCATAAAAAATACAAAATTAGTATTTTACCTGTTTTTTCTTTAATTTCACATAAGACGTTGAAGAGGGCTGGTTTCATTCTGTGACAATTCAGTGCGTGTTTTCTGAAAAACAACAGGTACCCACAATTAACACATTTATAAGCGCCGTATAAAGAGAGCGGTGACAGGCGAGAAAAGAAATTCAGTTGTAGTCACAATTTATACAATGGATGGCAACAGCATTTTCACACGACATCATATAGTCAAGCACGTACCCAAATAATGAAGAGGAATTTACGCATTAGTTTTAAGCCTTAATTAATTACTGTGAACAAAGCAAAGATATAATCAAAACCGTCATTTTACAGTGAACTTTTTAGCTGCATAATGCATGTGAAAACATTTAAATGAAACATACATTTCTAACATGAAGTAATAGAAATAGTAATAATAATAATAATACTATTAATAATAATAAAATCGACATCAATATGAAATTAGTTCAGCAGTTTCAGGTTTCAGAGCCGACTGTGAGACTAGTAAATTACACCGTCCAATGAATTATATGGTATAACAATTTTGTCACAACACACACACGCACCACGTCTGAATATGAGAGGAAACGAATCTTGCTGAATAAGATCATTTACATTTCAATATAGTGATAACTCCTTATTTATTTCCAACTGTTCAGGGCTGGTATTAAGATTTAGTTATGACAGGTATTTGTATCATTCATCAGTAGACGGTTAAAAGGCTGCAAACGCATTTCCCATTTCATTAAAATAAATCGGTGTTCTCTCTTTCTAAAAGACAGATAGAAAAACCATGGGACAAGTAAAATGCCCATATTTATCAATGTACAAATGGCATTTTGTGAGTAATACTTTGCATTTTCAAACCATGCATGAGTAATAGTTACACTATATAAATACACATAATTATTTAAAAACAATATCCAGCGTTTAAAGTGGAAATATTTTATTTTGGCCAAAAAAAGAGGCAAAATAACTCACTTTTAGTGCAGGCTGACCCGTCCCATTTAAAGTGCTTTGACAGCGTTATCTGTAAACAATGCATGTTGCCAACTGCGCACGTGTTACCACATAAATACACAAACCCGGGCGCTTGATTCGTTGCAATAATTGTGAATGCTGTGTAGTACAGAAAACGTCTGTCGGATTACATAAATCATAACCACCTTATTACGAAAGCCAGAAATGTGTTCTTACAGGCCGAAAGGTCAAAATATTAGCTAAACACTGGCACCATTGCCACATTCCCAATTCGCTGGCCCAATAATTCGCCACTCGCTGGATAAGGAAATGTAGTCTGTTTCCTTTCGACGTGAATCGTCAGCACCACGCATTACAGTTTAGGCCTATTAAATATCCATGGGGAAGAAATTATATAGCCTAATTTAAGCAGTTACACCCGTTATATGCAAGGCGCAATGTGTAATCTCATTTGTAGCCAATTGCGAAGAAACTAAGATATTAATTAGCCGAGCTCGCAAGGGAACTGCAAACAAAACCGCCGTGTATGAAGCACCCCTCAAAGACCGTCTTCAGGAAAGTTAATACAATATTTTCCAAATTACAGTATGATCACAACAGCCTGTGTGCCAAAATTATTTAAAACATAGTCATATCCCTACTTGTGTACAAAAAGGTGGGAAGGGGCGGGCGATTGCGCGACTAGGGGGCGGGTGTAAATTGATACTGGCCAGTAAACGCGACTAATTGTTTTAGGGTCCATAATTATGCAGTTGTAATTGATCATTTCAGAACTCAATGAGGAGCGTCACTTAAGTGCTGCAAGCTGACCATTACAGACATGGTGAAGGCAACGCGGCACCGATCGGCTGTTCGCTTCGCCTACCTGGCCTGCGCTTCGTCCAGACTTTGGTCAGTTATGGTCATGATTTGCTGTAAAATGTCTCCTATGTCCTGTTTTCGTCCGTCCCCGTCTGTCCCTCCAGTTCCGTCCTGCATATGCTGAGACAGGCCGGGGTGCCCGGCCATCCCCACTCCGTGAGAGTGCATTAACCGCGGCTGGTCGTCCATCTCGGGGTTCTTCACAGCCTCACTCCCGCTCCAAGAACACGCCTCTCTCCCTCTCCCTCTCTCTCTCGGGCTGAAGGAATATCCAGAGAAATTCCTTTGGATCGCAGTCCGTCTCTCCCTCTCGCTCCCCCTGCGCTCTCCTTGGATCAGACAGGGAAACGAGTCCAGGCAAAATAACTGCTCTCGTTGTCTCCCAGCTGGTCTGAGTGAAATTTGATCTGAACTGCTGCTGTTGCGTTTAGCCACTCCTGCGCTGCAAAGAAAAAAAATCAGGTTTAACTTTAAATCTGAGCGCTAATCCCGTCTAACGACAATGTCTTAGGCTCGTGGATGGCGTGGACTTTTTCCTGCGAGAGCTCACACGCTTCTGCGGCGGGATTTCGAATATCCTCCGTACGGGTTTGATTGCCTTGGTACTATCCGCCGCTTTTGTTTAGCCCAGTACTGGCAACTGACACATAGCAAGAGAATGGAGACCAAGCCCCGCCCGCGAGATATGATTGGACAAGGAGACAGAGTAACCCCGCCTCTCCGTGGTGATCATGAAACGTCAATCATCGTACAGGGAAGGTGGGCCGCTGTAATAAGTTTAAAGATGTGGTGTTAGCTGCAGGACAGGTCGGGACGGCAATATGGTGATGGATAGAACCTGAACTTGAAATAAATAACGGTCCTTGACACAAGAGGTCTGCTCTTGTCTCGCGGTCTGACCATAGACAGGCCCCATTTTCTCCAAAGCTGTCCGTTTAATTATCTTGGCTCCTGCCAAGGATTAGATTTATCCCTCGTGTTTTATTAAAAAAAAAAAATATATATAGATATAAAACAATCGATCTTCCCCCTCCAATTATTTAACGTCATTATCCACTTAAGTTGGTCAATTACAGATTAATAAAATATAGTTCAATGTATGACCTGAAATAATATTAATAAAATAGCATGGCCACTTTTGTGGAAACCGTTCAAGGTAATAGCTGAACATTTGTACACTGCTTTATGATTTTGTTTCCTTATGGTATTACAGTTGTTGCGTCTACAATTTTGCAGATGACTTGAAATTTTGAAAGGCTATGTTAAGATTAACGCTTTAGGGCCCTCTTGATTCTACCTGTCCTTCCCAGGCTCGGCACAGTCCCGAAGACAGACAGACACACACACACACACACACACACACATACATACATGCTGTATATATGCACTTACGATATGTAAACAAATAGATATATTTACACACACAGACAAACATGTGCACGCACACACACATACTGGATATATGCACATTTACAACATATACACAAATGTGTGTGTATGTGTGTGTGAGTGTGTGTGTGTGTGTATATATATATATATATATATTCACACAAACAAACATGCGCGTGCACACACACACACATATATACACACGTGCAGACATACACACTCAAATGCCCATATACACATACATACACACAAACATACACTCACAGATGCATCCACACACGTGCACAGACATACACACACACACACGCACACGCACACACACACATACACAAAGCCATTCCCTCATTGACAGTTAAGGGACTGGACTAGCAGAATTCCTATAGCAGAAAACTACACAACCAGACGCCCAAACCCCACCCCCCATTTAAATGCCCATTTGCTCTAAACTTAGTTGCTTCTCTGCCAAAAGAAAACACCTCGAAGTCCCCCAGTGTCATCTGATTTAGTTTATTCTCTGTCATTAAAAAAATATAATTGGAATGGTGTGCGCAGGTCTGGTCGGGAGAGAGTGCTTTAATCACCTCATGATTATCAAACGCATAATTGCTCTTGCCGTTCACTCCCAGAACCCGGCACACACTCGCACACGGAGATAAATGATCTCGTTGTTAACCGTTTTGCGTCGTTGAGTCCGGGAGCAGAGACGGTCAAAACTGGGAATGCTTCAACGACTGCGAAGCCAGAAACTGCTTATTAATTATTCAGTATAATTTATTTCAGCAGTCTACTGTAATGGACAATGGAGTATTCTTTTAAATAACCTCATACCGTACTCGCCACATAAAGGACATATTAACCGCGGTAATGGCCACTAATACATTAAGTTCTTAGCTGCTCATATATTTTCAATCCAGAATCTTGCATGATGACCAATATTTTGACTCGAGAAAAGACACGCTGCTGAATACATCTCACGTCGCCGCCTCAAACTCCATCTTCTGTTCATGAAATGTTTCACAGCAGATGTGATTACTTTGATTTTTCTCCTTTTCGATACCTCAGAAATTGTGAATAAATATTAAATCCCGTGTTGTTCACTGAGGGGGTCTTCAACCATTTTACAAGCATCTGCTTGTCTCTTGGCCGATAATATTAAGCGAAAAAGCCTATTACCTAGTCTGGGCTGCAGCCCTGCAGTGTCAGAGCTAATCGAGGATAGCACGTCCACAATCAATGTCATCTGCAGAGTGGACACGGTGTCTACGAGAGGGAGCTTTCAGCAAAAGTGCCCTGCGATCCAGTCTTTATCGGTGTCAGCAGGAATCAACAGAAATCTTTATTGGCTTGGATGTTCACAAGCGGTTTTGAAGGCACAAATGCTACAGCTTTTGGTAAACACAGTTTACAGAATTGTATGTTTCTCAGAATTCGATCAGGTGCTTTAATATTTGGACAGTGATGCTGTTTTACTGCGGAGGAAGGGCTTCCCCGCGATAGCCGGGTTCCTCCTGAAATTTCTTCCCCCTGGAGATTTTTTTTCTCACCACTGTTTGAGGATTTTGTTTGTTTGTTTGTTTGGTTTTTTTGTTCGCCTCATTTGCTGTTTTGGGGATTAGGCTGGGCACTGCCCTTTTTGCTCCATAAAGGATCTTTGTGACTGTTCATCTGTGAAAAGCGCTATACAAATGAAATGGAATTGAATTGAAGCGCTATACAAATAAAATTGAAAATTGAATTGGCATATAGTACCACTGAGACAGTCTGCACTTTGGTTCGTAGGTAATTCTCCATCCGTGACCACTGCAGGAATCACTGACATCTAAAATTGTCTGTGTCCCAATACTTCTGGACCTTTTTGTTTGAGGATGCCTTATTTGGAGCTGTTCTGCTGTGGGGGAAGGTTTGTCCAAATAGAGTCTGAGGACAAGAACATTTATAAGGCGATTTCCAAAATATAAGGTAGCATTTGTTTTTTGTTTTTTTTTTTTCTGCGAGCAATTTGCTTTAACCAATGGGAGCCTCTGATGAAGAGCAGCTTCATCAGGTCATGCAGGTGATGGAGGGAAAATGCATCGGACACAAAAAACATCTCTTTTGATAATATGCATATTGAACCTTCCAAGCTGTTTCAGATCAACAATGCTTTTGTGTGTTAATGCATTTTCCACAGATAATTCTAACTAAAAATTGGCATTTTTTTTTCTTAGCGTGTGTCTCGTCTGCTTATCATAAAAATCGCTGAGAGCGTCTCGCTGGTTCGAGCCCCTGGACGTCTCGTGTGAGAACGCTGCTCCTTTAAATCTGGACGGAGCAAGAGACAGCCGCATCCGCTCCAGTCAATACCAATCGCCACAAACAAATCGATACTCTCTGATGACTTTGTAGAGAGAGAAGGAAAATGCCCGTTTTGGGGTGTGCGGGAGATTGCTCCAAATGACCAAATGGCCTCTTCTCCAGGAAGAAAAAGGGGAAGCAAATTGCCACCGTTTTCTTGGGGTCGTGTTGCCAGCAGGTGTAAATTGAACACGATGTGGGGCTGGGTTAATGCCATAGAGCACAACATCTCTCATCGACACCACCCCCCACCTCCACCCACCCGCACCTCCCAGGCAGCCACAGCTATTCCAGGGGGCTTCGAGCAGCGTCGTCAGATGTAACACTTCAGTGGAAGGAGCACTTTGTCCCCACCCCACATCTCCCTATAGCGCATACGATTGGATGACGAATGACAGAAGGAACCGCCCATCATGCTCAGGGTTCTCTCCCCGCCTGTCTGCTTAATGCCTTGACATTTATTTAAAGGGATAACCTGTAATGAGTTCAGCATCAATCAGCGCTGCAGGATAAGCAATCCACGCGTTTCAACCGGATATCTTGAAATATTTCATACGCAGCGGGCTCTGCTCTAATTCCCATTTTACAAACCATACTTCATTTTGCACATTTTGTTCCAGATGAACAAATATTTATACTGTTCATTCATACACTAAAAAAAGCACACATTCATAAGGCATTGCGGTTTGCCCTAATTTTCAAAATACAGTGCGGTGTTATTGACATGGTGTAATGAGACAACCCACATGCAACCAGGAACAAAGTGTTGCCGATATTAATATGACGGCAGCATGAGCATCACACAGACTATTACTGCCCTCAAACCCCAGCCGGCTGACTGTATATATTCTGTCCACCAGCATCGGTGGGTTTCAGAAGCGACGGTGAGCAGATATGAGCTGACAGCGCTGCAGTCGCTACTGCATTAGTTGACACAACTTAGTGCTGAAGCCAGGCCTTCATCTTTCCTGCCCGAGGTCATGTCAGATAATGGGCTCTCTGTGCGAGAGGACAAGCGCTGGCCCCCTGAATTCGACGAAACGCGTCACTGCGGCGCAAAACCTTGGCACGCCGGCGTTCCTTCACTTCAGCTCAGCTTCGTGTTTGTTTTTTTCTTTTTGGTTAGTTTGGCTCAAGTTCGTTTGCCACCCGCATACAACGCAATTCATCCGTGTTGCGACCGAACCGTCGTGCTTACGCCCCGAGTGACCTCATTTGACGCAATTTTGCTGCCAGAGTTGAAGCACCGTGGGGAGGCAGGTAGAACTCGAGGTAACATGGAGGCGTTGACATCAGATTAAGTTCGCGCAATTAAAACTTTTCATCTCTATGACATTTCAAAAGCATGTCGCATATCAAAACTATGCAAAATATATGAAGTAATCCACAAAGTACCACCATGGCATGTTTAAATGTCAATAACTGGCAAATAGAGGTAATTCTGCCCACTAGTCCCTATTAATAGGCCTAAAACAAGGCAAAATAAGTTGGGTCCAAGATTCGCAAGATCTTAGAACCCTTTCGAGTGCAATGTCATTGAACATGTGCAGTCAATCTATGTGACGTCATATTCGTGAACCGAGGTAGAAGTAGAGTTAAGCAATCAAACCAAGCCTTTATTCCTTATGGGTGTGGCAGGGTTATCACACTAAATCGCAGGGTAGAAAGGTTGGCTCTTTGGACGGGTGAGCTGGGTCAAATGATGCATAGGCCTGTGGTCCGCACTATGAGGAGAGCAGGAGGTTACAGCTCAGTGTATCCAGATAACTGCGGACAAACAGTGCAGGCTCCTTTCGCCGAGCCGGCATCTCCAGCTGCACCCCATCCCTCAGATTTCTTATCATCACCAAGGAGGTTATGTTTTAGTTGCCACTGATTTGTTTGTCGGTTTGATTGTTGGCAGAATTAACTCAAAAACTTGCGAACGGATTTCGAAGAAATTTTCTGAAGGAATCGGAGATGGTACAAGGAACAATCCATTAAGTTTTGGTGGTGATCTGGATCACGATCCGGATCTGGGAATATTTCGAAGGATTCTTTTCCATTGTTGGATAGGCTTGGTGAAGGTTTGTGCTGTCCGAGTGCTTCTAGTTTGTCGTGTAGTCCAATAAAAGCCATATTTCATGGATTCGTGAATCATGAATCAAGTTCTTGAATCAAGTGTTTAAGATATTAAACACACTGTGGCCACAGATCACTCAATGTTGAAAAGAGTTTAAAGCACCGTTTTGTTTGGGCATCTTGGCTACCAGTTGAAAAAGAAGGTTTGCAAACTATTGCAATTACCAATATCATAGTTTATTAGCATCCATGTTATGATACTACGCTCGACTTGGCCATTACCATTGGTCAGCAGTGACCCTGGTGTCTTTTAAGCGTCTTCTAAAGACTCAGAGCCTTAGCGGCCGGTGTGCACTTAATCATCTCTGACTATTTGCGGCAGAATTGCAACACAATCCAAGTTTTGTGGCTGCCTCTGGCACTTACACTGCCACCACCTTCTAGGACCTTCAGCGCTTTTGGTCCTTAATGCACTTAGTGTTGTGAGTCGCTCTGGATGAGAGCGTCTGCTAAATGCCTGTAATGTAAGGTAATGTTGTTATTATTATAATAATTATTATTATTTTTACTCCTAGTTGCATGAGGAAACTAATCAGCGCAGATAGACATGATGACATTTCTTTAAGATGTCTGTAAGCCCCTCCCCCAAAAACTCCCCAGAACCCCCATCACCCAATATTTATAAGCAGTGTAGGAGCTTCAGAAATGAAGTGTGTTTTTTGTTAATGATGCGCTAATGTGCCCCCGCGGAGCTGCCCGTATTAAAAGGAACGGACATAAAGAGGCCGGCTTTGTGCCGCTGACATCACCGCAAGCGCCTGAATATGAACAACAGAGTCGCGCATCCAGCCTTTTCACCGCTGATGCAAGGCCCCCACTGTGCCCAGATTCACATGAACGCCCGCGATGCGAAGTCACCGTGGCACCTGCTGGGCCCATATTCACTGGATCAGCCCTCCGTGGCCGGAGTCATTGGCATATCCATTGTGCCTGGATGGACCAGAACACCCACTGTGTATTCCCAGAGTCATTAGAATACCCATTGTGTATTCTCAGACTCCGAGAGAGAGGAATACCCACCAGAGCTGCTGTCGGAGTTACGGACCGAAGCCCTAATGCCAGTGTGGCTCCCCCACATCAGAAACCACATCTGAGAAACCAATTATAGACGGTGTTACGGCGAGGCCTCCTTTGGTGCAGCCCTGTGGTCAATTTAATGATTAAAATCTCAGTGGTCGTTAACACTTCCTGGAAAACCTGAGTACTGCCACTGAGTTTGCTCGCCCGGACACATTACATTTCCCGAGGACCAATCAGAGCCCAGCTCCAAAAGGCAGCCCATCCAGAAAGACTGGGAGCGGTGTCAGGGTATAATTATGACATTATATGAACAGCACGGCGGAGAGAGGAGACCAAAGGCAGAATGAAGAACGGCTTTGCTCTGGAATCGGTGGTTTCCAGCCTTGTGTGTTTGAGGGGGAAGTGGAATATAGCAGGGGCAATTCAGTCGACCAAAATGCCGGCACCACTCACAAACAAACAAATGTTTTAAATGCTCAGAAATAATTTACAGCCAAATAACCGAATCTTCAAAGCCAGTGTGTGTTTATCATATTTGTCCCTGCTCAGATGAGTAAAACACTGTTGACACAAAGAGAGCAGCTCATGATTCATGGTGCTTGTGTGTGCTGTCCGGAGACTGTCTTTAACAGTAATGCTTTGGAAACCAATTGATAAGAAACAATAGGACTTTCTTTTGTTCCAGATTAAAAGATGCACTTCTGCTGTTGCTAAGACAATGTAAACAAGCCACGGCCTCCAGCACTGGACAAAGGTTTCATTTCTCCAGTGAGCATCACTTCATCATATTACTAATAAAGATTATTTTAGAACAGTGTGTCCATCAGCTATTCTCATTTGCAAAAAAAAATCTGAGGCCACAATGACTTGTCAATCAGTACCTATGTGATGAATATTAATGAAGTAACAAGACCACCTCCTAATGAATTCATCAAACACTGTGTGAGACCCGTGACACGTTTTAGTTGTGGGTTTTATCACATAATCTGACATAGGCAGATAAGAAAGATTTTTTTTTTTTTTTTGCAATACTTAGGAAATCAAAATAAGGTTTTTTTTTTTTAAAATGATTTGTGAAGGAACAGACATCCAATAAGACAGAGGAATTGACTAGAGGCGCTCTTCTGAAAACATGCGGAGCTGGTCCTCCATATTTATCTGGGACATTGACAGATTGGCTGTTTTTGCTCATTAGCACCAGGATTGATGTTTCAACAGTATTGATACTCCGCAGCGCAGTCACACTAACCAATACAGGATTTACACTGAGGCGAACCGCCCCCACCCCCCACCCCAACCCCCCGCTGTTCCTTTGGTTAAATTGATCAATGCTTTTCTCATTTGGCCTGAAACAACAGGCCGGGGAGGTCATAAAAGCGCTGGTCTGGTTCAGTGGATCATAATGCTGGACCTTTCATCCAGTGCCTTCGGTTCAGGGAGGAAAATCTCTAAATGACCCAACTTCGCAATCTCAATATGAAGAGTGCAATCTACTCATGTTTCAAAATAGCACGCATGACTGCTAGTGCTCATCTTTCGCATTTTGAGGATCTCACTTCATTTGCACCGAAAGTTCAGATCAAAATGTACCGTTCCTGCATATTCTCTGGACCTCACCCGACGTTTTAGACTTGAGAGGTTAGATTGAATCTCATAGCTGGAAATAATCATATTACTGTTTGTCAAGAAGGTTCGATTTCGCCACAAAAGTGAAATTGCGCATTTTAGAGTAAAAATGGATCATTCTGACCGTAATCACCTTCTACTGCTTCTTTGAGTAAAGCAAAGTACGAAAGTTTGGCCGTGACTGTCTTCCTCTCTGCACTGAGCAGTTATCAAGACTTTTGAATACCACAGCATTTCACAAACACATTACACTTTTAATATTCCATGTGGCAAACTTGATTTGTAATACTGATGAATATTTCACAACAAGTGAGCACAGACGAGACTATGATACGAATCAACTCCAGCAACACCAGAGCTCTCCAGCAATCTGTCCAAACCAAGGTGCTTATTTCTTATGTTTGTTAGCGTTAGCATTTGTTGCTGCACCTATTGGGCTTCATTGGCAAAAGTGATCAGGCAAGCAAATTAATCAATGAATCGATAGCATGAGCAATTGATGTTTCAGCTCTGTGCGGAAACGTCAACAGCTCATGTTTTAGACAGAAAAGATAGAAGGAGTGGAGTGACTTCAAAAGAAAGTTCTACAATGAGGCCTTTATTGACTCATAAGTTCATAGATATACCAACATTTCTCCTGTGATCTGGAAAAACATAGTGCGTGTGTCACTTTTGGTAGAAACTGTGTTTAACCTTCATTTGCAGTAATTAAGAGTGGTGAAAATCTTAAAACACTAGCTATTAGTGTCACTTGAACTTTCAAAATCAAGTTTCTATCATATTTTTTTTCTCTTAGGAAAGGTCCAGGAGCAAAAATCTTTGTTCAATTGCCAGATCTTTGCCACTGATAAACTTACTAGGTTTTTCCGCATGACAGGAGATTTCACAAGACCGCAAATTCTCTAGCTGGCTTCCAGCAATGCTATCATAAGCCATGCTGAACAATTATAATCAAAAAGGAATTGTTCAACTCAAGGTCCATAACATTCAACAAATCTAGACCTCCTCCCCTGTTACTCATCCAGTGTGGACGACGACTGTTAACGTCACTGAAACCAAAGAAAGAGGAGATTTAGAGAAGACCACTCAACAGTTCATGCCTCAATGCTTCTTTTTATTGAAAGCCGCTCAAGTTGGTGCATCAGGAAGTATACCCTCCCTATACCTCCGTGCTGTCGCCATCTTGTGAAACTGGCCTATTGTTGAGCCAGACAGGTAGAAACTGAATGAGATATTCATACTAGTCAGCTAACAGGACAACGGCTGAAAACGTGCAGATTGACACCCTGAAATAATCGAGCTAAGGCGGAACTATCAAGAAAAAATTAGCACGGTACTGATAACTTTTTTTTTTTATTTAAATAGATGGTCTGTTGCCCTATTTGGATTATTAAAAATTACAATCATATTAGACATTCAAATAAATCCCAGGGCATCCAATAACTTGCAAGCTAATAAATATTAAATAATTCCTTTAACAGACTGTATGAAAAGAATCCTGCTGCCAGCATTTTTGGAGATTTTCTTTTGAAATCAGCAGTTTAA
Organism: Gymnothorax reevesii; assembly: GCA_029721435.1. Taxonomy (NCBI): domain Eukaryota; kingdom Metazoa; phylum Chordata; class Actinopteri; order Anguilliformes; family Muraenidae; genus Gymnothorax; species Gymnothorax reevesii. The sequence goes on from CM056576.1 coordinate 4,069,600, forward strand.
TAAGCCCGGCAGAGATGAGGACCGTAAAACCGGCGCTGTCCGTTCTCAGAGCCACACTCTGGCCCACACCGCCTTTATTTCTGTGGGAAATATGCTGTATATTTTACGCCAAAAATATCCGCGTTCCGGATTGTTCCCAATTCCTGGGTAATCTGCTCAAACCGAGGAAAAACACGAGGTCCATTGTTTTCGGAGCCCACGTAGATTTTGTTTGGCCATTTCATTGAAAACCGACTAAAGGCAACATATTTCTGAAAAAAGAACAAGTGAACAAGATGAGAGCCAAGTGTCAAGCTGTTACATGTTAATAATACTCACTCAAAGGCAACCGAGCGCGCGCGCACACACACACACACACACACACACACACAGGGCTTTATAGCATAATGGAGTCATTGTGCTAGGGGACTACAGTGCTTGGTTGGGCTGTACAGCTAAACAGTCTGTTCCTCTCATTCCCAGAAAACCTTTGAATGAAATGTGATGTCTCAGGAAAATATGGACAAAGACTGAAGCACACAGCCATCCTGATACTAGTTTACAGTCGAAAATTCAAAATTCAGAACTTTAGTGTCCATTAATGTGCACCTATTTAAAAAATGACCAGTTCCTTTTACCATTATCCCTCTACGAGCCATATTATGAAAATGTTTGTAATATGCATAAGAAATTGTAACTTTGTTAAATAACTGAAACGAAAACTCCTGGACTCTGTAAGCAAATGCAAAAAGCAGAATGTGAAATGAAGAGCATTTTTGTGAGAAGGCGGAATTGATTTGGCTCTTGGAAGAGAGCTTGGTTCAGCTGGAAGTTATTATGAGTTATCATAAGTACCGTTTTTACTGTCACTGTGAAATAAATGCACCAATTCCTCAGGGAAAGACTTGAGTCCCGTCAAGTTTTAATCTGCATTCCATTACTAATAAAATTTACATTATTCCTTCTGAGGCTTTGAAAGTTTAAACTTCTTTTATGAACTATGTGACTGCATTAATAGAAGATGTAATCTTGTTCGCATAGTACCTACAGTTTCTCGCAATTCGTCAGTCACGATTGGCCTCAGTGTTTAGGGCTGAGAAAAATTTTTCGAAGTACTTCAAACAGCATGACAAAACTTTGCACTCTCTCTCTCTCTCTCTCTCTCTCTCTCTCGCCATCTCCCTCTTTTATATATATATGTGCCTCTGGCGCAGTTCCACACTTGAAAAGAAGTAAAGATGAAAAGGTGGAGCTCTGAAAAAAGAGGAGGCTTTGCTCCGAGAGAGAGAGAGAGAGACTGAAGGTAGACGGAGAGAGGGATGGAGAAATGTGCTATTATTTGGTCTAAATTTCGGAAGAATGCTCAGAGACAGGATGTATTAAATGGCAGCATGTTTGGCCACTTTGAGGAAATTGTGAGTCACAGAAATCACAGGTCTGCGATCGCTCAGATTCGCTCTTCATTCTGATTGAATTGAATCGACTAAAATGCGTTCCTGGAGAAGGACATGAAAGCACTGAGAGCAGTTTGCAGAATACTGCCAAATAGAAAACAGAATAAAAACTACAGTGTTCCTGCGGCACAGGGTACAGGCCCTGCGATGGAAATAGCTCCCTTTTTTGTTTTTTTGTTTTTTTTTGTTTTTTGGGCGATTGTTGGACCCTTGAGTCGACACGGCATCGTCTCTCTTCTCACTTAAAAATGAAACGTCCGGCAATGTGGCCGAAGGCAGCTTGTCACATCAATCACGGCCCTGTTTATTTGCGCCGCTAATTACGTTTCCCTGACAGCTCTCCGTTTTCTCTCCAACGGACCCAATTTTACAAATGCATTGACGAAGAAACCGCCTGGAGGAAGTGCACCAGGGACCAAAATACCACACGCAAGAAATGGCCGAACAAGGGCGGCTATACGGCGAACGAATAGCGTTTGTCATTGTTGATTGTGCAGAAGCTGTAACCTCCATTCAGAATCCGGCCCTTAATTTTACAACAATATTTCCCTCTCTCCCTGAAGTCATTTGACTCCGTTGGGGCATCCATGAAGGGGTGTATCTCAAAAAATACTGAGCACAGGATTTGGGTACCCAAGACCTGCCACTCTAAATGAATGGGACGATATGAAATATCAGCAGGATAGGAATATATTCACAGAGAGCCAATCCCCAGTAGCACCTGAACTTACTGTAGCATGATAAAACGCAGGCCCCTTCAATGTCTTCCAAGTGCAGCAATAAACTAAATGTTATGCCACATAAATTACTTATATTGTTAGACACATCATCAGCCTGAAATACAGAGGGACCTGACAGCCCTCCGTGGAGAGTTAAATCACATGGCTACTGGAAGGATTCCTCACAGCCAATCAGAGCCTGCTGTAGCATAGCAAGCTCTGCCCAGGAAACATGAGATATTACAGGGCAGCAGGAAGTGACATCACAAAGGTTCCCTCTCCGTCAAGAATGGGTGCACCTCAAAGTGTAGGCTGCAGCCTTCGAAGGCCTTTGAGATGCACCAAATGTGCCCTTGATTCAAGACTCTGCCAGCTATACACCTTTCCTGCATCACATGACTCATATAGACCCAATAGGCCTCATAGGTCACACTGTCTCTCCCATCAGTTTTGGTAGCATTGTCGTGGAACTTGGAACTAATGAATGATTCTTCTAAACACCGAGCACTTTGCTTGTTTGCTTATATATGAGAAAGAAATGCTTTTCCTGGAAGTTGTATAAAGCAAAGGAAAAAAAAGGAAAAATGCTACAGGCTAAAACAGTTTGTGGCACATAGGACATTTCTGGCCCATGTTACTGTTAGCTCCTTCCTGAGTAGTATAATAACTGACTTTTTAAAAATACTTTGTTCTGGAGTAAAGTTGCATGTAAAAGTGGAAGTAAAATTCAGTGGATCCCTCTGCATTTAAGAGAAAATAGAAATAGTGAAAAAGAAATAGTGAAACTACCGGTAATTATTTGCATTGAGAAATTATGCTTTGAACTGGAAATTCATACGCAGTACACAGTGGCGAAGGACTATTATAACACACTTCAGTTTGCCACGACAACAAGGCTTTCACTGCCGCATCATGAAACCCCCTAAACAGTCTGGAGGTGCAGCAGCGTTTGCATTTTAATTCCTGGAGTGTGTTAGTTTCTTCTGCACATTCTCTCGCTAAAGGCAACAAAGTCATTTCCCTACATTTCCTGAGATATGGCTCTGAGGGCCCCGACTTCAATGAGTTTACAAGGAACAACAGACTCCTCTCATCCAATCAGAACTGAGGCTCGGGGGCAAGAACACGCGATCCCATTGGCTGCCCCACGGGGAGTTCAAACAGGCCACAGTCTGGGTTCAGAACGAATGTCTCCCAGCTGACTAATGCGGCCGAGAATTTAGACCCAGCGTTAACCCCTTGACAGAAAATCTTACACACCCCCTACATAACGGCTTCTCGGGGAAAAAAGATGACACAAATCTTCCAGTCTCGGCAGTTGGAGAGGAAACAGACAGAGAAAATGGATTTTCGTCTGTAAAAGCCCATATCTTCAGGAAACAGACTGATAAATTTTATGATTTGGTATACTACTGGCCACGCGGAGGCTAATTTCAAATGCAGCTTGCATAGTTAATATTGCAGGACAGAAAAAAAAAAACAGACCGTCCTTTCCAACAGCACCGTTCTCTATTTGTATACAAACCATTTCCCCTCATAATGCGATACGTCTGAAGGGAATTTGAAAATTTTTCAAATGGCTAGAAGTTGTGGGCATGCAACTTACGAGAATAAGTTTTTTGTTTATCATATTTGAAATGAATATCTGCTCTCTTCCGAAATGCAAGTCTGGGAGGTTTGTCTGTTCGGCCAGCGCACACCGCAGCCTGACACTAACAGTCCTGGTTCCGTGCATTTCAGGGCCGGGGCTTGAAAGAGTTGCGTCGGATTGGACAGCCTGGCAGTGTGGTCAGAATTAAGCTTTAATCAAACCCAAAAACAGATTGGAAGGCAGCCCTTGATTCAGCATTTCATCGCCCCTGAGATCCATTGACCCTCCGTGGCTGCTGCAGACAAATTGAGGAATGTTCGTTTTAATGTCTATTCAATATATACAGCGTCTAACTCGAGATGGGCTAGGCAATCAACTACCAATCCATTAGAGGGAGATGTTTTTCAGCACTGACATGTCGCAGTGCCTTTGCCTGCTCTTGGCTCCCGTTCAAGGTTAACCTCTTAGAGCCGGCAGATTGTTGTGAGGTTAAACAACACATAAGCATGCATTAAAACCGCTAAAATTATGGTTCCATTTGCTATATGAAAGAAAGCAACCCTGTAAAGATGGGGGGCTTTTGAAACGGGAAGATCTGAAACTGAAATGCACAGACGCAACGCTTGTTCGATTCTGAGTTTAATGAAAAGGCAAGGACGGACACGGAACGCGACCGTCGTGACCAGCGGCCGCAAGCCACCAGTTCATATCATCATACTCGTTTCATATAAATAACACACTGTCAACATAATGGCAGGGCATTAATAAAAGATAACTAAATCATATAATTTTCAACCAGCCCCCTCAAGACTTTTTAAGCACATTACAAAATTGTCCTTTTGACTTAATAACGTGTTTTTTCTTAGTTTATTAAGATATTGTGTGTCCAGTATTAGGATAGTAAGTAACAAATGGATATTATTTCTGGAACGTAATTTTTATGCTGATATAAGGAATGTAGAATAAACTGTAAGTTGAAGGTTATTGTAGGACCACCCTACCCTACACAGAAACAGCTTTATCTCCATGGACACGCATATACGTAATACAGCCGGAAGCCATGCAGTATCTTCGAAGTAGAACATTCCCAGAGAGATCATTGCATTAGCTTTTTGTTATAATCTTTATCGGGAAAACCTTGTCTATTTGAATTCCGCATGCTAAAATAAGCATGCACTTTAAGTATGTGCTGTAAGACTGTGATACAGCTGCAAAAATATCACATAAGTTCAGATAAGGAACACTTCACATAAGGTACCATGTCAACTTGCGGTCATGAACATTGAAGCGAAGATCAGATATAAAGTAAATGAACTAGTGAAGGAAACTATCCCTGCAAAAAGACAGTCAGTAAACTGCATGATGATGTACAGGTTCACACGCGCTAAGACACTTTAAAAACATGAGGCAGCGGATCATATGGTGGAACATACCATTACAACAGGAGGAAGAGGATCAGGGGCGCTGATAGCAGTGAGACACGAGGTTCAGAAGATGCTGGCTGGGCGGTTGGGGTGTTTTCAGAAGACCACTGCGTGAGCAGATGTTTTCTGAAGATCTGCAGAAACTGAACAGCTGTAATGAAACTGATTGACGTCTTTCACCAACCGCCATAATGGACAAGCGGACGACTCATTACCTGATCAATGCCGTTCATGGCATCTTGGGATGGAAAAAAAATCAAGTTGGCGTTAAATCACAAAAATGGCCGCCGATCTCACCCTCAGGACTGACTGCACTCCTTACCTTACACCCACCCACACTCACCAAGCCATTCATTGACAGTTTTTTAATTCTGATGGCCACATATGTTTTCGCTCAATTAAATTATGAGCGAGATTCAGGCTGTAGAGCCTCCTAAACCCCCCCCCCCCCTCTGCCTCTGCTAACTCCCAGTGCAGAGCCGGCCTCGGCAAAACGGCCTCTGAGATAAACTGGGAACCATGTGACCAGGCCAGGGAGGCAAACCTGGCTGGTACAGAGATGCCAGTGAGGAAAGGAGTGGGCTGTGTGTGTGTGTGTGTGTGTGTGAGAGAGAGAGAGAGGGGGGGGGGAGCGATGGGAATTATGAGTGAGAGAGATGGGGGAGAAGGTGAAGGGAGAGGATAGAGAGAGTTAAATGGATAGAGGGAGCGAAGGAGAGAGAGAGACAAACAGGGATAGAGAGAGAGATAGAGAGAGGGGTGAGACGGGCACGGACAGGGAAAGAGAGAGAGAGGGAGGCAGAGGGAGAGAGAAAAACAGGGAGATGAGAGAGGGGAGGGGGGCTGTCACACTGCATTTCAGTCAGGGCCTCGGGGGCAGCAGGTAAGAGGACAGAAACGTCGGACTAAAGAACAGCAGCTCATCCCGGCCTGTGTCTCCCAGCACACACTGCAGTAAACTCAGCTCCGCTCCTGTTCCCCGCATAGACAACCCCGCAGGGAACCGCACTCCTGTTCACCGCACACACAACCCCTCCGGGAACCGCACTCCTGTTCCCCGCGCACAAAACCCCACCAGGAACCGCACTCCTGTTCCCCGCGCACACAACCCCGCAGGGAACCGCACTCCTGTTCCCCACACACAACCCCGCAGGAAACCGCACTCCTGTTCCCCGCACACACAACCCCATCAGGACCGCACTCCTGTTCCCCACACACACAACCCCGCAGGGAACCGCACTCCTGTTCCCCACACAGACAACCCCACCGGGAAACCGCACTCCTGTTCCCCCCACACACAACCCCACTGGGAACCGCACTCCTGTACCTCACACACACAACACCATCGGGAACCGGACTCCTGTTCCCCGCACACACAACCCCAGCGGGAACCGCACTCCTGTACCTCACACACACAACCCCATCGGGAACCGCACTCCTGTTCCCCGCACACACAACCACACAGGGAACAGCACTCCGGTACCTCACACACACAACAACACAGGGAACAGCACTCCGGAACCTCACACACACAACCACAGAGGGAACTGCACTCCTGTTCCTCACACACACAACAACACAGGGAACAGCACTCCGGTACCTCACACACACAACCACAGAGGGAACTGCTCTCCTGTTCCTCAGACACACAACCACACAGGGAACCGCACTCCTGTTTCTTACACAAATAACCACACAGGGAACTGCACTCCTGTTCCTCACACACACAACCACACAGGGAACCGCACTCCTGTTCCTCACACACACAACCACACAGGGGACAGCACTCCTGTTCTTCACACACACAACCACACAGGGAACTGCACTCCTGTACCTCACACACACAACCACAAAAGGCACAGCACTCCTGTACCTCACACACACAACCACACAGGGAACTGCACTCCTGTTCCTCACACACACAGCCACACAGGGAACTGCACTCCTGTACCTTACACACACAACCACACAGGGAACCGCACTCCTGTTCCTTTGACACACAACCACACAGGGAACTGCACTCCTGTTCCTCACACAGACATCCACACAGGGAACTGCACTCCTGTTCCTCACACACATAACCACACAGGGAACAGCACTCCTGTTTCTTACACACACAACCACACAGGGAACTGTTCTCCTGTTCCTCACACACACAACCACACAGGGAACCGCACTCCTGTTCCTCACACACAACCACAACGGGAACTGCACTCCTGTTCCTCACACACAACCACACAGGGAACCGCACTCCTGTACCTCACACACACAACTACACAGGGAACAGCACTCCTGTACCTCACACACACAACCACACAAGAAACTGCACTCCTGTTCGTCACACACACAACCACACAGGCAACCGCATCCCTGTTCCTCACTCACAAAACCACACAGGGAACAGCACTCCTGTACCTCACACACAACCACACAGGGAACTGCACTCCTGTTCCTCACAAACACAGCCACACAGGGAACCGCACTCCTGTACCTCACACACACAACCACACAGGGAACTGCACTCCTGTACCTCACACACAACCATACAGGGAACTGCACTCCTGTTCCTCACACACACAAACACACAGGGAACTGCACTCCTGTTCCTCACACACACAACCACACAGGGAACAGCACTCCTGTACTTCACACACACAACCACACAGGGAACCGCACTCCTGTTCCTCTCACACAGAACCACACAGGGAACAGCACTCCTGTACCTCAAACACACAACCACACAGGGAACCGCACCCCTGTTTCTCACTCACACAACCACACAGGGAACCGCACTCCTGTTCCTCACACACACAACCACACAGGGAACGGCACTCCTGTTCCTCACACACAACCACACAGGGAACCACACTCCTGTTCCTCACACACAACCACACAGAGAACCGCACTCTTGTTCCTCACACACCCAACCATACAGGGAACCGCACTCCTGTTCCTCACACACACAACCACACAGGGAACCGCACCCCTGTTTCTCACCCACACAACCACCCAGGGACCCGCACTCCTGTTCCTCACACACACAACCACACAGGGAACGGCACTCCTGTTCCTCACACACAACCACACAGGGAACCACACTCCTGTTCCTCACACACAACCACACAGAGAACCGCACTCTTGTTCCTCACACACCCAACCATACAGGGAACCGCACTCCTGTTCCTCACACACACAACCACAGAGGGAACCGCACCCCTGTTCCTCACTCACACAACCACACAGGGAACAGCACTCCTGTTCCTCACTCACACAACCAGACAGGGAACCGCACTCCTGTACCTCACACACACAACCACACAGGGAACTGCACTCCTGTTCCTCACACACACAACCACACAGGGAACCGCACCCATGTTCCTCATTCACACAACCACACAGGGAACAGCACTCCTGTACCTCACACACAACCACACAGGGAACTGCACTCCTGTTCCTCACACACACAACCACACAGGGAACCGCACTCTGTTCCTCACACACACAACCACACAGGGAACCGCACTCATGTTCCTCACACACACAAACACACAGGGAACTGCTATCCTGTTCCTCACACACACAACCACACAAGGAACAGCACTCCTGTATTTCACACACACAGCCACACAGGGAACCGCACTCCTGTTCCTCACACACACAACCACACAGGGAACAGCACTCCTGTACCTCAAACACAACCACACAGGGAACTGCACTCCTGTTCCTCACACACACAACCACACAGGGAACCGCACTCCTGTTCCTCACACACACAACCACACAAGGAACCGCACTCATGTTCCTCACACACACAAACACACAGGGAACTGCTATCCTGTTCCTCACACACACAACCACACAAGGAACAGCACTCCTGTACTTCACACACACAGCCACACAGGGAACCGCACTCCTGTTCCTCACACACACAACCACACAGGGAACAGCACTCCTGTACCTCACACAAACAACCACACAGGGAACTGCACTCCTGTTCCTCACACACACAACCACACAGGGAACCGCACCCGTGTTCCTCACTCACACAACCACACAGGGAACAGCACTCCTGTACCTCACACACAACCACACAGGGAACTGCACTCCTGTTCCTCACACACACAACCACACAGGGAACCGCACTCCTGTTCCTCACACACACAACCACACAGGGAACCGCACTCATGTTCCTCACACACACAAACACACAGGGAACTGCTATCCTGTTCCTCACACACACAACCACACAAGGAACAGCACTCCTGTACTTCACACACACAGCCACACAGGGAACCGCACTCCTGTTCCTCACACACACAACCACACAGGGAACTGCACTCCTGTACCTCACACACAACCATACAGGGAACCGCACCCCTGTTCCTCACTCGCACATCCACTCAGGGAACCGCACTCCTGTTCCTCACACACACAACCACACAGGGAACGGCACTCCTGTTCCTCACACACAACCACACAGGGAACCGCACTCCTGTTCCTCACACACAACCACACAGAGAACCGCACTCTTGTTCCTCACACACCCAACCATACAGGGAACCGCACTCCTATTCCTCACACACACAACCACAGAGGGAACTGCACCCCTGTTCCTCACTCACACAACCACACAGGGAACAGCACTCCTGTTCCTCACTCACAAAACCACACAGGGAACAGCACTCCTGTACCTCACACACACAACCACACAGGGAACTGCACTCCTGTTCCTCACACACAACACCACACAGGGAACTGCACTCCTGTTCCTCACACACAAAACCACACAGGGAACCGCACCCCTGTTCCTCACTCACACAACCACACAGGGAACTGCACTCCTGTTCCTCACACACACAACCACACAGGGAACCGCACTCCTGTACGTCACACACACAACCACACAGGGAACCGCACTCCTGTACCTCACACAAAACCATACAGGGAACTGCACTTCTGTTCCTCACACACACAACCACATAGGGAACCGCACTCCTGTTACTCACACACACAAACACACAGGGAACTGCACTCCTGTTCCTCCCACACACAACCACACAGGGAACAGCACTCCTGTACTTCACACACACAACCACACAGGGAACCGCACTCCTGTTCTTCACACACACAACCACACAGGGAACAGCACTCCTGTACCTCACACACACAACCACACAGGGAACCGCACCCCTGTTCCTCACTCACACAACCACACAGGGAACCGCACTCCTGTTCCTCACACACACAACCACACAGGGAACAGCACTCCTGTACTTCACACACACAACCACACAGGGAACAGCACTCCTGTTCCTCACACACACAACCACACAGGGAGCAGCACTCCTGTACTTCACACACACACCGACACAGGGAACCGCACTCCTGTTCCTCACACACAGAAACACACAGGGAACTGCACTCCTGTTCCTCACACACACAACCACACAGGGAACAGCACTCCTGTACTTCACACACACAACCACACAGGGAACCGCACTCCTGTTCCTCACACACACAACCACACAGGGAACAGCACTCCTGTACCTCACACACACAAACACACAGGGAACCGCACCCCTGTTCCTCACTCACACAACCACACAGGGAACAGCAGTCCTGTACCTCACACACACAACCACACAGGGAACCGCACCCCTGTTCCTCACTCACACAACCACACAGGGAACAGCACTCCTGTACATCACACACAAAACTACACAGTGAACCGCACTCCTGTACCTCACACACACAACCTCACAGGGAACTGCACTCCTGTACCTAACACACACAACCAAACAGGGAACTGCACTCCTGTACCTCACACACACAACCACACAGGGAACCGCACTCCTGTACCTCACAAACACAACCACACAGGGAACCGCACTCCCGTACCTCACACACAAAACCACACAGGGAACCGCACTCCTGTTCCTCACACACTCAACCACACAGGGCACCGCACTCCTGTTCCTTACCCACAACCACACAGGGAACTGCACTACTATTCCTCACACACACAACCACACAGGAAACCACACTCCTGTTCCTCACACACCCAACCATACAGGGAACCGCACTCCTGTACCTCACACAGAACTATACAGGAAGCCGCACTCCTGTTCATTACACACACAACCACACAGGGAACTGCACTCCTATTCCTCACACACACAACCATTCAGGGAACCGCACTCCTGTTCCTCACACACCCAACCATACAGGGAACCGCACTCCTGTACCTCACACACAACCATACAGGGAGCCGCACTCCTGTTCCTCACACACCCAACCATACAGGGAACCGCACTCCTGTACCTCACACACACAACCACACAGGGAACCGCACTCCTGTACCTCACACACACAACCACACAGGGAACTGCACTCCTGTACCTCACACACACAACCACACAGGGAACTGCACTCCTGTACCTCACACACACAACCACACAGGGAACTGCACTCCTGTACCTCACACACACAACCACACAGGGAACAGCACTCCTGTACCTCACACACACAACCACACAGGGAACCGCACCCCTGTTCCTCACTCACACATCCACACAGGGAACCGCACTCCTGTTCCTCACACACACAACCACACAGGGAACGGCACTCCTGTTCCTCACACACAACCACACAGGGAACCGCACTCCTGTTCCTCACACACAACGACACAGAGAACCACACTCTTGTTCCTCACACACCCAACCATACAGGGAACCGCACTCCTGTTCCTCACACACACAACCACAGAGGGAACTGCACCCCTGTTCCTCACTCACACAACCACACAGGGAACAGCACTCCTGTTCCTCACTCACACAACCACACAGGGAACCGCACTCCTTTACCTCACACACACAACCACACAGGGAACTGCGCTCCTGTTCCTCACACACACAACCACACAGGGAACTGCACTCCTGTTTTTCACACACACAACCACACAGGGAACCGCACCCCTGTTCCTCACTCACACAACCACACAGAGAACTGCACTCCTGTTCCTCACACACACAACCACACAGGGAACCGCACTCCTGTACCTCACACACACAACCACACAGAGAACCGCACTCCTGTACCTCACACAAAACCATACAGGGAACTGCACTCCTGTTCCTCACACACAACCACATAGGGAACCGCACTCCTGTTCCTCACACACACAAACACACAGGGAACTGCACTCCTGTTCCTCCCACACACAACCACACAGGGAACTGCACTCCTGTACTTCACAAACACAACCACACAGGGAACCGCACTCCTGTTCCTCACACACACGACCACACAGGGAACAGCACTCCTGTACCTCACACACACAACCACACAGGGAACCGCACCCCTGTTCCTCACTCACACAACCACACAGGGAACCGCACTCCTGTTCCTCACGCACAACACCACACAGGGAACAGCACTCCTGTACTTCAGACACACAACCACACAGGGAACAGCACTCCTGTTCCTCACACACACAACCACACAGGGAACAGCACTCCTGTACTTCACACACACAACGACACAGGGAACCGCACTCCTGTTCCTCACACACACAAACTCACAGGGAACTGCACTCTTGTTCCTCACACACACAACCTCACAGGGAACAGTACTCCTGTACTTCACACACACAACCACACAGGGAACCGCACTCCTGTTCCTCACACACAGAACCACACAGGGAACAGCACTCCTGTACCTCACACACACAACCACACAGGGAACCGCACCCCTGTTCCTCACTCACACAACCACACAGGGAACAGCACTCCTGTACCTCACACACACAACCACACAGGGAACCGCACCCCTGTTCCTCACTCACACAACCACACAGGGAACAGCACTCCTGTACCTCACACACACAACCACACAGGGAACCGCACTCCTGTACCTCACACACACAACCACACAGGGAACTGCACTCCTGTACCTCACACACACAACCAAACAGGGAACTGCACTCCTGTACCTCACACAGCCAACCACACAGGGAACCGCACTCCTGTACCTCACAAACACAACCACACAGGGAACCGCACTCCCGTACCTCACACACACAACCACACAGGGAACCGCACTCCTGTTCCTCACACACTCAACCACACAGGGCACCGCACTCCTGTTCCTTACACACAACCACACAGGGAACTGCACTCCTATTCCTCACACACAAAACCACACAGGGAACCGCACTCGTGTTCCTCACACACCCAACCATACAGGGAACCGCACTCCTGTACCTCACACACAACCATACAGCGAGCCGCACTCCTTTTCCTCACACACCCAACCATACAGGGAACCGCACTCCTGTACCTCACACACACAACCACACAGGGAACCGCACTCCTGTACCTCACACACACAACCACACAGGGAACTGCACTCCTGTACCTCACACACACAACCACACAGGGAACTGCACTCCTGTACCTCACACACACAACCACACAGGGAACTGCACTCCTGTACCTCACACACACAACCACACAGGGAACCGCACTCCTGTACCTCACAAACACAACCACACAGGGAACCGCACTCCTGTACCTCACACACACAACCACACAGGGAACCGCACTCCTGTTTCTCACACACTTAACCACACAGGGAACCGCACTCCTGTTCCTCACACACACAACCACACAGGGAACCGCACTCCTATTCCTCACACACACAACCACACAGGGCACCGCACTCCTATTCCTCACACACACATCCACACAGGGAACCGCACTCCTGTCCCTCACACACACAACCACACAGGGAACTGCACTCCTGTACCTCACACACACAACCACACAGGGAACCGCACTCCTGTTCCTCACACACTCAACCACACAGGGAACCGCACTCCTGTTCCTCACACACACAACCACACAGGGAACCGCACTCCTATTCCTCACACACACAACCACACAGGGAACCGCACTCCTGTTCCTTACACACACAACCACACAGGGAACCGCACTCCTGTTCCTCACACACACAACCACACAGGGAACCGCACTCTGGTTCCTTACACACACAACCACACAGGAAACCGCACTCCTATTCCTCACACACACAACCACACAGGGAACCGCACTCCTGTTCCTTACACACACAACCACACAGGAAACCGCACTCCTATTCCTCACACACACAACCACACAGGGAACCGCACTCCTGTGCCTCACATACACAACCACACAGGGAACCGCACTCCTGTACCTCACACACACAATCACACAGGGAACTGCACTCCTGTACCTCACACACACAACCACACAGGGAACCGCACTCCTGTGCCTCACACACACAACCACACAGGGAACCGCACTCCTGTACCTCACACACACAACCACACAGGAAACCGCACTCCTGTTCCTTACACACACAACCACACAGGGAACCGCACTCCTGTTCCTCACACACACCAACCACACAGGGAACCGCACTCCTGTTCCTCACACACAACCACACAGGGAACCGCACTCCTGTTCCTCACACACAACCACACAGGGAACCGCACTCCTGTTCCTCACACACACAACCACACCGGGCACCGCACTCCTGAAGACCCACGGCCAGGAAATAAGCACCAAAGATGCTAACAGGCTATCATGCAACAGAAATCAAGAGTGATAACCAGCATCACTTTACGTGCTGACCACAACCGTATTAACAACCCCTCACTCATTACTACAGTGGAATCAATTCAAGATTTGAGCTCCAGTATGTTATTATTATCATCATTAATAGTAGTAGTAGTCATAGAAGTAGTAGCAGTAGTACTAATAGTTCTAGTAATAATTGAAGTACGGGTAGTAATAGTCGTGCCGATATATCTTGAATCTACACATGGTGATATTAAAATACCTTATACCTAGCCAGCTGGCAGTTTAGCAAAGCTAAAAAAAACATTAATTGTAAATCTGTTTACTAATAAACAAGTAGTATCAAGTGATTGTGTACAAATAAAACGCAAAACTCTGACATCAAAGAATCAGCTGTCAGAAACGACTAACTGTGATTTGGCCCGGCATCCCCCTGTGTAGTTGACAAGCCATAAAATGGCGGCCCACACCCCCATTTCATAGCAGTGACAAAGGTGGCATTAGGCTACATCGACGAAGCCAGGCAAACGGCATGAACCCGCATTACATATGCATGGCATCACAGCGTTTCTCCTCCTTATTCTGTCGTTCCTGCAGTCACTCATCCATTCCTGTTCATCCACCTCCGGCGTCAGCACAACCGATTTTTTTTTCCGTTTCTGTCGTTGGCCTCTCTCCCCACGGAGTGAGGAATATAATTTCCCCTGTGATTGAATTATTTCATCTACGCACCATTTACCGCCTGCATGGGACAGGAAGATGGTGGCGGCCCATGGAAATGACCTCCCGCTATCGACCTCGCCTATTGGCGAAGCGGCGGAGATTTTCCGTCTGGCGCCATTTTCTATTTTCGCTAAAGAAGCGTTTTCAGTGTTACGGAGCTGGAGTGACAGACCTGCCCGCGAGCCAACTGGAGACATTCCGGCGAGAGCATTTATTTATTTTATTTTATTTTTTTTTGTCGAGGCTGAAATAAGTGACTGATGCGCAGATCCGGGCGCCTGGTAGCTGTAGCTAGCATTTTACAGGGGTAATTTGCATTAATAAAGAGGCTGCTCCTTGTCGGAGTGCGTTTTTATCCGCCTGAAAATCCCAGGACGATCCCTACCGCAGGAGCGCCGGGAGAATCCGACTGTCAGGGACGACAAGACGAATGAATCCCGGTGTCAGCGGCGTGTGGTTCAACGATGACAGATTGAGAAGAAGTGTCCCTCTGTCGACAGGCATGCTTCATTTTCAAATTAATAAATCTGAATAAAATATTTTTCCCTTCATTATGAGCGCTGCCTGTCTGACAGCGCGGAGGCGGGGGAGACGGGGTGGGGGTGGGGGGAGCGTGGAGAACAGCTTGCTCCAATTCCACCTGGGCTTCCTCGAAATACCGCCGCGCCTCTCCCGCCGGATACACCTGCAGATGCTCAGCCGCGCCGTGCAAACGCAGCCAAACACCGCCGAGACTCACAGGGGCGGCACGTGCCTTTGTTTGCTTGACCAGTACCTTCACAATAAAACCATCAGAGTCAAATCACCTCATACGATCCATTTTACCTCACTCTGCCAAGAGTGGAATGATTTACTGAGTACACAAAAAATAACCACTTCATAAAATTATGGACAGCATTTGCGCATCATATTCAGTGAATTCCGTAAGTGTTGGGACTTAAATTTGAGTGCACATCCACATGAGCGAGCCTTTAGGTCACTGTCCAAATACTAGTGGACTTCACTCAACAGAACTTCATTTGAGTCAGTTCCTTTACTAAGTCAATGACATTTACCATAAACAGAGCAAAACAGCACCGGCCGACTGTTATCACATACACACTGTCCATAATTTGTAACTCCAATTATTAATTTTCGTGTAACGCTTCAGAGGAAAACGAAACACAAAAATGCAGCCCCACCAACATAAACATCGATGATAATTTAAATTTTAGTCACGTTTTACAATGAGGTCTGCATGACCTTGCATGTCATGAGCTTGTAATGCCTTTAACTATTAAGGAATTAAAAGTTAGCCTGTGAGCCATTAACAAATGTTAACAACTACATCTGTTTATTCCTGTAAAGGACGGAAATAAAGAAAAACTAACTAAATAAATGTGCATTAACTACTGTTATTTTCATGCTTAAATGAAACTTGTACATCATTAACCCGTTTTAACGGCTACATTCGTTAATGGCAGTTTGGGAGACCCTTTTGTGAGGAGTTCCTGAGATTTCATTCATGCCTGCTGTAAGCCTGCAACTCCCCCCATCTCCACGTCTCCCTGTATTTCATAACTATCCTGCTGACATATATGGGATGGCTGTACCACAACAGCCCTGAAATAAACCTGACAGATATGTCTTGTAAAATCAGAGACAATTAAGGGCATTTCTCATAAAAGCCGGAGCCGTCTGGAGTGTCATTATGTGGAACGGCACATATTCCCCGAGACAGGGACTCTCGGCAGCAACAGAACAGATTAGTTAGCAAAATATATGAGTGGTGTAGGGCTTGCTGACATAAGTCACCAGCGGAGAGAAATTCAGACAGTCAGACTGACATGGCTTCTCCGACTGAATCAAAACACTTCTGAGGATAGCTTTGCATTTCGTTTCAAATTTTACACGCGTTAATCTCGTCATGCGAGTTCACGGTTGCAGGTGCTGCCAGTTGTTCCTGCCATCAATAACAACTGTAAGTCAAATTAAATTCATAAAAAAAAAAATCTTTTTTGAAAATGACACTCATGAAAGAATTAAATATGATACCAAATGATGAAAATAGAAATATATCAATGATAACTGACAATGTTCTGCATTTTAAATGGTGAATTGACGTATTTCTCCTTTGGGATTTTCCGAAGAGATTTTTTTCCATGCAAAGCAGAGGTCTCCAAAAGACCACGAAAGGCTTCACGAATGAAATTCACAAATTTTTCATCCGAAACGCTTTGAAGTTCGGGCCACAAATCTACTCCGGGCATTAAAGTCTGGCGCTTTCCTGCAGACAATAGGAGATGGTGAGTGAACACAGTCGTCCAGCGGAACACACGCCACTGTAAGAACAAGAGAACATCTGGAACAGAGAACCGTGCGCCGAGATGAAAGGGCGAAGCACGCGTCTGAGCGGGAGGAGGGCAAATTCCCAACGAGGCACGCGAGGACATGCGAGAGGGGCATACTGGGAAATCTGCCTGGGACACAAGGGAGGTTAGCGTGGAGGGGAACAGGACGAGAGAGAACATTTAAACACAAACGGCGCCGCATCACATATACAGATATACTGTACATCATCACATATACACATATTCACTACATCGTCACACGTACACATATACTGTACATCATCACATATTCACATATTCACTACATCGTCATACGTACACATATACTGTACATCATCACATATACACATATACTGTACATCATCACATATACACATATTCATGACATCATCACATATACAGATATACTGTACATCATCACATATACACATATTCATGACATCATCACATATACAGATATACTGTACATCATCACATATACACATATTCATTACATCATCACATATACAGATATACTGTACATCATCACATATACACATATTCATTACATCATCACATATACAGATATACTGTACATCATCACATATACGCTTATTCATTACATCATCACATATACAGATATACTGTACATCATCACATATACACATATTCATGACATCATCACATATACACACATACTGTACATCATCACATATACACATACATATCATCACATACACATATACTGTAAATCATCACATATACGTATACTCCTTACATCATCACATATCCATATATTCATTACATCATCACATATACAAATACATATCATCACATATAAACATATACTGTAAATCATCACATATAAGCATATTCATTACATCATCCCATATACACACATACTGTACATCACATATACACATATTCTTTACATCATCACATATACACATATACTGTACATCATCACATATACACATATTCACTACATCGTCACACGTACACATATACTGTACATCATCACATATTCACATATTCACTACATCGTCATACGTACACATATACTGTACATCATCACATATACACATATACTGTACATCATCACATATACACATATTCATGACATCATCACATATACACATAGTCATTACATCATCACATGTACCCATATACTGTACATCATCACATAAACACATATACTGTACATCATCACATAAACACATATACTGTACATCATCACATATACACATACACATCAACCCAAAAACACATAATCACATACGAATACACATACTAATACACACTCATATACACATATCCTTACATATACTCACACACATACCAGCACACACACAGACACACACACACATACACACACATCCTTGTACTTATAACTTAGTGAGGACATTATATTGACTTCCATTCATTCTTCCTGTGTCTCTACAGCCTTTCCCTAATCTTAATAATAAGCAATGTATGTCTAACCCAAACCCCTACCCTAACCTTAACCTATCCCTAATTACAACCTTACCCCTAACCTTAACCAATAAGTCACAATTAGCCTTTGTAGTTGTGAGGACCGGCCAAAATGTCCTCACTTCCCAAAAATGTCCCCACTCTGTAGGAAAAGAACGCTTTTTGGTTCTCACTTTGTAGCAAGTACAAGAACACACACACACACACACACATTAACAAGCACATCTGAGTGTAAACAGCACTACATACACATCTGTGCTAGTGCGCACACACACACACACACACACACACACACACGCGCACACACACACAAATACACACACACTCAATCACAAATTGGCGAGAGCAAACAATTATCCTTGTCAATATATTTGATTAACCAAGCATGTCATCAATACTGACTCAATAGAATATAATGGAGGGCCAAATCCATTTAGACCGCAATTATTGGAAGAGGGGAAAGGCGGAATGAAAGAAAGAGGATACAGTGAGCACCATAATCCGTTGGACAGTGAAACATTTCATTTTGGTGACTTGCGTTTGAGTTGGAAAGGACGTAGTGAAGTTGAGACTGTCAGCCTTTATTCTGGGGTGTTTTCATCCATATTGGATGAACCATTTAAAAATGAAGGCTTTGCACCTTGGTAACCCCCCCAAACTGGATTCACATTTGGTGATCTGAAAGAAACCAGAATAATAAAAAAATGGGTAATTCTCCTATTATTATGGTGCTCACAGCAGTTGAGCACAAGAGGCATGAGATGGGCTTGGTGTCTGTAATCCGGCCTCCTCACAGTCAGATGACTGGATAGGCATTAGAAATGATAATGGTGTGCCCTTTGACCTGGAGTCAAGATCTGTCTGTTCGCTCGGGGCAGTCCGGGGCCAATTCACATTAAATCACTGACGAAACTAACGCTGGGACAAATAATCTTTCATAATGGAATTTTTTTTTTACCATTTTAGTGTGGTTTAAGTGTGGTCTCTTTTCACACAGATTAGCAAATTATGGAGTTCAATGGCAGTTAGCGCAATGGTCACCGATGAGATCGGTAGATCTGATTCATAGTCCTGGCCAAACTAACTGCACGTAACCAGTGAACCTTTGGCCACATATTTATGAGATTAACTGGATGTCTATACGTAGCGAACAGAGAGAAGTAAATCATATTTCATCGGATTTTTATTCAGAGCAATAAAAAGATTAAAGGCAAAGAAACAGTGATGTGTTAAACATATTTTCTTGCTAATTTCCCTTCTAATTTGCAGATCTAATTACAAGGGGATCTTGAGATTTGACCGATTAATTTACACCGCTCAAAAACTGCAAAACAATCTCGTCCATCAGCACCACATTACCTGAGGTGTTACTTCTCGTCGGTGTGCATTAAATATTTGAACACAAAGCTTGTTGTGTTTTCAGCAGGCACATGACAGCATGCGTCAGTGCGGGAGATCGAGAGCATAGCTTTCTGTTCCGTGTGCACACGTCCATCCCAAAGGGAGGCCACCACTTTGTCAACAAACGCTAATCAATAATACAACACAGGTACCTGCCATAATCGCACTAAATGACACCATTCCACTGCACAGAAACTCTGATTAGAATCCTTGTAGCCTTCGCAGTTAATAAGGGCGGAATTTTAATCGCGAGGGCTTAATTTGCCGAGAAGAAGCCCCGGATCTTGATTTCCTATCAGAAATGGCTAACGTGCTAAACAATAACTTTACCTTGGTGAAAGGATATAATTAACCTGTGAGCTGGACTGAATTGTCTGACAATGATCACAAAAAAGACGCACTGATATTTCTATAGGACTTGAAAAAAAAAATATCCACAGAAGTTTTTCATATACTGTCTTTCAAAGGAAGGTTTGATATTGTAACAGCAATTCAATTCAGAGATTAAGTGACATTTCCCATCTTGCGTTATTGCAATATTGCTGAATAATCACAATACAGCGAGGTCGTATTTCCATCGCCAAGACATTTACATGTTTTTATTTATATGTTTTTTCACCACTAGTGTCAGGCGTTAATTACAAAATAATAATATTATACACTTTATTATTGAGTTTTGAGCTGGTATCAAAATATCTTCAGTGAGAATCCTTATGCAATTTTTATTGCTGGTCTATATGCCTGTCATCTCAGAGGAAGTTCTTCGACCAAAAATAATATGATTTCCTTTTGATTCGAGAGGGTTTTTGACTTGTGTTCTCCTGATACAGCGATTACTGGAAGTATAAATAAATATGTGTTTCATTGCAGTTAAAAGAAGCCATCAGCTGTGGTGGGGGAACTATTATATTGTTTGAACTAAGCGAAGGTTTGAATTCAATCAACATCTGTCCTCCATTTTGATCTGATAAATAACAAACGTTCATTGTTTTTATTTACGATTTGGCGGGTTAATTTTGGTGACTGAAAACCTCAGGAAACTGCGAAAAAGAAAACTAACAGACTTCGCCGCGAGACGAAGGGAAGACAAATGTTGATTAAGTCCAGGTTCCAGTCCTCCACAGAACCCCGACCTCCTGACCTCCGCCTGCTTCCTTCATCATCTGGTCCCGGAGAGGAGGAAACTAGGGTTGAAGGAGCTTAAATACTCCTCAAGTGAAGACAGGCTGGTAGTTGGGCAGTCCTGCCAACGTGATTGGAGCAGAACGCAGGGCTGCATCGGAGGGGCGCAGAGAGGGAAGTGCAGATGCTGCGTTTGTGAGGGTTAGAGGGGTCAACAGGAAAGAGGCCCAGTCTGGTATGAGGGGTTAAAAATAACCAGCGCCGGTGTAGAGGGGAGGTGGAAAGATGGAGGTTCGGTGCTGAAGATGAGACCAGCAGCCATCGCGAGTCTCCTTGTCGCCGCTGCTGATGGCGAACGGCTGCTAACGCAGACCAGACGACAGAATATTGTGCGCGAGGACAGAGACGCTGAGACCTGCAGAACGATCAGGACCGTCATCGGCACAAGGCCAGTGCAGCCGGCCCGTCAAGTATTGATGAAACATCAGGCAACGTACAGGGCTACAGCTTCAATTTACAGATTAAAATGCGCGTTCGAGTTCGCTCGTTTCGCCCGCGAACCATTGATCCTGCCGTGTGCAGTCAGCGCAGGACTGAGAGGGGTTACTGAGCGCCCAGCCTCACCAGCTCAGGAGGGTCAGCGCTACACAGAAATAAATACATACAGTAACTCTGACACTAACACTCCTCAGAGTGTCTGTGCACGTTTACACCAACTCATTTACAGCTGTACGTCTGATTTGACCCTCTGGGCCACCAAGGGAATCAACACCAACCGCAAACAGATAGGGTGTAACTCC
Source organism: Gymnothorax reevesii (assembly GCA_029721435.1). NCBI lineage: Eukaryota > Metazoa > Chordata > Actinopteri > Anguilliformes > Muraenidae > Gymnothorax > Gymnothorax reevesii. Next base: position 4,092,215 of record CM056576.1, read on the forward strand.
AGGATCAAACTGATTGTGCAGACTAACACTGAACTGTTAACACTGTTATCTGATTCATAACTCTTCAAACTCGGCCAGTGTGCACTGCATTACATTTTTATTTGTGAAAATATATCATGTTTTTGTGAATATATTTGTTCAGCAGAGCGAGTGCAGCGATTAAATGTGCTCAGAAGTGTGTTCAAGTTTCTCTCTCAGCAGGAGGTGAGAGTATGAGCTGATAACATAACGGCAGCCATCGCCATCGCCATCATCGCCCTGCTCCGAGGCCCAGGCACCAGCCTCGGCTGCAGGAGTCAGGGAGAGTGCGAGGGAGAGAGGAGGGAGGAAGGGGTTAACGCGGAGCGGAACACCTCAGCCCTGACCCCCTCGCTCTGAGGTATCCCCTGTGCAGAATTCTTATTCAACTCCAAACTGACAAAGTGTTTTTAATCTTTTCTTTCCTTCTCTCCTGGAGATTGGGAAACAAAAATCAATACAGGCTGGCAGACGATCTCGCTTGGCGGTGAATTACAGGCCCGGGCTGGAGCGCGGTGAGCAGCGGCCTTGGGAGGGGTGGGGGGGAGCAGGGAGGGGCTGGGGGTGTGGGGGTGTGGGGGTGTGGGGGGACCTTGGGAGCGGTGTTTCAGCCGGGGGTCAGCGGTTCAGCACAGGATCACAGACTGAAGAGCACAGTATTTACTGCCTCAGCGCCGTAATGAAAAATAACTTCTGCGCGGAAAAGCGCTAGGCCCGAGACCTCCCTCCGATACTCTCCCGGCCGCGCGATGCGTTTTGGGCTCGCCGTTTCCCTAGCAAAAGAACCTGTCTGAAGAAGCACTTCAGTCTTTTAACATCACTTAAAATCTTATTTTATTCCCCCTCCAGTGTATAGTATTTTCCTGTTTAAGGTGCCGTTTGACTCATAGGGAAAAATTCTCTCTGCCCATTGGCCAGTTTAATGACAAGTCAAAATGTTTCCTTACAAAATAGAAGCAATTTTTGCACTATTTTTGCTAAATAATTTTTAAAAATAGAAATTAGATTTTAATCGCAAACATAAGTGCAAGATAGATTAAGCGAATGACAAATTTCTTGGTTTTTGCCATGCCAAAAAATGTGGACAGTGAGGCTACTCCAACGCCTCTGTCACAGAGCCGAAAATCAGCACGGGGTGAAAGTCGACACACTCGTCCATCAGGTGTGTCACTACGACCCACATCCCAAAAACCAGGCCAGAAACAGAGGCCAAAACTTTAATGCTTCCATCAGACTCACTGCATCTTTTTCATTCGGGCATATTTTTTATCACTGAGGATGAAAACAGACGATGGACTATTTGTGTTAAAAGAACATTTTTTTGTGACTGTACATGTTCTTCTGAAAGAGTAACAGAGCACTGCACAGACATATAGAAACTTCCAGCACAGGGAGACGAAAAATCCAAAGCCATTTTCCTAATAAATTAGTAAGATCATTCAAATACAAAGTAAAATATTTATAGGACTGAACATCTTGGCCTTGGTCCAGTGTCTCTATCATTTTTCTGAAGCGAGATATTGGCCAAAATATGTTTCTGGCCTTTACAATGACCTTGACCTTGACCATGACCTTCTAAAATTGAACGCTGTCTTCCACGGACATAAGGCTTCTTGTGGTATAAATTTTATGCTGATACCTCAAGAGCTGTGGACGCAGAATGAGCACAGTCAGGCACACCGACAAACGTGACGATCATCTAACCCACAAAAGCAGGAAATTTGGCTCATCTTGCCTGACATCCTTAAAATCCATCAACGTGTGTCTAAAGAAAAAACATTTTGAGTTACTGGATTATTTGTTGAGAATCAAGTAAAATTATTGTACCAAATTCAAGCTATTTTATTTAAATATCACTCATGTCAGGATGGGGAGAGATGAAACAAACGAGGTGGATAATAGCATTTTTAGCCGCTAACTCATCAAAACATCCCCAGCTAGGCTGACAGGCCTGTTCCCGTCATCAAACACTGTTGTTCTCATAAAGATCGATCCTGCAATGGCACCATGCTTAAGCGGAGGTATTTACTCTTTAATTGAAATCTCAATAAAAAAACAACATGCCCAGAAAACAATACATCCTAAAAATGGTGTGCACTAAACTGCAGTGACATCACACACAGATCACAAAGCTCCTCCCATCCTGTACAGATGATATCCAACACCTGATTTGACTGAATGAAAATGCCTCACATCCAATCCTCTCAGCTGTCTCAGTTCTCTACAGGCTCATATTGCCAGTCATGATGTGATTCTTGGCGAGAGGGTAATTATGCTACACAGCACAGGGAGAGGATGGTATCTCAGCTCTCGCCAAATCATTTCGCTTAATGAGAGAGGAGCCGCATACAGGCTTAATAAACCGGCCCCCCGATTAGATCAGTGTCTTTCCTTTTGAAAAGCAGCCGCACTTTCAGAAGCAAAAAAAGGCACTGATGACTGATTTAATGAGAGAGCAAGAACAGTCTTACGCAGCACCTGTGTACTGACCGCTGCACTGAGCTCCTCAAAACCATCACCTGTGTACTGACCGCTGCACTGAGCTCCACAAAACCATCACCTGTGTACTGACCGCTGCACTGAGCTCCACAAAACCATCACCTGTGTACTGACCGCTGCACTGAGCTCCACAAAACCATCACCTGTGTACTGACCGCTGCACTGAGCTCCTCAAAACCATCACCTGTGTACTGACCGCTGCACACTGCCCGCTGCACTGAGCTCCTCAAAACCATCACCTGTGTACTGACCGCTGCACTGAGCTCCACAAAACCATCACCTGTGTACTGACCGCTGCACTGAGCTCCACAAAACCATCACCTGTGTACTGACTGCTGTACTGAGCTCCTCAAAACCATCACCTGTGTACTGACTGCTGCACTGAGCTACTCAGAACCATCACCTGTGTACTGACCGCTGCACTGAGCTCCTCAAAACAATCACCTGTGTACTGATCACTGCACTGATCTCCACAAAACCATCACCTGTGTACTGACCGCTGCACTGAGCTCCTCAAAACCATCACCTGTGTACTGACCGCTGCACTGAGCTCCTCAAAACCATCACCTGTGTACTGACTGCTGCACTGAGCTCCACAAAACCATCACCTGTGTACTGACCGCTGCACTGAGCTCCACAAAACCATCACCTGTGTACTGACTGCTGCACTGAGCTCCTCAAAACCATCACCTGTGTACTGACTGCTGCACTGAGCTCCACAAAACCATCACCTGTGCACTGATCACTGCACTGATCTCCACAAAACCATCACCTGTGTACTGACCGCTGCACTGAGCTCCTCAAAACCATCACCTGTGTACTGACTGCTGCACTGAGCTCCACAAAATCATCACTTGTGTACTGACCACTGCACTGAGCTCCTCAAAACCATCACCTGTGTACTGACCGCTGCACTGAGCTCCACAAAACCATCACCTGTGTACTGACTGCTGCACTGAGCTCTTCAAAACCATCACCTGTGTACTGACCGCTGCACTGATCTCCACAAAACCATCACCTGTGTACTGACTGCTGCACTGAGCTCCACAAAATCATCACTTGTGTACTGACCACTGCACTGAGCTCCTCAAAACCATCACCTGTGTACTGACCGCTGCACTGAGCTCCACAAAACCATCACCTGTGTACTGACTGCTGCACTGAGCTCTTCAAAACCATCACCTGTGTACTGACCGCTGCACTGAGCTCCACAAAACCATCACCTGTGTACTGACCGCTGCACTGAGCTCCTCAAAATCATCACCTGTGTACTGACCGCTGCACTGAGCTCCTCAAAACCATCACCTGTGCACTGACCGCTGCACTGAGCTCCACAAAACCATCACCTGTGCACTGATCACTGCACTGATCTCCACAAAACCATCACCTGTGTACTGACCGCTGCACTGTGCTCCTCAAAACCATCACCTGTGTACTGACCGCTGCACTGAGCTCCTTAAAAACCATCACCTGTGTACTGATCGATGTACTGAGCTCCACAAAACCATCACCTGTGTACTGACCGCTGCACTGAGCTCCTTAAAAACCATCACCTGTATACTGACCGCTGCACTGAGCTCCTCAAAACATCACCTGTGTACTGACCGCTGAACTGAGCTCCTCAAAACCATCACCTGTGTACTGACCGCTGCACTGAGCTCCTCAAAACCATCTCCGCCTGAGTATCAAAACACATCAAAACACACTGTGCAATCAACTATTTCAGAGGTGAATTGACTCATGCAGAGTCCAGTTTAGCCCGCACAGTGGGCTTAAATAGAGGTAGTAAGAGTTAATTTAACCCTAGACATTTTATTGTGAAATATTTTATGTTCAGCAAGGATGTCAAAGTTTAATTATTGTTTAGAGACCCCTTCTACATATTTTTCAGCATTCATTTTATTTAAATCATTTGTGAACAATTCACAAAAACTTTCACAAAGTCACAATGCAGCACTAACTTCCAGTCTAGTTTAAAGGGTTGCACTCTAAAGACCTCCGGCGGGTTTTACTGTGTGTCTCTGAATGAGCTGGGTGGTTTTGTGGGCGAAGAAGGACATTTTCAGAATTCGATCGTTTGGACTTGATGTGTTCCTTCCTAGTGATGAGAAATCCCCAAATGCCTTATATCTTCCGTAGTCAAACGAAAATATTCTTCCTCACACACAAAAACTGTTTGAGCCATCCGACGATTTCACTAGCAAGACACTAAAGGGTTTGTGCTGTTTACATCCTTAGTGTGTTCAAAACCTTTCTCAAACTGCAGCAAAACTGCCAGCTTGCACCTATGCACTGCAAATTGTGATCACTGACGCACTCATTCAGTCCCTCAGTCAGTCACTCACTCTCTCACTCACATAATCACTCAATCACTCATTCATTTGCTCAATCACTCATTCAGCCACTCAGTCCTTCAATCACTCACTCACTCACTCCTTCAGTCACTCAGTCACTCACTCACACATTCACTCACACACTCACTGTCTCAATCATGGAGGTTTAGCGCGGCTGCTCAGAAAGGAAGTTTAGTCAGATGCGCATTTTGTGCACAGGTCTGCTTGGTTTCCTGTTTGTTTCACAGACAAAACAAGACCAACAATTGGCTGTGCCATTTTCAAGGAGCCAATCAGTGGTAGTGGTGTTACTTTTACATATTTGCAAAAAGGCTTTTCATAATGCTAAACATCTAAGTAATTCTGGAATTAAACCTGAATAATATCATTTGAAAAAAGTTAGCAAATGAACGATCCGTTTAAATGCCTTTTGATACAGTTGAAACTAAAAGGCAATGAAGGCCTGACTGGGAACATTTCTTCCTAAAATGTCGGCTTGTCGCCGCTGCGACGTTTTCAACAGGAAGGAGCTCCCCTGTTTCCTGCAACTGCACACAATTAAAATGCCATTTAGAACAACACTGCAAATGGGTGTTCCTATTTAGCGGAATATGAAATCGAAGGAATTTGCATTCTTAAGTACTAAGCCACAATTCTCACCTCCCAAAGTGTTCATCGGATAATGTTCAGGAATGGAGATGATGCACATATTTATTCATCACAATCTCAGAGTATTGCACTATTTTATAAATGTGCCTGTTTACGCCTGAACGTATTCAGTGTTTTTTGGTGAAATATAATGAACTGCAGTGTCTAATGATCAATGTTTTTTTTTTTTTTAATCCTGCAGATATGAACAGAACTTAAATAGTTATTTGTCAATAAGCCTCCAAAATGCAGCCCTGAATCTAAAATGATGTCTCCTGAAGAAATGAGTCCCTCATTTAGGTAAACAAGCGTTCGACGCTGTCGCACAATGTCAGATTACTCAATTATCACAACACTCGACAGCTGGCTGCCAAACAATTAGGGGTGTGACGATGATAATGATGATGATGACGAACAGAATCCATAATCGTTTTTAAACAAACGGGAACATAACAGGCTTACGCATCAGCCTACCCTCATGTCTTAAGTGTAGCAGAGCATTTTAACTTCAGCCGATGAGAAAGGCAGGTTTATATTTGGCGACACAAGGAGACAGTTCATTTCTGCATTTCTGACATGAGCGGAGTAAATGTTCCCTTATGTATCAACCAATGTATGAACCAATCAGCATCTCCAATGCCATTCAACTTATTCCATCCAATTGCAAATACGGAATGAAAGAGGTCCAGTTGCCAGCAGCCAGACAGCCTAGACCAGGGGTGGGCAATTCTGGTCCTGGAGGGCCGGTGTGGATGCAGGTTTTTATTTTTAGCAATTACCTTGACTAATTGACCTAATTGGTTGCATACACAAATATAGATTTTTCCAATGATTAGATCAAAGAAAAAAGTTTTGATGGGAGACAAGAACAGTCTTTGGTGGTAATTCATAATAATTTAAAGAAATGCGCCTGAAATGTCAGATTTCATATATGGTTTAGCTAATTTAGACAATGAACTAATTAAAGCCCAGAAGTTGGTGTGAAAACCAGGGACAGATACAGCCCTCGTTGCCCACCTCTGGCCTAGACTCTTCAAATCTCTGTTTTTGTCACGAATGGAATTTTCAAAAATACTGGCTCATCAATATACAACATATTGCCAAATTTAAAAACCCACCTCTAGACTTCGATAGCAATACTTTCCTTCAACGCGAGGTACATATAGCAGTTACAGCTGAGTCGGGTTCAATAAAGCAATTTGAAAGCATCAATACAATAACCATGCACCCCTGAAACAATCCAATAGTGGCTACGGACAAACACCTTTGTCCATTAAACACGGTTAATTGAAAGCAGAGCAGGAGACTTCGCTGGACTCCCCAGATCGGTTATTAGACATCGATGTAACAGCACCAATTGAAAAATAGCAGGGCCGGCCCACACTTTTATTGAACAATCACAACATCCCATACTTCATTAGAAAAGAAACAAGGATGCTATGAAATGGGATGCTACTTAGATGCGATGAAACAAAACTGCAAAAACCCAAAATAAGTCAGGCTCGACAAGACTCTCACACTTAGTATATCTACTTTAAATCGTATTTCTATCACTTTTTTCTGACCAGCGAAACAGAAAGAATGTCAATGAGTTGGGACAGATATTCTGATGAGATAACAAAGTTTCATGATAACCAAGTTGCAAAACCAGCTAATATTGGTAAATTGAGAGTAAAAAATATGACGTGAGAGAGAAAAGCAGCAAAGAGAAGCATTTCTGTCATAAAATATTGGTGCTTTTATGTTGGCGCAGTTTGTTAGCAGCTGCTGACGCCTTCCATTCATTTTCCATGGAGGGGATCAAGAGCGTCCAAAGAGACAGCGCAATGCATGATGGTAGCGGCGAGTCCAATTTTGAGCTCACTGTGTGTCGAAAAGGTTGGGAAGAGCTCAGAGATATTCTGCGAATATCCAATCAAGTTAAAGAAGACAGTGTGTGCATCACTAAAATGTGTACAACCCCACGGCTGCCTTTATCCCAAGTTCCATCCAAAAAGATGGAGAAGAAGCTGATTATTGATTTTTGTCACCGTCAATTTTGTAAGACGCTTTCCCGCCAAATTCCTGAGACAGTGACCCGAGAAACCGTGCAGGACAAAGGTGGCAGAAATTGTTAGTGTCTACTCTGGGTTTGAGCGCAGTGTTTCAGCTAAAAATGAAAAAAATCCTGCAATATGCTACTCACCCCTTTGCAAGCTATTGTTCGGTGGTCTCGCAAAATTGGGTGAACCCAGAGAGACTGTGACAACGTTGTGATTCAAACCACTTGCATTTATACACAATTAGTATCCTTCCAAAAATCAAAATCCGTGCAGGAAAATGAATTACTGGGTAAATGGATAGTGTTTTTCGCATAAGCTTACTTTTGCAAGCAACTTTTGAGGGACATATTTCATTAAAGCAAGATCACTGGGAACGCTGTACCAGTCACAGGCGGCCAAACCGAGGGGAGCGATGAGTCTGCGCACATTGACGCAACGTGCCAGTGTATTTACACCAATGACGCAAATTTTGACGGTAAAAAGAGCTTTCGCATTCACACGCAATCAGCCTTTTTCCGCTCATTTCCGACTGCCGGTTCGAAGGAAAACGGGTGAATGTCAGGATCCCTGGAGTAGAAGGTGGGACCCGCTCTCCCGACATCACCGCACAGCTGCCAGCGCGTCGCGGCAAAACTCATTGTGGCCCCTAATTTCATCCACAAAGGCCTAATTGAAACTTTCTCCCAATGTTTTGCCACTTCATTTGACACCGGCTTTTTCCCCTGTCACAAAATCGATGGGGCTGCCTGTCTGCAGCCTGACTGCGAAGACTCCTCTTTTAATGCTGAGCGCCGAGGATCGATGGGTTTAAGTGATGTGTTCGTTACATTGGGCCGGCCCGATACCGGGAGCCTGTGGAAGGAATCTGTGTCACTCATCTGCCACGCTTTCACTCCATTGGTCAGTAATCGACAGGGGGGTGGGGAGGAGATATTGCGATTGGTCAGCTTCTGCAGCGCTAATAATTCACCACACTATATGACCTGCAGTGCAGACCTGAAATTTTACGAACAGGACTTTTCAGCGTGTTGTAAAGTATTGACCTTGATAAATAAACAGACAACACACACTGCAAAGTCATGTCCCCGTAGCATCAGTTCTCTTGAAGTGCTTGCAGTATTCAGTGCTTGGGCCATAACTAAGAGTTCAATAACACTGGATAATAACCCTTATATATAACCCAATAACCCTTTATGCACAAGACAAGTTGGACTAAAATAGGCCCTTTTAGAATAGAGACTATCAAAGACTTCGAGGTTTCACGGTGCATTTTGCATATTTTTGCCCCTATTGACCAAAATTTTTTATCCATCCATCCATGACCTAACTAACCTATTCATGTTCAGGGTCATCGGCTGGCTGGAGGTCGTCTCAGCATCCAAAGTAGCGAAACACGCTGCGCGTTTCACAAATCAATCATAGGGAGGGGGGGGTTACACGACATTCGCTCACTCGCTCACTAATATGGGCCAATCAGACGTGCCAGTTAACCTGTCATGCATGTCTTCACCCTGTGAGATGCCATGCCAAATCCACAGAGTAAGGCCCCAGGGTGGATTCAAACCCTCAGCCATCTCTCTATTAGACACTATCGGAACCAACTGCACCAGAATTCCACCCCCTCTTATTACTTCACTATCACAAACAGTGAAACAGTAAACGAGAATAGGTGTAACACTAAGGAGAAATGGAGAACAAGGTGGCCGGGGGTGTAAACAGGGAGAGTACGTGCGGTGGGCGGTGCGTCGAGGACGTGAAATTATCGCTGGAACCCAGGAAGGCGAGCAGGAATAATATGGGCCGATATCCCGAGTTAATGCACTTAGGCAAATAAAGAAAGCCTGAGCCATTTGGGTAAGTAGCGGAGTAATTACATGTGAAGATGATTTACAGCGATCCTTGTCAAGGTTGGCGAAAGCCAGGACCTCTCAGGAGGAAATGAAAATGGTTTTCGTAATGGCGAAAGGCGATAGCGGTGCCCCTTTCTGGCTGGGTGGGGACCATTACGGCTTGTCAAAACACAGAAGAAAGAGGGTGAAACTACGAGGGTCGTAATTACGGCAACGTAGTGAAAATGGAGCCCTTCGACGAGGCCCGAGGCATTATGGGAAGGGCCGGGGCTTAACACTGAAATTTATGAGCTTGTGTTTTTTTTTATTTCTTTCATCAGCAAAGCACAGAATAAATTATACACATTAATTACAATGTAAATCATTTTGATTGCGATGGATCGCATCGCAAAGTCGTGACAGCTTGACTGGCATTAGGGGCGTGGCCCACCCTGTGCATTTTGACCTGGCAGCACCAGGAGAGCTGATTGGCTCTCTGCTGTCCAACAAGAAGCACTGTACTCTGAAGGAGCTGTGTTTTTTTTTTTTTTTTTTTTGCGAAAATTAAAGGACGAGAAACTTAACCGTCCCTTTGAAGTGGGAGGCAGAAGAATTTGTCATTCGCCTTATCTCCACGAGACAAAATCAGATAAGCCCTTTCCTTATTGTAATACCCTGTAGCAGAATGGTTTTTGAAATATACAGTGTATCTCTCATCTACTTTATGTATTTAGCTATCTGTTTTTTAATGTATTACTGAGTGGAAGATTCAGCAGCATTTATCAAAGTTAAGACTCCAGCCGAGAGGAAAGGTCCCGGTACATCAGTACCAACGATACACCGCTGCCTGAAGCAAAACCTGCTATTAAGCTGCTTTCACACCGGACGCGTATTTGTGTCTTTGATTTGACTTTGAATGTAATCTGTCGTGTGAAAAATTTGTTTCGCATCCAGTGTGAAAGCAGCTTTACTATCGCATTTCACCTAAAACTCCTGCAGCAAGACAACCAGCTCTCGACTGACAGATGGGCTATCATAGACTAGTACAACCCGAATTCCGAAATAGTTGGGACAAAGTGTAAATTGTGAACAAAACCAAAATGCAATGACTTTCAAATCACACCAGCCAGTATTTTATTCACAATAGAACAGAGATAACATAGCAAATGTTGAAACTGAGAAATTTTACAATTTTATCCACAAAATGAGCTTTCATTTCAAATTTGATGGCTGCATTGAGGAGACAAGTTTCTTGAGTTTAGCCATTGGAATTTGATCCCATTCTTGTTTAATACTGGCTTCCAGCTGCTGGAGAGTTTTGGATCTCCTTTGACGGACTTTTCATTTAATTATGCACCAAATGTTCTCAATCGGTGAAAGATCAGGACTGCAGGCAGTCCAGTTCAGCACACAGACTCTTCTACTACGAAGCCATGCTGTTGTAATAGCTGCAGTATGTGGTTTTGCATTGTCCTGGGTTTGAACTGAACACTGATAACAGGAGGGGTGGTCTTTCTCCTCTTTAGCCCAGAGGACACGATGCCCATGATTTCCAACAAGAATGTTAAATTTGGACTCGTCTTTGCCACTTTGCTACAGTTCATTTTAAATGAGCCTTGGCCCACAGAACACGGTGGCGCTTCTGGATCATGCTCTACAATGGCTTCCTTTTTGCATGATAGAGTTTTAGGTGGCATCTGTGGATGGCACAGCAGACTGTGTTTACAGACAGTGGTTTCTTGAAGTATTCCTGGGCCCATTTAGTAATGTCAATGACAGAATCATGCCGGTGAGTGATGCAGTGGTGTCTGAGGGGATGAAGATCACGGGCATCCAGTAAAGGTCTTCGGCCTTGTCCCTTCAGCACAGAGATTTTTCCAGTTTCTCTGAATCTTTTGGTGATGTTATGCACTGTCGATGATGAGACCTTCAAAGCCTTTGCAATTTGACCTTGAGGAACATTGTTTTTAAAGTATTCCACAATTTTTTTACGCAAGCCTTCACAGGTTGGAGAGCCTCTGGCCATCTTTACTTCTGAGAGACTCAGCCTCTCTAAGACATCCTTTTATAGCCAATCATGTTACAGCCCTGATGCCAGTTAACTTTATTACTAGCAAAATTTTCTTTCAGCTGATTCTCATATATATTAATTGCTTTTTCACCCCTTTTTTGCCCGTGTCCCAACCTTTTTGAGACCTTTTGCAGCCAGAAATTTTGAAATAAGCTCATTTTGTGGATAAAAATGTAAAATGTCTCAGTTTCAACATTTGAAATGTTATCTGTGTTCTATTGTTAATAACATAATGGCTCATGTGATCTGAAAGTCATTTAATTCTAATTTCATTCACAATTTACATTTAGTCCCAACAATTTCGGAATTGGGGTTGTATTATAGGGTATATAAAACAGCAGATATCACACCGTGCATTATATTGTATACTGTATATTACAGGGTATATAATACAACATATATTAAAGCATATATATCACAGCATTCATATCACAGTGTTGTGTTCTGGGGTTCTGGCCTTTGGCCAGGACAGCATTTATGGTTTTAACAGTTTCATGTTCAAGATTCCATAGTTCATAGTTTCATAGTTCATGTCACAGTTTTAACAGTTTCTTGTATCAGGATTTTACATTTCATAATTCATGTTTATTGTCCATGTTTTTACTTTTCCATGTTTTTGTTTTTGCCAGGTCTGCCAAGCCACTCCACCGCTTGTCTGCGTTCCGCCCCGTGCCTTCGTTGTTGCACATTTCTGAGCTCTGGTTGGCTTTGGTATTTCCCCTTCCTTCTGTGCTGTTCTGGATTCGGGGCTGTCTAAGCTTAATTGGCAATTAACTGTTTTTAAGTTACTAACATTTACTAACACTCACTGGGTGGTGTAATTCTTAGATAGGCACATTACTAATATTACTAATTTAGACAGGGAGTTTATTGTCATGATTCCTGCTTTGCTATTTCAAGTCTTGCTGTGCTTTTCTGTTCTGAACATTCATGCTGCTTTCAAACTGCACACTTAATTGGTACTTAAGCTGAGCCGCTCATTCTCTTAATGAGCAGGTCATGTCATCCAATCTCTGTCCATGTCATGATCTTGCCCTGCCTCTTGTTTCTGCTTCTCCAGGTGTTGCCCCTCATGTCTTGATTTCTTACCCTTTATCTGGATGCGGGGGAAGTTGGCTGGCAGACAGTGTCTCAAGTCCTTGTTCATGTTTACTAGTCTTGTTGCCAGGTTTCTGCTCACGGTCTCGCTCAAGCGCCTGTCTTGTTCTAGTCTGTTTTCCATAGTCATAGTCATTTTGTTTACAGCCTTAGTCTTGTTATTCATTTCTGTTCTTGTTTATCTCCCTGGAGTTTCCAGTGCCTTTTGTTTTTTGTTGTTTTCTGATCCTTAGTTCTCAGCTCTGTGTAGCTCACCTTAGTTTGTCTTTTGCAACCCTTTGGGCCAAGTTTTCTGTTGGCCCTCGTGCCTGTTTTCTTTTTGTTTTAATAAATTCCCTTCCACCTCGCATTTGGTGTCTCTGATCTCGCATCACACAGCGTATATCACAGAACATGTCACAGTGTACAGTGCTGCGTATAAGTCTTAGACACCCTGTGTTTGAAAAATTTTAATCTGCTTTAGATGGTCACTTTTTCTTTTCCACATTTGAGTTGCTGAACATAAAAGTACATTTTAAATTCCAAATGCTAATTTAAGTAAAAATAGTTAGTTAAATAAATATTTGTATTTCATTAAAAACAGTTGATAGAGATGATATCGTCTTGACTGAGCCCCGATGTGAACATCATCATGTCTGTCTGAAATTACTCGGAGGGACAAACACAAGAGACAGTCAGTCTGCAGATCAACGGTGGCAAGTTTTCCACTCTGCTTGGAACAAGCTAAAAGCCGATCATCTTATCAGCTATAGGACAACAGTACAGTGTCCCAAATTTTTTGGCAAAGGGTAGTCACACCAAATATTGTTTGGCTTTTTTTTTTTATTAGTTTACAGCTCGGTTTTGTACATTTCTCAGTTTTCATAAACTTTTAATTTCATCATTTTTACAAGCGTATTTCCCTGATAAAATTCTTTTAATGAGCCTAAAAGTTTTGCACAGTACTTTATATATTACTGCACATATCAGAGTGTTTATAACACAGCAGATACTACAGCATGTTTATGGCTGGCTATACAGTATATAACAGCATACGTATGATGGCATGTACAATATAGCACTTATATTACATGGTCTTACTGTGGAGAAGAATCCAAAAATCTGTTTATTTGACTCACTTATTCCAGGTCTGATTATCGAGGCTGGGGGGGGAATATCGTTATATATATAATAAGCACGCACCTTGGGCTGTTCATCCCTCCAACACAGGGGGCGCTCATCAGTCACACTCTCATACCTGAGCATTCACTGGGTCAAATTACCCTCATTTCCCCAAACATTTATCTGGCTGGTTTACTCACATTCACCTGGACTGTAACCTTAACCCTAAGCTTAATTCATGTGAACACGGAGAGAACATGCAAACTCCACACAGAAAGGCCCCAGGCTGGATTCAAACCCATGACCTTCTGGCAGTGGGACACCAGCACATCACATTCCACTGTTGTCCAGAAGAATGAACACATCATAGAACAAATACATTTTCACATTCATTCCCCCTTATTTTCCAGTTGGCTGGACAGTCTCTCGTTCCCGTGTACCTGCCATCGCGTGTTGAATCACAGCCTGTAGTATGCTCTAAATCCAGAGCCTATGATTGGCTGGCTCTCTGAACAGCCGTAGCATATTTCACCAATCTTCCCCTTTCCCTGGACCCTCTTTATGCGCCCCCGATGCACGCACGACGCGTATGAAAATAAAACGATCTGAACCACGGGCAGCTCTCGCCGCGGGCCTGCGCCTCTCATTTGCATATTAGAGTGTTTTTCTGGAAATGAGCTATTGAAATTAATTCAGGATTAATTGGCGCCTTTATCTCATTAGGACCATCTAATTTGGGGATGATGAAATTGTTTAGACTCCCGTTTGCATAATTGGTTTGCCGTGAATTGCTGTCATTATCGGCTCTTTAGCACCGTCCGCGGGCCCCTCTCCCTGCCTGGGCCTCGTAAAGACCAATCATGTGTCCCGGCGCCGTTTAGCTAACCCCTGGAACGAACCCTGCACCCCGAAACGGAGCATGTGGCTAACAGCGAGGCGGCGATTAAACCGTTAGCACGTCCCCCGCAACCGCTACTCTGTTCTCTGCTAATTGTGGCTGTGCTCCCCTATGTGAGAACTGTTTGCCCCCTGTTCAGAAAAAAAAGATGCTCTCATCCACCTGACAAGCCCTTCAAAGAGCTCTCGGCAAAGAATCCCCCCCCTTCTGTGTCTGAACAGCACTCATTTGGCTCAGTTTTAAACCCTGGGGTGTTTTAATTGCTTAATTGGAGCTGATAGCATCAACACCGCAATTAGCATCAGGCTGGAAATTATGCGGCGGCAGGCAAATGCTATTAGAGGTCAGTTTACCAACTGGTGGATTATGGGATGTATTGAATTACATAAAGCTACACTTACTTAGCCTCTGCTACACAAGTCAATGTTTAAAGATGTCCAGACCCGCCAGAGCAGATTGCATCCGGATGAACCGGCAATTCGTAATGTAATGGTCAGTAAATTATTAGATAATCAAAGCTGTAGTTATAGGCTATTACTCTATATCAAATTAAGCTGTAAAATCATCTGGCTTTAGAGTCACTTTATAAAATCTGGGTTTTTAAAAGGTTGCGGAAGAGGGTACTGTCGTATGAGACAGTCCCAGGTCACAGAGGAACAGGCATCCTTACGGCTGACCTGTCGCTATAGTGACGAATCTGCCCAGCTCATTTTGAGAGCTAAACAATGGTTTACATTTCCTGATCGGTCAGCAAAGTATTTTATTTCACCTTCGTTGCCTCCATCTTCGTTTTCTGTTTGTCATCTGTAAGGCATCCATACATCCATTATCTGGGGGGCCGGGCTTACCGAGCACCAAGAGGGCTTTAGGTAGGAATACTCCCTGGACTGTTTGCCAATCCATTACCAAATCGTTCAGATATATATACCGATGGGCAATTTAGAGTCACCACATTGACCCTGACATTCAAGCCTTTGGACTGCTGCAGGTAATCACGGGGTGAACATCGGTACACAGAAAAGCCCCACATCTGGATTCAAAGCCATGACTTGGGTGAGGAAACGCATGCGACCCCCCCCCGCCCCTTCCCCATGCCCCCAAACTTGAAATATCAGCCCGATCAATATTTATAATATCCTGAATGTAAGCATACCTGAGTGCATTTATATTCTACAGAGCTGCACTTACCAAAAGATCTCGCCTTTTTAGGTCAATGGGGCGGTGATGGCAGGCGAGGGGGTGTTTTTAATTCGAGACCCTGGCGGCAGACGGGCGTGTATTGCCAGATCAGCCTGCCGCCGAAGATTTACGGTGATTTTGAAGAGCGTTTCATCTCTAACCCACATAAGCTTCCCTTAAGCCCTCCTCCGATCCGTAGCGCGAGACAACTTCTGAGTGCGCTCAGTCCCCCATCTTATTTGCCTTCTAAATATTAACAATAGCACCTACCTGACTCGTTTTCGATATTTGTTCACAAACGAGATCGAACGCCAAAACAGATGAGCAGGATGCGCCATGAGGCTTCATTAGGCGTCTGAAGTTGAGATCCGCGGCCCGTGAAGTTAAATCCTTGCCAAGGTTAGCATTTTAAACGTATTTAAATGACACCTGGGGCAGTTTTCCGTGGAAATAATCGATAATTATTTCATGTGAACCTACGCCTAATTGGGGACCGAGATCAATCTCATGTTTTATGGTTTATTCAATAAGTATTTAAAAATGAACCCCGGGGGCAGGGTTTAGTTTGACATATGCTGCTCTCACCGAGACATCGGCGGAATTACAAAGTTATTCCTGAGTGAGAGACGTGATGTTAAATCCTCTTAAAAAGAAGGAAGTCCGGAAGGATGAATTAATTTACAATCCTCTCTACCTCTCTCTTCACCTTCAGTACAAACCAGTGCAGTACCTTGTGTTCTTTTCCCTTTGTTTCGTAATGTCACTTAGGCCCATAAGTATTTGGACAGTGACAAAATTTTTTTTGTTTTAAATTTGCACGCCACCACAACAGATTTTAAAAGAAACAATGAACTCGTGCTTGAAGTGCCAATATTCCGGGTTTTGTCAGAAATATTGCATGAATCATGTACTCCTGTTTCATGCACAGCCCCCTCCTTTAAAGGGCTCAAAAGTAATTGGACAAACTAACATAATCGTAAATTGTCATATCAATACTCGGTGGCGAACCCTCTGCAGTCAGTCTTTAATTATGGAAGGCAAAGACATCCCCAGACACGGTGTTCCTTCCCTGGTGACACTCCTCCCAGCCGTCACTGCAGTCGTCTTCAGTTCCTGCCTTGTTGGGGCATTTTGCCTCCAAGCAAGTGGAATGAAAGCTCAGCTGTATTCATTTCAAATGAATGACTAGTCAACTGAAGACCAGTCCATGGCTTTGCCCCCAAAAACTTGAGATAGTTTTGCTCTATGGTTCCACACCATCATCCAACTGCTCTGTGAGGCTTTGTCCATTGAATTCTGAAGAATTTGACCAAATCTGAGCATATAATGCAGCCCAATTCACAATTCATCATACGGCTTTTGTCAATTGTCACATCACCAGTGAATACAAGAGAGCCATCTCAAATAAGTGCCATACATGCCCACGCATGACCACACTTCACAGTAAGGTCGTATGCTTTGGATCATGGGCAGTTCCTTCCCTTCTCTGTTTTCTGGAAATAGAGGTTAGTCTGGAAGAGGTCAGTCTTTATTTTAACTCTCCTTAGGATGTTGTTACAGAAATGTTCAGGTCTTTTTTTGATGTATTTGGCAAATTTCCTGTTTTTGAACCGAACCACTGCTTTACATCTTTAGATAAACCTCGTGTGTATACTCAGGTGAAGTCTTCTCTTGATTGCTGTCTATGGCTCCAGGTATTTTTATATTTATACTTTTTATATGAGGTATTTTTTTTAACCTACAAATAAATTCTTGTGTCATCCATCAGTTAACTGTTAACAGAGAGTCTCCCTGACTTTTTTAGTCCAGAACTCATCAGGGCTTTCTTTATTTTAATAAATATTCCAAATAATTCCACTGGCCACTCCAAATGGCTTTTTCTCTAATGGGCTTGTTTTGATTTTTTCAGCCTAATAAAGGATTGCTTCTCTGATGGAAATAGCTCTTTGGATTTAATTTTGAGAGCTAAAAGTGACTGATTTCAAATGCAGATGCAATACTTGACATCAACTCAAAACCTTTTATGTGTTCGTGAAATTAATAAGGAATAAAACACACCTGACCATGGAACAACTGAGCAGCCAGTTGTTCAAATACTTCTGGTCCCTTCAAAAAGCAGGGTACTCTTAAATTGACAGAGAGTCTGCACTTTGAACTAATTCACATTATCTATTTACAACTCTAATATTGTATGGTCGACGACTGAAATAATTGTAAAAGTCCAAATACTCCTGGACCTGAATGTATGTATCGCTGCACACTGGAGAACGTACAGCTGAATCCTGTTATATTTATCGTGCTTGATGACAGTGCCCCAAACCAATTACCTAATCAATGTCCATTAAACGTGCATTGATAAATGGAGGAATGATGTAGTAACAGTCCAAACAAAGTGAAAAAATTATGAATTATGTTTATTAATCTATTATTACACGCTTAATTGATTTATACAGCTGACTGAAGGGTAATATTGTAGGACGTTTGTAATCAGCAGGTCAACATTGCTGTCATTGAGGGCTATCATAGCAGATGGCGGAGAGAAGCCCTTCCTCGTTTAATAAAACGCTGAAAAGGCGAGATGCATCATGGAAATTCCAGCTCTACCCTCAACCTCAAGGCTTATTGTTCAAAAGGTTTTAAATGAAGCCCAAGACCAGTACTTTTGTATTCTTTCTGAGCCGCCTGACCTCTGCCAAAACTGAAGAGAGAGCAGTGCTCGTGTGAGCCTGCATTTTGCAGTTTGTGCCCGTTTTGGCCAGTCCTCCATGCAGAGATTTTCCAGATGAATCGGCTAAGTCCCGACCATATTATTTGATCTGATTTAATTCAGTAGACTAAGATGGAGACTGCGGAACTTTGAAGTTGTTTTCCCTTGACCGTTTCTGATACGTTTCCAGCTATTTTCCTGCAAGATAATGCACCAATGCCCAAGTTTTTGCACATTAGTCAATCAGAATTTCCAGTAAAATTCCTCAGCACCACTTGGTGGAGTTTCTGCATTATACTAACGTTACATGTTAATGATCTGCATGCTTTTCCTTCATTCATAATTTCGCACTCGACTGTGCATTACCTCTGTCCGCGTTTCGCCTTTCAAGTTCCCATGATCCTTTGCACTCCAGATTCCTCCGCGGCAGTAGACCTGCTTGACAGTTAGGGGAGATACCATGAGTATCAATTATAGCTGCATGTCAGCTCCCACAATCCTCTCCTCCGATCCCACACCTGTGTAGCTATGGAAACGCGTTAACTAGGTCCACTGTGCCCGGGGTGAGAGGGGGAGGGTCTGTTCGTGACTGGGGGAAATATGAGAGACGAGTACGGGAGAGGAGAACACAGTGAACATCACAGGAAGAGAAAGAAAAATGTCAAAGGATCAATTTTTAGGGGGCACAAACTTCGCCCAAGTTCCCTAAAGGGGCACGTAAAATTTAATGGGCGAATGATCATTTCATCCGTCGTAAATGTTAAGGATAGAAAATTGAACGGCACTAAATCCCGTCGGCGCCTCTCCGACGCCTGCTCTTCGGGCAGCCAGTGAAAGCCATACCTTCATTGTTTCTTTTGCAATACAATAACATCATAATCTATTCTCCTGTAATACAGATCCTAATCTGATTATTGTGACAGGCGGCCTCCTCGGCGAACGCCGGACGGCGAACGAGAAATTTATGGTGCTAATACCCAGAATGTGCAAGTCAATGCAGCTCATCCCTTAAGGACCTATTTAAGACATGAGGACGGTGATTCATCCGGTCAGATATGCAAGAGACACCCATCAATAAGGATGCGCTGCATTAAGGGGTCCCCATCCTGGACTGTCATACCAGGTGTCTGTCGTCCTCCATCTATAGCAAGGCCAAGAATTTCAAAACTGGGCAAAAAGGACAAAGAATGCACTATCTATAATTTAGCATCTTCACAAGAAATTCACGCATAGATGGAAGTGGTGATGCTTAGCTTTTATTAAGGGAATTTTTCAACAATGTGGCCATTGTCGATCTGGACATTTCAGCACTTTTCATGCATGGTCTCTCCACTCAGGGGCACCACAGTGTTTGGGACAAATGTCTCCAGATGTGTTCCCGCTTGATCTGGTGTTATCAATCAATTTGCTAGTGCAGGTTAGTGCTAGCTGTACTGTTAGCATTGTGCCTCTATCGCAGGAAATAGAAAATTCGCAGGTAGGTTAGCAAGATTCTGGAAGCGGCCAATCGATGTTCAAAAAATAAAATGAGAGACTTTTGCGCCGAGGCTGTAACGCTGACTCTCTCTCTCTCCGCTGAGATGAGACTGAGCGGCAGGCGGCTACTCTTACTCTCAAACTCTGCAATAATGGCTCATCTGAGATGCAAATGCGAGGGTTCGAAGCCGTTCCGCTTCGCTTTGCATCCCGCCCGTGTTCGGGACTCGCATGAAATATGTATCGCCTCTCGAGTGCTAACCCGCTCCCCCAACCCCCCACCACCACCATTTGCACAAACCAGGTTTTTCCCCGCGATTTGCATACTTATTTAGGTATTCATGATTTTCCGGGGGATAATGCCCGCCGTTTAGACCGCGCGGCGGCCCGATGACTGGGAGCCGGGCTCTCTCTCGAGAGCGGAGAGAACATTAGAGGCCATCAAGCTGACAGACGAATCATTCTTACATGTAAACATAAATATGAGAGTGTGTTTTGAAGTCTTGCAATATCTGTTGCTAGGCTACATTGCATTGTGAGGGGACTGTCTCTGTTCATTTAGCTCGAGGGATTACAGAGACGCCGGAAAAGTGATTCCTTTTATTTACCTCGTATTGCGCTGGTTAACCCCATCTTTCACCATAGGAGATGACTTATAATCTTTGATACCTAAGATTGGGGTTCACGGACTCACTGCACACGCATCCTCACTCCAGAAATGTCAATAGATAAGTATTTCAAATAATATGAAGAACGCTCTCTTTTAATTCATAAATAACATTCAGTGATGGTAAGTCACCCCGTTCGCCAACACGGCGATATTGAAACAGAACAGTGCTGTTCGGGTTTCCAGTAGAGATGCATTTAATGACCGGTTTCACGGCAGTTTCTGTAGAAATCAAGGGAACAAACTTCCAAATTAAGTCCACATTATGCGACGTGAAACCATTAATTTTTTGCAACACTATTTCACAGAGCAATCTGCGATGCCAATATTTCCGCTTCTTGGCGAGTAATTGATCAATACGGAGAAATAAAATCGGCCTATTATAAATCCTCGGGGCCTTTCTTTATCAACATAACAATTCACCGTTTGACAGGTATTGAATGCGAAGCATATCATTTTTCTCGTGCTCAGTAATTGCCTAGGCTGCCCATTACGATGTGGAGCCTTTATAAGGGCAGAGCGCAGTTAGTATTCAGCTCAGTCATGAAGCCGTCCGCCCCTTATCTACAAGTACTTTAGCCGCAGAAGACGGTGTGAGACCAAAGGACTCGACAGAGCTGACTGCTGAAATTAAATACGTGTGGATTTCGAGATGGCAGCCTTCCATGTAGGTATATACTGTTTTGTTGGCTGGCATAAGGTGCCATGATAAAATAGTGAAGACAAGGACTCTACTGACAGCACAGAACTGATTTCTTGCCATAAGGGAGTCCTTGGAAAAAGACAGCTTTATGCAGTAAACTGGTGAAGGCGTTTAACTCTTGAGGGCAGAGGGCCGAAGGGTTTGACACAAATAAAAACTGCGCCATAAAGTGAAAGGATTTGGGCCTGGTAACTTAGACCTGAGTTTTTGGTTTTACTAGAAGCTCAGCATCAATTACCATGAGATCTGTCTGTCACTGACGCAATCTGATAAGATGAACGATGCGATGACGTAATGTCAACCAATGAATGCTGTATACCTCACAGACTTAACACTGTAATCACCCTAAGGTCAATGCAATTTTTACAAGTCCCACCACCAGTGGAAACATATTTTTTCCTGGAATTTCCCGCTTCCTTTTGATGAGCTGATGTGAGCTTGTTTTTGCAACATATTAATGTTAAACTCAATATTTAAGGTCTGTATGGAGGGTTATATCTGGAAATTATTCTCCCTGTCTGTTGTTCTAACAAGGCCAAGTTTGCAGATGCTCTGCCTTACCATAAGCAAAACTAATTCTCCTGCAAGTGTTATCCTATAACTGTAAAAACAGTATCATAAGCAGAGTTGAAAAACAGTTTTTTTTCCCCAGTGTAAGGCCTGTTTCATACTTTGATTTGTATATAAAAAAGTAGAAGCAGTGCAAACTGTACTTCACAGATACGCTGCCGTCCGTGAGCAGAGAGAGAGTGCTCGTGTCGTCCACTCTGCTTTCCCCCAGCGCACAGCCGAGGAACCGGAGCGGCTTGTGTATTTAAGCAGGCGGTCAACAGGAGACCTCGGCCCCGCCCTCTCACACGACTGGGTTTGGGAGTGGAGAGGGAGGGGCTTGTGAGTAGAGAGTGAAAGAATGTGGAACAGCCTTCAAGGTGCATTTGCTCAGCTGCAGACCCGCCCCACTGCATGTCCGCACACGCACGCACTCGCTCACGCGCATGTGTATGGAGATATGCGCGCACACATACACACACATACATGCACATGCATAAGAACCAACATACACACCTGCACACTCATGTATATGTACACACGGACACGCACATATATACATGCTGAAATACACACAAAAATGCACACACACATAAACACACACATATGCACACATGGACACACACACGCACGTGCATACACACAGATGCACGTGCACACATGCATATCAATACACATACACATCTGCACACAAATGTATATACGTGCACAGATGAGTCATGTATACACACATGGGCACATGCACACACCCATGCAGATATATACATGCATATATACACACAGGCACACACACGCACAGACACACTAACACATATACTGTACATAAACACAGACAGGCATACACACGTATGCGCACTAGCACACATAAATCAGTACACACACACTCACAAACACACACTTACAGAAACACACACTGGCCACAGCTTCTTTCATCCGCACTTCATCCTTTCATCGCTACTCTCATCCTGCTGCTGGCTCCAGGGGCCTCCCCCCATCCATCCATCCACCCCCCTCCCTTCCTGCCTCCCACCCTCCCTCCTTCGCTCTCTCTCTCCCCCTCTCTCCTCTCTCCTTTACACACACACTCTCTCTCCCGTACAAACCCTCCCTCCTTCCTTCTCTCTCTCCATCGCTGGTCGAGCTGTAATGTTCTCCCTGTAAGATTAAGGCCCCTTTATTATCATTTCTGGCTGTTGCTGTCTGGAGTAAATGAACACAGCAGGACAACCAAAAACTCTTGAGTCAGAGGAAAACCTTCAGCTCAAATTAAAACAGCCTCTCGCTATTAAACTACTGCTCACATTATCAGGACCTTTTTATGAAGCTGAATGATGACATTCAAACTTTTACTTACTTGTTGAAGAAACGATTTCTCAGTTTTCAAAGAAAATGGGCAGTAACTTTTTTATATTATAATTGCTTTTTTGGGTAATCTGTGATTAACCCCGTTTGTATATGTGAGACTCCTGTAAGATATTGTGAACTCAAACTGACTACCAAACAGGAACGCAGTCGAGAAAAAAAGATTTTGTTTCTTCCTTAAGAAAAAGTCCAGCTGATCCAGAATTCAAGGAAAAGCTTCCAAGTATCTTCATCTGTTCAGATTCACAATGATTCGTTATTTACATTCAGTATTTTCCCTGGAGCAAATCACAGTCCAGCTCCTGTCCCACCGTATGCAGCACAGGAGTGTGTGCCGTACACCCCGCAGCGCAAGAGTGTGTGCCGTACACCCCGCAGCACCGGAGTGTGTGCCGTACACCCTGCATGGTAGGAGTGTGTGCCGTACACCCCGCAGCACAGAAGTGTGTGTCGTACACCCTGCAGCACAGAAGTGTGTGCCGTACACCCTGCAGCACAGAAGTGTGTGTCGTACACCCTGCAGCACAGAAGTGTGTGCCGTACACCCCGCAGCGCAGGAGTGTGTGCCGTACACCCCGCAGCGCAGGAGTGTGTGCCTTACACCCCGCAGCACAGGAGTGTGTGTCGTACACCCCGCAGCACAGAAGTGTGTGCCGTACACCCCGCAGCACAGGAGTGTGTGCCGTACACCCCGCAGCACAGGAGTGTGTGCCTTACACCCCGCAGCACAGAAGTCCTCCACAGGCAACGGCAACCAGTTTGATTTCCTCAGCTTCTGGTTGCCAAGGTTACGAGGAGGACACCTCGTTGAGGCCCCTCAGTCTCCATGGTAGCGATCACTGAAGGCACTGGGCGCCCTGACGTATCTCATTGTGTTTGTCATTGCGCTGTCTTAACCTCCACACTGGAATCTGTGGACGCAGGGTTGGCTGAGATGGTGAAATGCAGTGTAATGAGTGAGTACCCATGCCGCTCGTGAGCTTTTACTCAGTACACTCTGACCCTGAACTGCCATCCTTCAGCAGTACCATCTTAGCATGGCCAGCATAAGCCTTCTGTGATTTCTTTTCCAACTGGCCTACAGGAGGGCAAATCGCTGAGGAAAAACAAAAAAATTAATTCAAATTTTTTTTGATGTCATTGACTGTTCATCTCCTGACAAAATGTCGCTCCATCCAAAGAATTTCCACCAGAAAACTCTTCTTGACTACTATTTTGGTCCAACTCTTCTTCAGAATCCATAACAAATACCATTTCGGTGTCACTTTCCATCATTTTGATTGATGTTTTTTAACTGATAATGAGCAAAAATGAAATGGGTAGTAGTGCATATGTAGTGTTTGTAATGTGTGTGCGAATGTAAACATGACTTCATGTTCCTCGAGGACCTGAGCTAATCCGATGATAGCCGAACATTCCCTTATTTGGGTGTCATCGAAAGAGCAGATTCTCGCCTTCGTTTCTTTTATAAAACGAAATAATCTGATGTAATGATAAACACGATCACGGCAAGTTTGTTAACCTCTCTCATTGCTCGCATCTGACCGGGATCAGGCAGCCCTGTCAGGAAAGGGTTAAACAGCAGTGTTGCTGTGCTGCGGTATATCTGTGAGTCTATAACTAGCGCTTCCACGCTCCTCGACTATAATTGAGTCTGAGCTGTATTAAGTTACACTGAATATTAAGCCGTTCATATTGCATACTTTAATAAACCAAAAACACGATGCTTATTACTTCTATTTCACGCTGCACTCAGTATGCCGTGATAAGGAGTCTGGAGAAAATATGGCAATACTAATGGATTATGATCTCTAGTGCAAATTTGTAGGCCAAAAACATGCATAGCAGGTAGCATACATATTTTTGCACAAACCGTGCCACTTCCCATTGATTTCCCAGTCCCTGCAACACGACAGTTTCTCTTCACTGCTCCATCCACAAGCGCATTAAACTGCTGCCGTTTCGTGTAGCGCTGGGAACTCAGGCCTACTCCTATGTGTGCATGTGCACGGTGTATACTGATGCAGGGTGCAATATGTGGGTACATGAGGTGGTGTTATGTGCTGTGACTAGCAGTGGGAGCTTTTGGGCTCGTGCAGGTAAGCTTGTGTGTGGCAGTCTGAGAATGCACTTAAATCCACTCGGCTTGCATGAGTGCACATAGACACTACTAGCATGCACAGATATCACCCCCGCTATCATGCTGCTAACATGCACACTTTGTTGCTTTCAAACATACATGCATATCACTACTGCTAGCATACCACTGACATGTGCACTTTATTTCTTGCAAACACACGCGCACACACACACACACACACATCACCACTACAAGCATACCGCTAACATACACATTTGTCGCAAACAAGAGCATACACATCACCACTACTAGCATACTGCTAACATGTACACTTTGTTGCTATCAAGCACACATACAGTTGCAATCAAAATTATTCAACCCCCTTGCAAATTAGGTTTACTGGCAAAATTTACAAACTTTCAGCTGATTGCAATGAACAAATAAAACAAGAACAATTTAAATGGCTAAACACAACAAATATTACAAGTGGCTTCTCTAGATTCAACACAAAATGCCACTTTTAATGACTACAGCAGGCTCAAAATTATTCAACCCCTTCATGACAAGCATCTTTAATATTTAGTAGAGCACCCTTTTGCCGCTATGACCTGCTAGAAATGTGATGCATAGGCAGATGTCAACTTTTGGCAGCATTCCCAAGGAATCTTAGCCCAGTCCTCATGGACAGTGGCCTCCAGTTCACTGATATTGTAGGGTTTGCATGCTGCAACTGTGTTCTTCAAATCTTACCAGAGATTTCTTATGGGGCTCAAATCAGGCGACTGTGATGGGCACTCTAGAATCTTCCCAGACTTCTTCTGAAACCAAACCCTGGTAGATGTTGAAGTATGCTTAGGATCATTGTCCTTATGGAAGGTCCAATGATGCCCGAAGAAGAAGCGACGTGTCAGAAGAAGCGATGCAGCTGCAGAGCATGAAAAAGCTCCCACAATTCTCCACTGTAGTCAGGGTGTACTTTTCAGCATATGCTTCTTTATTCCTTCCTAGACGTACCACTGATTCATAAGCCCATAATATTCCAGTTTTGTTTCATCACTCCACTGAACAATATCCCCCAACTTCTATGACTTTTTCATATGTTTCTGAGCATATTGGAGTTTGTGCTTTTGGATCAGTTGTAGTGTGTGTCTTGGAGACCTTCAGAGTTTAGTATGCGCCCTACTGTACAAACTGAAACCTCTGTGCCTCCTGCCTCCAAGACTTGCTGCAGGTCTCCTGCAGTCACTCGAGGGTTTTTGACCACCCGTCTCCTCAGGAATCTGGTGCCAGCCATTGACAGCTTCCTCTTTCTGCCACATCCAGGTACTGTAGCCACTCTTCCTTTAATTCTGAACTTGTGAACTACGCTTCCAACTGTATCTCCATGAACATTCAGTGCCTGTGGTACCATTTTGTATCCTTTTCCTTGTTTGTACCAGACAATGATCTCCTCTATTAGCTTTTTGGACACTTCTTTTGACAGCCATATTTCTAATATGCAATCAAATGTCCCTGTCAACGAACCCCTAGCTAGTGAAGTGTTTGATGGATTCTATCCCAAGCAAACCTGATGCAACTAGTGAAGCTCTTGATTAGCTGTCTTAGGTGAGCCTGAGACAACACCTGATTTGCAAATATGCTCTTTTGACGGATTCTATTCGGGAGGTTGAATAATTTTGAGACTGCACTAGTCATTAAAAATTTGGAGAAACTACCTGTAATGTTTGTTGTGTTGAGTTATTTTTAATGTTCTTGTTTAAGCTGTTTATCGCAAACAGCTGAAAGTTTGTAAATTTAGCTATTTAACCAAATTTGCAATGGGGGTTGAATAATTTTTAATGCAACTTTACATCATCACAGCTAGCATACAGGTAACATGTGCACTTTGTTGCGAGCATGCATGCACAACACTGCAGTAGGGCGGTTACTATAACCCTGCAGAGGCAGGTGTTACTTGTAGGGGTGCAGCTCATATCTGTAGGGTCTGGGATCACTATGGAGGAAAGGTTCTCCAGAACTAGCGAATGCAAACAGGAGGCCTCTAAATTCAGTTTCCTATGCATTGTAAATTACAGACATTATTTTTCCACTTCTCAGCTGTGAATAATCGACCATAACAAAGGAATGTAAAGGATGATGGTTGAATGTGTTACGGAAACTTTTAGGGTTTTGTTTTTATAATGAAATTACACTTGAGAAAATTTAACCTAAGCTGTTGGACAGGCCAATTAATATGGAGACAAACAAATTTACTATGTATAGGCCAATGTTCATTTACAATTTCATTTGTACTGAACGATTTGTTCGCGCGGACAGAATCACTTTTTAATTCTTGAAACCACTGAACCTGGTTATTGCTGACTTCAAACCAAAGGGGTATTAAAAGTGAATTTTATATCAAAGCTTTGCAGAAGAATTCAGAAATGATACAGGATAAATGAGGACTTTTCTCTTCTCCAGGGACGATTCAAGCGTAATAACATTGACTGGTGGACTGGGCTACCAGTGAAATATAAATGAAAATCCTAATAATGAGATTCCCCATCTCACATTAGCAGTTGTTTTACTAAATAAACTCTGTTGGGGATCAAAGAAATTAAAAATCAAAACTGCCAGGCTTCTAAATTAGGCCCAAGTCGCCACCCAAGCCCAAAAGGGGTCAGCGCACTTAGCATGACCTCGACAACCTTCCGTTTCAGCCCGGAGTTCAGAAGATCTATCCTTCTTGTCTCAGCTTTGAAGGGTAGACTTTAAAAAAAAATAAAACGTGAACAAAGGCTGCAGGAAGTAGAGAGAACGATGAAGGGCCGAGACCCTCCTGTTGTTTGAGATGGCCGCCGCGGCGAGCTTTTGAGTCGGGCGTTTTCCCAACCTCGTTCCTTTGTTGCGCCGGCGGTTGTTTAAACGCGGCCGACGACGCTCATTGTGCGGTGTTTGCCCTCCACGCCGCCGATCCCCGCTCGTGTTTGCTAACCCCCACCGAGCTGCAGTTTGCTCTTCCTGTTGCTTTGCGGTGAATGTTGACTCGTGCTGTTTGTCTTACTTGTCCTTTGGCCTGGGATGAGGGGGTGGTCAATTCTGAGGCACCCCCCTTACGGCGTGTTCCAGTCAGGAAGCAGCCAGACTGAACCCCTGCCTGTACTCCACCATCCTCCCATCGCTCTTTCTTTGTGTGTTTTTATGTCTGTAATAATTACCTGCTTTTAATTGTTTCATGTTAGGTGATAATTAATGTTTAATTGGCACCTGTTTGTGGCAAGATGATTTCCTTCACTGGGGAGTGATAAAACATGTTCTATTCTAACGTTCACTCTGCTTTACCTGCGTGTCCCTCATTCAGTCGCAGGACTAAGTGGCTCCAGTAGTAGTTTGAGTCGCTTTTGATTGAACCGATTTTGCTGCATTAGTATTTTCATACAGGACTAATGGAGGTACGGGACTTATTTTTCCACTTATTTTTTCCCATTATTCTATTCCCAGAGTCTTGGCTGCAGTCAGGGTTGTCGTGAGTCTGCAATGCAGTCAGGGTGAGGTCTTGAGTCTCTGGTGCAGTCAGGTTGTGGTCTTGAGCATCCGGTGCGATCAGGGTGTGGTCTTGAGTCTGCAGTTCGGTCAGGGTGTGGTCTTGAGTCTCTGGTGTGGTAAGGATGTGGTCTTGAGTCTCTGGTGCAGTCAGGGTGTGGTCTTGAGCATCTGGTGCGGTCAGGGTGTGGTCTTGAGTCTCCGGTGCGGTCAGGGTGTGGTCTTGTGCCTCCGGTGTGATCAGGGTGTGGTCTTGAGTCTCTGGTGCGGTCAGGGTGTGGTCTTGTGCCTCCAGTGTGGTCAGGGTGTGGTCTTGAGTCTGCAGTGCAGTCAGGGTGTGGTCTTGAGTCTCCGGTGCGGTCAGGGTGTGGTCTTGAGTCTCCGGTGCGGTCAGGGTGTGGTCTTGTGCCTCCGGTGCGGTCAGGGTGTGGTCTTGAGTCTTTGGTGCGGGTAGGGTGTGGTCTTGTGCCTCCGGTGCAGTCAGGGTGTGGTCTTGAGTCTCCGGTGCGGGTAGGGTGTGGTCTTGTGCCTCCGGTGCAGTCAGGGTGTGGTCTTGAGTCTCTGGTGCGGTCAGGTTGTGGTCTTCAGTCTGCAGTGCAGTCAGGGTGTGGTCTTGTGCCTCCGGTGTGGTCAAGGTGTGGTCTTGAGTCTCCGGTGCGGTCCGGGTGTGATCTTGTGCCTCCGGTGTGGTCAGGGTGTGGTCTTGAGTCTCCGATGCGGTCCGGGTGTGGTCTTGTACCTCCGGTGCGGTCAGGGTGTGGTCTTGTGCCTCCGGTGCGGTCAGGGTGTGGTCTTGATTCTGCAGTGCAGTCAGGGTGTGGTCTTGAGTCTCCGATGCGGTCAGGGTGTGGTCTTGAGTCTCCGGTGCGGTCAGGGTGTGGTCTTGTGCCTCCGGTGTGGTCAGGGTGTGGTCTTGAGTCTCCGGTGCGGTCAGGGTGTGGTCTTGAGCCTCCGGTGGGGTCAGGGTGTGGTCTTGAGTCTGCAGTGTGGTCAGGGTGTGGTCTTGAGTCTGCAGTGCGGTCAGGGTGTGGTCTTGAGTCTGCAGTGCAGTCAGGGTGTGGTCTTGAGTCTGCAGTGCAGTCAGGGTGTGGTCTTGTGCCTCTGTTATGGTCAGGGTGTGGTCTTGAGTCTCCGGTGCGGTCCGGGTGTGGTCATGTGCCTCCGGTGCGGTCACGGTGTGGTCGTGTGCCTCCGGTGCGGTCAGGGTGTGGTCGTGTGCCTCCGGTGCGGTCAGGGTGTGGACTTGAGTCTCCGGTGCGGTCCGGGTGTGGTCTTGTACCTCCGGTGCGGTCAGGGTGTGGTCGTGCGCCTCCAGCGCGGTCAGGGTGTTGTCTTGAGTCTCCGGTGCGGTCAGGTTGTGGTCTTGAGTCACAGCAGTTCCTGGGGTTTCTGCTTCTGCTCGTCCAGCGTGTCTCCAACACTGCGAAACCCAACAATCATCTCTTTACAAAGATGGACAGACTGAAGACAGTCATACATGGACAGACAGCAGATGTCGTTATGTGGACAGACTGAAGATGTCCTTATATGGACAGACTGAAGACATGCTAAAATGGACAGACTGAAGATGGCTTTTGATCCACAAAGATTTTTTTTGACGATTTCTATTCTGACTGTTACATCAGTGTTACTCAGTGAAACTTTCCATGATTTGTCATCACCCTCTTAATTAATGATCATATTACAGTATTTCTGCATTTTCCCCTTTGCGCAGTGGTGCACTTGTTCTCTCATGAGATCTGGCTTCAGGCCCAGCTGGTCTGTACACAACAGTACACCCTGCATTAATGGAATTATTATTATTATTATTATTGAAATGATCCAATTTTCCAATGCATTATAAACCATTATTTTCATATTATTTCATGAGGCGTGAACAACGACATGCCTTTAAATGGGAAAGTAGAAATATTTGGAGGTAATTCCGCTGCATGGATTCACACTGAGTTCCTTGTTACCCACCCCCTGCTGGAGGGTCCCTGAGGATGCTGGGATATGAGGAGGAATTCGTTAGCAGGCTTGTGTTTTAGTGCTGATGACGCACTTTCCCTGCTCAGTTATCTCCCGTTTGACTTCGGCAGCTTCTCTTTAAAAACTGGATCAGACCTTTAGCATCTTCATCAAAACCAAACTCCAGGAGCGAAGCAAAAAACAAGACTGAAAGTTGTACCGCAGATTAAACTCGGAGCGAAACAGAAAAATTATATTCATCTTGACTTGATTTAGCGTTTGCTTCCCTGAAATGAAAGATTTAAAGACCTGTGACTCCAGTGCAAAAAGGCAGTGCAGTGAATCTGCATTTCACAAACATTAAAGCGTCACTGTGCACAGTCTTATACCTCTGATCATCATTAGTTCTGTCTAACAAAGAGTAACATAAACACTTCCTCATTAGGGTCGTGTGGAAATCTGGAACCCATCACTGCTAACTATGGGCACAAGACAGGGAGACCGCTGAGGCAGCTTGCCTATCCATTGCAGAGCGCGCGCACCATTCAAACACATTACTATTATTATTTATTATCATTATTACAGCTGTGTTATCATATCATAGTATTTTTGTTCTTTATGCTATATGGAAATAACTCCATGACTGTTTGTTGCATATTTAGTAAAATTTATTGAATTTCAGATTTGCACTAAAGTAGTAAAAGCACTGATCCTCGATCAGGAGTGATACAGCCGCCACATTAACCTTCAGAGCGCTAAACGCAGCTATTGGTGCTCAGTGATGTAAGAAATCAAAATCACGGTTCGGTGTTAATCCACCCCAATATTTATCATTCATTCAAAAGGCTTTTACATGGATTACATGCCGAAATAATCAGAAAATTCCGGCCATCGACTTGTCCATTTTTTCCTCTAATTTTCCATCTAGCACGCAGATTAAATTTACAAGATTGCAGCCTTACGGAAGCACAATGACAAAGCAGTTTTCAGTCCAGGGTACGTACTGGCCGAGTTCGCACAATGATTGGACTGTAGTAAAGGCACAATGGCGGAATGAAAGGCTTCCGCGGCCCCATCCCGGCTGGACGGAAATAGCGGACGGACTCTTTTAGCGGCAGAGTCATTGTGTGCAAGCAGACGCGGTCACGGCCCTGGACTGTCATCCGCGTTTGTTTTCTGTTGAAAAGGATTACGCCGTCTGACAGCTGTGATTAATCGCGGTGTGCCACACATCGGAATTCGGCCCGGGAAGGTTCAACGTTTAATTCATTCCACATATAATCTATTCAAACCAGCTGCCGAATTTTCTTTCTCCTCAGCTCCTCTTAATGACCGGACTGTTCTGCCTTCGCTCTTCCTCGCCAGCGTCCAAGAATAAGCAGAAAAAGAAATCCATACGCAATAGAGAGACGTCACTGTGTGTTTGGACGAGGTCAGCGCTGAGCACCTGAACTTTAGTGTCACTGTGTGTTTGGACGAGGTCAGCGCTGAGCACCTGAACTTTAGTGTCACTGTGTGTGTGGACGAGGTCAGCGCTGAGCACCTGAACTTTAGTGTCACTGTGTGTTTGGACGAGGTCAGCGCTGAGCACCTGAACTTTAGTGTCACTGTGTGTGTGGACGAGGTCAGCGCTGAGCACCTGAACTTTAGTGTCACTGTGTGTTTGGACGAGGTCAGCGCTGAGCACCTGAACTTTAGTGTCACTGTGTGTGTGGACGAGGTCAGCGCTGAGCACCTGAACTTTAGTGTCACTGTGTGTTTGGACGAGGTCAGCGCTGAGCACCTGAACTTTAGTGTCACTGTGTGTTTGGACGAGGTCAGCGCTGAGCACCTGAACTTTAGTGTCACTGTGTGTGTGGACGAGGTCAGCGCTGAGCACCTGAACTTTAGTGTCACTGTGTGTTTGGGCGAGGTCAGCGCTGAGCACCTGAACTTTAGTGTCACTGTGTGTTTGGACGAGGTCAGCGCTGAGCACCTGAACTTTAGTGTCACTGTGTGTTTGGACGAGGTCAGCGCTGAGCACCTGAGCTTTAGACTGCAGTCACACACTGCCGGTAATAAAGTTTATTCCTGAATAAAGTATTGAAGCACTTTGATCTGTTTACCAAATGGAATATGAGGTGTAAATTCAGAATTTGTATGAGGATTGGCAATATTGCAGATCTTAGGTCCGGGATTGATTTTTTTTTTTCGTTTATACTCTTGAAACAATGAAACGGAACACACAGGGTTTCTGTCTAGGCCGTAAAAAATCACCTAATAACATTTAACAACATTACACAGCGAGGCCCAACGACAATGTTCTTCATCTCGCGATTGATTTTAGAATCTTGAGCTTTGAAGAAAAAAGCAAGCTTTGCGGGAGGCGGGGGGAATGAAACTTTGTGAAAGCAGGAGCGTCTCGCCCGTCTAACGTGATCAGCGACAGATTGCCAGCAATCGCACCAGGTACACGTCGCCATATCCGAGTGCCTTCCAAACAGATGGGCCAAAGATGCGCACGGCGGGAAAATCTGGAGTTCTCAATAATTCAGCAACTCCGTGTGTGACACCGACTGCAGTTCAGTTCACTCCGACTCGGCACAGATGGAAAGGCAGAGACATGCTTCTCCAGGAAAGCTAAGCAAACAGGAGAACTCTCCCAGGAAAACGCAGGAAAAAAGCAGAACATTTAAGGATGGACAGAATGCAGTTTGTCTCCAGCGGGCCCACGGGACGACTCCTCTCCCGTTTGATGCAGTCAAGACCAAAAAAAGAATGAAGGCAGCAAAAATATAAAAAGACGGGGAAAAAAGTTGAGAAACTGAAAAGCATTCAGATGTTGACGGTGTGACAATGTGACGCGGATCACCGCAGGCCTCCTTCACCAGCACCAAACCGACCAAGTAATCACGCCGGCAATCCCTCACAAACATGGCCGACCGGTCACTCCAGGCACAATCAGTGCTGACAGCTGCTGAAATGACTCGCTGCGGCAAGAGTTCAGCGCCAGCCAGCTTTGATTAACAGCTAACAGATGCGAATCTCCACCTATTCTCTGCAAAACTGAAGCATTAGAAGGAGACCAAAACTGCATAAGAGGAGAACACACATCCCCAGGCCTGAACATCACCCTGTAGTCATTGTAGGCTGCTGCTTGTAGATATCCAGGGCTTTAGGTTACTGGGGAAATAAAAAATGCTACATGCATGAATGACATTTAGCACCTATCTGGAATCATAACGCATGGTTCCTTGCTTAGCTGAATGTGATTCGCAAGACAGTAATCTGCTCGCAAGGTCACCTGGTCGACTCTTTACCGCAAAATAGTGAGAAGTCGCGCTGGTTGCCCTCTTCTAATTAGACTTTTACAGCTCTGATAGCGTGTGAACGGCTTCTCTCCGACCGAAAGGTCACAGTATGATATTTATTCTGCTCTCGTTTCTGTTTGCAGCTCCTTTTTTTAACCTGGATCTCCGCTACAGAGAGAGTCCACTCCTGAGATTAACTGCCTCTCCACGTTTTCTCACACATCACATTTTCAAAAATAATATCTCAAAATGTCGAAAAATGGCAACTCGGCCTGTGATAAATCATTAAAAGGCTGGTTGAAGGAAATTAGATTGGACAGTGAAAAGAGGCACCGTGTGGGGGAATCTGGGTCAGAGCGATAACAGGTGTAACACGTGTAACAGGCGTAACAAGTCAATGTTGGCCATCTTAACCAACCACCAAACTTCAAAATAAAAGCAAAAACACCTCAACTGTTCAACAGCACTACACCTGGGTGCGGCATTGTTTCGGTTTTCCTGTGTCTGCTAGATCTTGCGATACGCGAACAGACAGATCACATGGTCTGGTCCGATTTTCCACCAACCACAAGGGGTAACTGGTAATCGCGCCAGCCAGAGCTGCACGATTCCTGTTGTGGGAAATTGAATAATGTGTCAGGCATATGTATATACAGTGCTGTGA
This sequence comes from Gymnothorax reevesii, assembly GCA_029721435.1. Classification (NCBI taxonomy): domain Eukaryota; kingdom Metazoa; phylum Chordata; class Actinopteri; order Anguilliformes; family Muraenidae; genus Gymnothorax; species Gymnothorax reevesii. Next base: position 4,126,901 of record CM056576.1, read on the forward strand.
GAAAGTATTTGCCCCCTTCCTGATTTCTCTTTTTTTTTTTTTTTTGCATATTTTTCACACTTAAATGTTTCAGATCATCAAACAAATCTTAATTTTAGACAACCCGAGTAAATACCAAATGCAGCTCTTAAATTATGATTTCATTTATTGAGGGAAAAAAGTTATCCAAACCTAGCCGGGACAAAATGTGAAAAAGTCATTCCCCCCCTTGTTAAATCATGAATTCACTGTGATTAACCACATTCTTTTGTTCAACTTCACTAACCACACTCAGGTCTGATAATTGCCAGACCTGTTGAATCAAGAAATTGCTTAAATAGAACCTGTCTGACGAAGTGAAGTAGGCTAATGTATCTCAAAAGCAACACATTATTCTGCGAACTAAAGAAATTCCAGAACAGATGAGAAACAAAGTCATTGACATCTATCAGTCTGGAAAGGGTTACAAAGCCATTTCAAAAGCTTTGGGACTCCAGTGAACCATGGTGAGAGCCATTAGCCACAAATGAAGAAAACTTGGAACAGCGGTGAACCTTCCCAGGAGTGGTCGGCCTACCAGAATTACTCCAAGAGCGCATCAATGGCTCATCCAGGAGGTCACAAAAGAACCCAAAACAACATCTAAAGAACTGCAGGCCTTACTAGCCTCAGTTAAAGTCAGTGTTCATGATTCAACAATAATAAAGAGACTGGGCAAAAATGGCATCCATTGGACAGTGAAAACCGCCGCTGAGCAAAAAGAATACAAAGGCTCGTCTCACATTTGCCAAAAAACATCTTGATGATCCCCAAGACTTTTGGGAAAATATTCTGTGGACTGATGAGGCAATAGTTGAACTTTTTGGAAGGTGTGCGTCCCGATACATCTGGCATAAAACTAACAAAGCATTTCATGAAAAGAACATCATACCAACAGTCAAACATGGTGGTGGTAGTGTGATGGTCTGGGCCTGCTTTGCTGCTTCAGGACCTGGACGACTTTCCATAATTGATGGAACCATGAATTCTGCTCTCCAGCAGAAAATCCTGAAGGAGAATGTCCGACCATCAGTTTGTGACCTCAACCTCAAGTGCACTTGGGTTATGCAGCAGGACAATAATTCGAAACACACCAGCAAGTCCACCTCTGAATGGCTTAAAAAAACAAAATGACGGTTTTGGAGTGGCCTAGTCAAAGTCCGGGCTTAAATCCAATTGAGATGCTCTGGCATGACCTTAAACAGAGCGTTCGTGCTCAAAAAACCTCCAATGTGGCTAAATTGAAACAATTCTGCAAAGAAGAGTGGGCCAAAATTCCTCTACAGCAAGACGAAAGACTCGTTGCCAGTTATCTCAAACGCTTGATTGCAGTTGTTGTCGCTGAAGGTAGGTTTAGATTTAGGGGGCAATTACTCTTTTGCAAAGGGCCAAATAGCTTTTGGATAGCTTTTTTCCCTTAACTAATGAAATCATAATTTAAAAACTGCATTTTGTACTTACTCAGGTTATCTCCGTCAAATATAAAAAAATTGTTTGATGATCCGAAACATTTAAGTGTGAGAAATATGCAAAAAAAAAAAAAAAAGAAATCAGGAAGGGGGCAAATACTTTTTCACAGCACTGGATATATTCTCTCAGGACTGGATTGTGTATCATTGCTCTATCACCATCACCAGAGTATGATTGGTGCAATAACTAGCAGGTGTAGGTTATTTGGCCTTAATAATAAAGTCATTTAACTGTGAAGCTTGTGCTCTTCATTACTGCTGGTAATGAAGGTGGGGTTAAAAACAATAACCAAAACAGCAATTTGCAACATTATCTGAGATTCTAAAGTTATGTTTACTGGATCTTGTTTGATTTTTTGCACATTTACATGCTTGATTCTACAATGTAAATAACTGATCATGACTGCCCAAGAATCGTCTCTCCCTGCAGACTGGAGCAGCCAAAATCAGTTGACCAAGCCATCTTTGTCATTGGATCATTCCAGAGTCCGTGGCCAGCTGGGATTTCACAATCAGCTGTAATATTAGAAATGCATGCTGTGACCTCCTGCCCTGTATGTAGAGCCAATCACAATATACCGGAAGTTTTCCCATCGCTTAACTGGTGGGAACGAAACTCGTCATAGCTTCCCATTGGTTCTCAGTACAACTGGCTGCACGCCCATTCCGTTTCACACAGCCTGAAAGAAAAGTCATGTTTACGTGACCACAGAAGGATTTCATTACATCAATATCCAGGATATCCGAGGCGCTAATTGTTCTGTTATGCAAGCACACACAAACTAACTATGGCGTAGGCAGGTTGACAGAACACAGATAACATATTACATCATACACAACTCCAGCAACTGAGAAACAAGGTGAAGGCCTTACATATTTGCGCAATACTAGTGCGTAAGTTGACTTAACCTCTTTAGACAGATCCCGGCCCTGTTTAGCATGCCCACTTGAGACAACTGCTTAATGCCAGTACGTGATTGAATTTACCCAGAAGAACCACTCCTAATGACGAACTGCAAGAGAGGCTTCAATGGTTTTAGCTTATACGGCCAATCAGAGGAAAAATCTGGCCATAAATCAAATTGATATCAATATTTTCTAGCATCTTTGGCTTTTTTATGAGCTATAATATATCCAATATTATCATGATGGCAGCCGAGGAAAAAAATATATATTCACATATACAGGTTAGCAATTTTTAGTGGCTAAATGGTTACAATGCAATGTCAAATACTGCTAATATTTTGAAAATAATCCCTATGTGAAGCGTGTTAAGAATTTACCACATGGCGTCCAGATGTACAAAGCTGTTTTTAGGAAGTTTCAGATCTAGACAAGGAATCCTGCTGAAGACACTTTCATCTCAATCGCTCACCATCATATGAATTATGTACAGCAAACGATACTGCTTGAGAAAAAAAAATATGTGCAAACATTCATTCATTTCGACCTGCAGTACCCACAATATAAGCCTTAACTCACTTTAGTTGAGAACAGTTTTCATAATCCCCCGAAAGCACTTCATTTTTACAATATCAGAGCTATGACTGAGCATGCAATAGTTCTGAAGATATAAAATTTTATTTAGAGTAAGAGAGATTGGAGAGGCAACGTAAAAGTGGCTTTATTAAACAAACCACCTTTCTTTGACGATGTGGTTTCATAAGACTCTCTGACAATTCACAAAAGTTTCAGAAAGTTATGGCTAATAAACTATGACCGTACTCTCTGAATTCTTTCTTATTCTCAAATAATTGATGGCCGAGTGAACCATTTCACCTATCACACTACCCCACGTCACGATTCAATTTGAATAAACACTGCCCGTGAGACGGCCCTATTCAACCTTGCGTCATCTGTTCGAAGCATTAATCGCTTTCAGTGACAAAAATGAATGACCAAACAGTGCGGCAGATTTACTCCCGACTGTGAATTATCACCACTGTACATAACTGTGGTAAACTCATTCTGAGTGATTCTCTGCAGGAAAATATACTGTTTGCTGCCATGTTCTGTCTACATAAATCTGCCATCCAGTGAACTTGCATGTGTGCGTATACATCTTCGTGAGCATTTCTGTTGAAAGCAGTGGAACGCTGCAGGTCGTCCAGATGGAAATCCGGCCACCTTTGTTGAGAAAGTGAGTTTGGAGGTTCACGTGGAGGCAGGCAGCTATTACCAGGTGTCGCCTGAGCTATATTGGGATTACCCAGTCTGTAAATGTCCAAACATCTCTCAACCCAGGTTAACACCCCTCTAGATGTTTAAAAACCTGTTTTTCTCATTCGGACAGAAAAAATTATTTATTTTTGGGCTAAATTTTGAAATACACAAACACCTCAAATTCATTCATTTCCATTTCTGAACAATGAAATTAGTAGAACAGTGACCGAAATCATGAATAATGTTTTTTCCCTCCAAACATTTTTAAATGTTGCAAAATACAGAAGCATTGTGGGTAAAAATTTCTTATAAATTATAAAAGCACTTTGCTCAAATTATCATTTAGCTTGTATTCTGAAAAATTCATTTCATACCAGACCACTCGACTGCCCGTGCACGCGCTGTATATATTTATTTATTTACCGATGCATTATTTATGCAGAACAAAACCTTAATGGAGGACGCGCGAGAGTCGGCTGAATAACTGCGCTGCCGATGGTCGCCGTCTGGGAGGAAGTGAAAGACTGGAAAAGACTAGAAGCGGAGGACAGATAAATGGAGAGACGGAGATAAAAAAGCAAAGGGATGAGAGGATCAATGAACAGAAGAGGACAATAGAGGAGGAGTACGGAGGAACAGAGCCAGCGGATGTGACTGTTGGCCGCGGCTCAGCGTTTTTTGGCAGGGTGGCGCTCGCTGGGAGAGTGCCCAGGTGTGCGAGTGGCACCGGGGGAGGGGTGGCACCGGGGGGGCGGCACAAGCAGGATAGTGGCCCTTTGTCACGGACACGACAGCCAGGGTCCCTCACGCCGCGCGTCGCCGAGCTGCTTTTCTTCTTCTCTGGACCCGAACAACGGCGGCCGGCAGATGTTTTCACTCTCACTCGGAGGTGTAATTTATAATCCGCTTCAGCATCGGGTTTGGCGGAATTCGTCGGGGGGTTAGCTGCTCACGAGCCTCCGCGGTGAGGCCACGCCGAGCGCCCCAGACGCCGACAACCGATAAATTACCGAATAATACACCTCCTTTAGTGAAGCACACACTCTACGCCGGTGTAGCCGCAGCCTGATTAATTTTAGAATTGGCACCAACGCACTGCATGAATATTCAGGCCATATAGCTGCACACTAGACTTAATGGGCAAACTGAATGAGCAAAATAAATTCCCCCAAAATGTTTACCTGAGCGGCCTGACCTGCAGGGAGGGGAGTCTTCACTCTCCGACTCAAGAGGTGTACTGACTGCACAGGCCGCTGGCGAAGATGAAGACCCCCTGCATACCTTGGCACGGCTCGCAGTGATCCGTCTCTAAACTGTGGGCGGAGCGCGACTCCCGCGCTTTAAGTGCACGTCTCCCTGCTCAGGTTGTGAGGTGGGCCCTGACCTCAGATGCCAAATATCCTCATCTACCCATCCCTGACCAGAGCCTCTCTGTTCTACCTGCAGTCACATGACCAGAGCTTCTCTGTTCTACCGGCAGTCACATGACCTTAGCCTTTCTATTGTGCTTGCAGTCACATGACCACAACTGTTCTACCTGCAGTCACATGGCTAGAAAGTTTGTGGGTGCATTCGAGCGCATCTGGAAGTAAGCCGGCTGCGGGAGATTCCCGAAAAACTACGCGAGAATCTCGCCGATGTTGCACGAGAAGCCCTCCAACCCTGTGATAGCTGCAGCCATCAGGGGGTTTGGAGGGCTTATCGCGCACTTCGGCGAGATTCTCGCGAAATTTTTCGGGAATCTCGCACAGCTGGTTTACTTGCAGATGCGCTCGAACGCACCCTGTGTTCTACCTACAGTCACATGACCAGAGTCTCTCTGTTATACCTGCAGTCAAATGGCCAAAGTCTCTCTGTTCTACGGTTATGCGACTGCAGGTATGACCATATGCTGAAGGAGAGCCAAATTGTGGCTCTAAAGCTACTCTAAATCCATGTAAAAAAAAAAAAAAAAAACACAGAGATGCACTGAATTTTTAGTGTTGTCCTGCTGTGTCAGAACTTTGAACTGTAAACCTGTCCTGGGTATAGAGGTATATATATAAGGTATAGAAAGCACTAATGATGTCAGGGGAAAGACTACAGTTATTCTGCACAGCGGTTACTGACTCCTGGACAGTCAAGAATGATGTGTTTGAAATGTGAAATTTTAACTTTAACAATAGAAAAATATCTGAGAGGGAGCTCTATATAGATGCTATACAGCGAAGCGCATAAGAAAATCTCCCAAACGCCCTCAATGTACAGTAAAATCTGTAAAATATTCATGACCAGAATCCTGCTGCCACAGTCTAATTACAATGGATTCTGCGCTGGAACAGTGGAGTGTGTCAACACAAATACCACTCACATAATTTCAGGCCCCGTGTCTGTAAGGCTGACAGAGCCGGTTGATAAGATGTCAACTTTTCCATTACTGCGTCCAGAGTGATGGTCAGGAGCTGGTGCACGTGAGCAGCTAATATCCAACCTGCCTACCGCACTGACACTTAGGGCTGGCAGTGCTAATGCTGTCTGATTGCTAACTAATACCAAAATTCCCCCCGACCAATAGCACAGGCTGCTATCTGGCCTCTCTAAGCCCGCCTCTTTGATTTCTGTAATTGCTTAATGATTCTATTGCCAAGGTGTGTTGCATTCCTGATACCTTCTGAGAGAAAGAGGAGAAACTGAGTGAGAAAGATTGAGAGAGAGAGAGAGAGAGGGGGAGAGAGAAAAAATGTGCCTGCCAAAGATGTTGATGTCTAGTGTAAAGGTTAAATTAATATTTCATGGAGTTAAATAAATAATATCACCACTCTCCCTGAATTATTGCACTGGGATAAAATGTGGCACACGTTTACAGGAAAAAAAAGGGCAGATTTTCGCACGCAATCGCGAGACGTGCTTTGAAATGTTTTATTTGCTTGTTCCAGTCGCATTTTTTTCCGACATCAGCATTTAGAGCATGTTCAGACGCAACAAGGGGCAATTAATTTAAGTGAAAAGACCTCAGGTCATGAAAATGCTTGCAAAGCTAACGGGCTAATAGGCTAGCAGGTCACGACGTACAGTGTTTTTCGGAGGAAAATCAGAGGAGAATTGTTTTGCCGTTTGTTGGGAGGCTGAGGATTTTTTTTATCAAACACAAAAGAACATTTTGTTGCTGAGAATGAGCGCTCTGCTGTCAATCCAAAGCGCCCGGAGTCATTGCTGCGATACGGATTGCGGTATTTTCAGAAGCTCAGCAGATTCGAGGTGCCGTGCGCGCCATGACTCGAGCGACCCTTTGTTGATTCTGTTCTGTTCGTCCAGAGGACCCATAGATCATCGCAGGGAAGATGGTCTTTTTCCGCCGCTGAGCGACTTGTCGTCAGGCGGAAATCACCCAGACACAAACGATCTGCGGGATCCTCTCGGCGGTATAAACTGCCAGCCTGTTATCTGGGGTAAACGCGTTTCTCAATCTGCTTCTCCTGGGTACCTGCGCGGCAGTTTTTTTCCACCTGCGCGGCTGTCACAGTGTCAGTTACAGTCGGAGTCCTCCCGAGTCCCAGGGCGCCACCGAGGCATCTGTCTGGGCGTGGAGACGCGAGCGCTAACGACGGCGGCGAAACGAGGGAGAAACCCGATGAAGACGTCAGCGGAAATATCGTCGAAGAGGGAAAGCGGCTCTAATTTCTTCATCACCGCCAGCTTCCTCGTGCGATCCTTCACTCGCAGAAAGAGCGGCGATGACAACTCGAAGCGAATAATGAGCGTCATCACCGCACTCTGATCGCAAACAAAGGCCCGAACGCGCGGGCTGCGCTCTTACGAGCAGCTTGTTGAAGGCGCTGCAGCCATCTTGAATTTGCTCTCCTGACATTGTCAGTGGCCGGTTCTGTGTGCGCCCTGTACACCGTAGAGCGCTGGCAGGAGCCTTCACTGTGAGAGCCATATCGAACAGGAGCCATTCCTCTGTTATTAATGCAAATGAGGAAGAAAAATCAATGGATGTGCTGCTGGATGGCAGTGATCATATTTATGATATTTAGGAATACTAGAATTTATTCTAAATCCCAATGGTGGAATGAAATAAAATTTTACATAAAATGATACCTCTATCCTGAGCAACATTATTCATTAAAAAATATATATGCATGTTATTAACTCTAAATGGCGCTCATAGAACATGTTTTTCTGTGTACAAGGCATATTTTGCTAATTTGGGAAATGTTAACATACTTTAAGCCTTTCTGTCCAACATAACAGCCATAATAAAAGCCGTATTAAAAAATTAGTTGGTTAGCATCCCTGTCCTCCACAGAAAAACCCTCTCCCACCTCAGATTATCATTTATTTATTTAATAATCTGTCAAAATCATGCTGAAAGAAGGAGAGAAAGATGCACAGAATCCCTGTCCATGCAGCAGACGATCTGTTCGGCTTTTAATCACTGAGGCACCTATGGATTCGGCAGATTTGATTTTTCATGTTAATACATGTTCTTGTGATTTGGATTGACCTATTTCAGTGTCAAACTCTTTTTATAATAAAAAAAAATTTAAAAATTAAAAAAAACAATTCAAGGGGAATCAACCCCGATCGGTGAAGTATGTTGCTATCAAATACTGCTATTTTATAATGTAAATCAGCTATTTTACGATATATGATGCATCCGTGTGTGTGTGTTTGTGTGTGTGTGTGTATACTGTATATATACAAATATAAACTGGCATATTTCAGGATGTTTTATCCTGCATGCGTAATTATATGGTAAAGTAAATGCAATACCTATTTCTAAAAGATAAAACTGAGAAATAGAAAGTAAAAGAAGAAAAACTCACCTCACAGAAAGGATTGTCCTTTTTCACCCCAGTGAAGGTCATCACACCTTGTTCTCAATGCACTGGCATTAAAAGCAAAACATTTGCAGGGTTTTTATATATAGACCTTGGCTGGAGGTGTTAAGTGTGAAATTCGCATGTAGCAGTGCTCCAGGAATGGAATAGTCAGCTGGGCGAGTGTTACCGATGTAATGCTGCAAGGCCTGTTTCCACTGATATCTCAGAGAAGGGGATTAGCACCTTATCCCACCCCGTCACAACTGCTATTGCTGTGACTACTACGGCTACTGCTACTGCTAATGCAACTGCTGCTACTGCCACTACTGCTACTGCTAATGCTAATGCCACTACTGCTACTGCGACGACTACTACTGCTACTGCTAATTCCACTACCACTACTGCTACTGCTAATGCTAATGTCACTACTGCTACTGCTACTGCTAATGCCACTACTGCTAATGCCACAACTACTACTACTGCTACTACTAATGCCACTGTTGCTACTGCCACTACTGCTAATGCCATAACTACTACTGCTACTGCTAATGCCAAGACTGCTACTGCTACTGCCACTGCCACTACTACTACTGCTACTGCTAATGCTACTATTGCTACTGCCAATGCCACTACTGCTATTGCTAGTGCCACTACTACTACTGCTACTGCCAATGCCACTACTGCTACTCCTAATGCCACTACTACTACTGCTAATGCCACTGCTAATGCCACTAGTACTACTACTACTGCAACTGCTAATGCCACTACTACTACTGCTACTGCTAATACCACTACTACTACTGCTACTGCTAATACCACTACTGCCACTGCTAATGCCACTACTGCTACTGCTAATTCCACTACCACTACTGCTACCGCTAATGCTAATGTCACTACTGCTACTGCTAATGCCACTACTGCTGATGCCACTACTACTACTACTGCTACTGCTAATGCCACCATTGCTACTGCCACTACTGCTACTGCTAATGCCACTGCTACTATTTCTACTGCTAATGCCACTACTGCTACTGCCACTACTACTACTACTGCTACTGCTAATGCCACTAATGCCACTGCTACTATTTCTACTGCTAATGCCACTACTGCTACTGCCACTACTACTACTGATACTGCTGCTACTACTACTGCTGATGCCACTGCTGCTACTGCTAATGCCACGATTACTACTGCTAATGCCACTACTGCTACTGCTAATGCCACTACTACTACTGCTACTGCTAATGCCACTACTGCTACTGCAAATGCCACTGCTGCTACTGCAACTGCAACTACTAATACTACTGCTACTGCCACTGCCACTACTACTACTGCTAATGCAACTGTTAATGTCACTAATACTACTGCTCCTGCCACTACTGCTTCTGCTAATACCACTACTAATACTGTAACTGCTGCTACTACTAATGCCACTACTACTACTGCTATTGCTACTGCTAATGCAACTACTACTTCTGCTATTGCTACTGCCACTGCTAATGCCACTACTACTACTGCTACTGCTAATGCCACTACTACTACTGCTGCTGCTACTGCTAATGCCACTACTACTACTGCTGCTGCTACTACTAATGCCACTACTACTACTGCTATTGCTACTGCTAATGCAACTACTACTTCTGCTATTGCTACTGCCACTGCTAATGCCACTACTACTACTGCTACTGCTAATGCCACTACTACTTCTGCTACTGCTAATGGCACTACTACTACTGCAAATGCCACTGCTAATGCCACTAGTACTACTGCTACTGCAACTACCACTATTGCAACTGCTAATGCCACTACTACTGCTAATACCACTACTACTACTGCTACTGCTAATACCACTACTACTACTGCAACTACTGCTACTGCCACTGCCACTACTACTGCTGCTGCTGCTACTGCTAATGCCACAACTACTACTGCTAATGCAACTGTTAATGTCACTAATACTACTGCTCCTGCCACTACTGCAGCAGCTAATGCCACTACTAATACTGTTACTGCTGCTACTACTAATGCCACTACTACTGCTGCTAATGCTACTGCTAATTCCACTACTACTACTGCGAATGCCACTACTGCTACTGCTAATGCCACTACTACAACTGCTAATGCCACTACTACTACTGCTAATGCTACTGCTAATGTCAATAATACTATTGCTACTGCTACTGCCACTACTGCAACTGCTAATGCCCCTAGTACTACTGATACTGCTAATACCACTACTAATACTGTTACTGCTGCTACTACCAATGCCACTACAACTACTGCTAATGCTACTGCTACTGGCAATGCCACTACTACTACTGCTACAGGTAATGCAACTACTACTACTGCTATTGCTACTGCCACTACTACTGCTGCAAAGCGCACTGATGAAATTCACTTGCGGAATTTAAGTCATTGTGCATCAAGTTAATCAGGTTCACGTGCATTAAGGTGGATTTCCCCACTAATGACACGGAAATCAATTATGACTCAGGAATTCTCAGGCTTGTCTGTACTGAGGGATTAAAAGCAATGGAATTGCATAAAATATTTCAAATGTTCTCATTTCAATAAAACAATTTAAACGATCGTGAACCACATTGTTTCCAATCCCTGAGTAAAGAAAAGCACAGGATGTCCGAAGTCATAGTCGCTTCCATGTTGCTTGTGATGAGGTGCACCTTCATAGAAGTGAAACTGAAACTTCAATGCACAAGGATTTTAATGGCGCGTGAGAATTATATTAAGCATTAAATGAATAATAGCGGACTATGGTGAATAAGCCTAAAAAATGTGTAAGACCTACGCCGAATGCATGTACCTGGCATCTCTGCTACTGCTGATGCCACTACTACTACTACTACTGCTACTGCTAATGCCACTACTGCTACTAATGCCACTACTACTACTGCTACTGCTAATGCCACCACTACTGCTAATGCCAAAGCCACTACTGCTACTGCCAATGCCACTACTACTGCTACTGCTAATGCCACTACTACTGCCAATGCCACTACTACTGCTACTGCTAATGCCACTACTGCTACTGCTAATGTCACCACTACTACTGCTACTGCTAATGCCACCACTACTACTAATGCCAATGCCACTGCTGCTACTGCTAATGCCACTACTACTGCTGCTGCTGCTAATGCCACTACTCCTACTGCTGCTACTGCAAAAGGCACTACTGCTGCTGCTACTACTACTACTACTGCTAATGCTTATGCCACTACTACTACTACTACTACTACTAATTCCACTACTACTACTGCTACTGCTAATGCCACTACTGCCACTACTACTGCAACTGCTACTGCCACTACTGCTACTGCCACGACTGCTACTGCCACTACTACTACTACTACTGCTAATGCCACTACTGCTACTGCTAATGCCACGACTGCTAATGCCACTACTACTTCTACTACTACTACTGCTAATGCCACTACTGCTACTGCTAATGCTACTATTGCTACTGCTAATGCCACTACTGCTAATACCACTACTACTATTGCTACTGCCACTACTATTACTGCCACTGCTAATGCCACTACTACTACTGCTACTGCTAATGCCACTACTACTACAGCTAGTGCCACTACTGCTACTGCTGCTGCTACTGCTAATGCCACCACTCCTGCTACTACTGCTAATGCCACTACTACTACTGTTACTAATACTGGTAATGCAAATGCCACTACTACTACTGCTAATGCCACTACTGCTGCTAACGCCACAACTACTATTGCTACTGCTAATGCCGCTACTGCTACTGCTATTGCCACTACTATTACTGCTACTGCTAATGCCACTACTACCACAGCTAATGCCACTACTGCTTTTGCTGCTACTACTGCTAATGCCACTACTGTTACTACTACTGCTAATGGTAATGCCACTACTACTACTGCTAATGCCACTACTGCTGCTACTACTGCTAATGCCATTACTACTACTGCTACTGCTAATGCCACTACTACTACAGCTAATGCCACTACTAGTACTGCTGCTGCTACTGCTAATGCCACTACTACTACTGCTACTGCTAATGCCACTACTACTGCTAATGCCAATGCTGCTACTGCTAATGCCACTACTACTACTACTGCTAATGCCACTACCACTGCCAATGCCACTACTACTACTGCTACGGCTAATGCCACAACTACTGCTAATTCCAATGCCACTACTGCTACTGCTGCTGCTACTGCTAATGCCACTACTACTACTAATGCCACTACTACTACTGCTACTGCTAATGCTACTACTACTGCTAATGCCAATGCCACTACTGCTAATGCCACTACTACTACTACTGCTACTGCTAATGCCCCTACTCCTGCCAATCCCCCTACCGCTACTGCTGATGCTAATGCCGCTACTACTGCTGCTAATGCCACTACTACTACTGCTGCTGCTAATGCCACTACTACTACTGCTAATGCTAATGCCACTACTACTACTACTACTGCTGCTGCTACTGCTAATTCCACTACTACTACCGCTAATGCCACTACTGCCACTACTACTGCTACTACTACTACTACTGATGCCACTACTACTACTGCTAATGCTAATGCCACTACTACTACTACTACAGCTGCTGCTACTGCTAATTCCACTACTACTACTGCTAATGCCACTACTACTGCTATTACTACTGCCACTACTACAACTACTAATGCCACTACTGCTACTGCTAATGCCACTACTGCTAATGCCACTACTACTACTACTAATGCCACTACTACTACTGCTAATGCCACTACTACTGCTAACGCCACAACTACTATTGCTACTGCTAATGCCGCTACTGCTACTGCTATTGCCACTACTACTACTGCTACTGCTAATGCCACTACTACTACAGCTAGTGCCACTACTGCTACTGCTGCTGCTACTGCTAATGCCACCACTCCTGCTACTACTGCTAATGCCACTACTACTACTGTTACTAATACTGGTAATGCAAATGCCACTACTACTACTGCTAATGCCACTACTGCTGCTAACGCCACAACTACTATTGCTACTGCTAATGCCGCTACTGCTACTGCTATTGCCACTACTATTACTGCTACTGCTAATGCCACTACTACCACAGCTAATGCCACTACTGCTTTTGCTGCTACTACTGCTAATGCCACTACTGTTACTACTACTGCTAATGGTAATGCCACTACTACTACTGCTAATGCCACTACTGCTGCTACTACTGCTAATGCCATTACTACTACTGCTACTGCTAATGCCACTACTACTACAGCTAATGCCACTACTAGTACTGCTGCTGCTACTGCTAATGCCACTACTACTACTGCTACTGCTAATGCCACTACTACTGCTAATGCCAATGCTGCTACTGCTAATGCCACTACTACTACTACTGCTAATGCCACTACCACTGCCAATGCCACTACTACTACTGCTACGGCTAATGCCACAACTACTGCTAATTCCAATGCCACTACTGCTACTGCTGCTGCTACTGCTAATGCCACTACTACTACTAATGCCACTACTACTACTGCTACTGCTAATGCTACTACTACTGCTAATGCCAATGCCACTACTGCTAATGCCACTACTACTACTACTGCTACTGCTAATGCCACTACTACTGCCAATGCCACTACCGCTACTGCTGATGCTAATGCCGCTACTACTGCTGCTAATGCCACTACTACTACTGCTGCTGCTAATGCCACTACTACTACTGCTAATGCTAATGCCACTACTACTACTACTACTGCTGCTGCTACTGCTAATTCCACTACTACTACCGCTAATGCCACTACTGCCACTACTACTGCTACTACTACTACTACTGATGCCACTACTACTACTGCTAATGCTAATGCCACTACTACTACTACTACAGCTGCTGCTACTGCTAATTCCACTACTACTACTGCTAATGCCACTACTACTGCTATTACTACTGCCACTACTACAACTACTAATGCCACTACTGCTACTGCTAATGCCACTACTGCTAATGCCACTACTACTACTACTAATGCCACTACTACTACTGCTAATGCCACTACTACTGCTAATGCCAATGCCACTACCGCTACTGCTAATGCCACTACTACTGCCAATGCCACTACTGCTACTGCTGATGCTAATGCCACTACTACTACTGCTGCTGCTAATGCCACTACTACTACTGCTAATGCTAATGCCAATACTACTACTACTACTGCTGCTGCTACTGCTAATTCCACTACTACTACTGCTAATGCCACTACTACTACTACTAATGCCACTACTACTACTGCTAATGCTAATGCCAATACTACTACTACTACTGCTGCTGCTACTGCTAATTCCACTACTACTACTGCTAATGCCACTACTGCCACTACTAATGCCACTACTACTACTACTACTGTTAATGCTAATGCCACTACTACTACTACTACTGCTGCTGCTAATTCCACTACTACTACTGCTAATGCCACTACTGCCACTACTACTGCTACTACTACTGCCACTACTACTACTACTAATGCCACTACTGCTACTGCCACTACTACTACTAATGCCACTACTGCTACTGCTAATGCCACTACTACTGCTAATGCCAATGCCACTACCGCTACTGCCACTACTACTACTACTACTGCTAATGCCACTACTACTGCCAATGCCACTACTGCTACTTCTGATGCTGATGCCGCTACTACTGCTGCTAATGCCGCTACTACTACTGCTAATGCTAATGCCACTACTACTACTGCTGCTGCTACTGCTAATTCCACGACTGCCACAACTACGACTACTAATGCCACTACTGCTACTGCTAATGCCACTACTGCTACTGCTAATGCCACTACTACTACTGCCACCACTACTACTACTACTGCTAATGCGACTACTACTACTGCTACTGGTAATGCCTCTACTACTACTACTACTACTACTGATAATGCCATTACTACTGCCAATGCCACTACTGCTATTGCTGATGCTATTGCCGCTACTACTACTGCCATCACTACTACTACTACTGCTAATGCGACTACTGCTGCTACTACTGCTAATGCCACTACCACTACTGCTACTGCTGCTATTACTACTAATGCCACTACTGCTACTGCTAATGTCACAACTGCTACTGCTACTACCACTACTGCTACTGCTAATGCCACTACTACTACTACTACTGCAACTGCTGCTACTACTGCCAATGCCACTACTGCAACTGCTACTATTGCGATAGCAGATACAACAGCTGCTGCTATTATTGCTACTGTAATTACCACTGCGACTGCTACTACAACTTATAGTACTACTAATGCTACCACCACTATTGCAACTACTGCGACTACTACTATAGGAATCACCTTTGCTTACGTTACTACTGTTGCTACTATTGCTATTAATACTGCTACAACTGCTGCAATTACCGGACCTACTGCAGGTTCTGCTACAGCAATTACTACAGCTATTGTCACTGCTGTCACTATTATTGCCATTGCAACTGCTACCACTCCTGCAACTACTGCTGCTACGACTACAGCAATTACCAGTTACAACTGCTGCTGTGACTATCACTGCGAATGCTGCACGTGCTACTGTTACTGCTGCTACCACAAGAAATAATCGAACTTTATTGAGTTTGTCCATAAACAGTGTTTTCCAGCAGAGGCCCAGTTGCTGCTGCATTTGAGAGCACTGAGTGGCCAGCGTCTCCCCTCGCTCCTCTGTCTCCGAAGCATGTAGCCAGATTACCACACGAGCCCGGTGTAATGCCTCAGCGGCTCTGTGCCTCATTGCAGCCATTTTGTGAGGCCTGAAAGAGGTTTGTCTCAATAACCCACTTTACTGCAAATGGTTGCTCTTAAACTGTTCTATTTTTTCCCAATAATGTGACAAGTAAGGGTGTAGAATCCATTCCACGGAACGAGCAAGCAAAGCTCACATTCTGATAGTGAGACAGAGAGCGAGGAAGAGAAATATCAGATCTCCTGCTAGAAGCCATATGGCTGTCGTTTCATCTGCAGAGTAGATTTTTTTTCTGCAGAGGCAAGCTGATAACCTAGCGCTGTATCACAGGGTTCTGCTCTCAGCAGGCTAATGCTAGTGACTTGCCAATGACACTGCCACTGACGTGCCAAGGGTAGAGGGTGCAGGTATAGACACACATTGAAATTGTTAGTTTCTGAAGGTCATTGCTACTCATGAATATTTGTGAATACAAAGTGCCTGCAATGTCCAATCTCATGTACAAAATACAAATTAAAAGAAGACAATGATGTGCAAATAATCTTTGCCCTAGGTTAAATGTAATGTGAATGTCATGTAACACAAACAGTGCAAAGGTAAGAAATTTAATGCTTTCCTTTGATTTTTTTACATAGAAACCTCACTGTTAATTTCATGCTTGTGATACTTTCCAGAAAATAGGGAGAAGAGTGTGTTCACCACTGTGTCACATCAACATAACAGTCCTAAAAGAGATCATGTAGGACAGCAAAATTTCCAGTGTTGAAGGACTTTTATCCCTTTCTTCCTTGATGCCTCATGCCTTGATGCCTTCAACGCGAGACAGGTCTGGACGGGAGGTAGTCTAGGCTAGCAGCCATGCACTGATTAGGAAGCTGCGCTGTCGTGATCTGAGCAGAATGTAGCTCGTTGTAGTGTTGATGAAATTACCTGGGGCCTTCCTGATAAGACAAAATCCAGAAAACAGCATCTGTTGCTCCAAAGTATGTCCTTCTGCAAGCTCCCCTCACCATGGGCATGAACACATCCGCATACCAAGAGGATGATGTCTGGCTAGCTTGGCAACAACAAGAGCGCACTTTTCTTCTTTGGCCTGGGGAACACATTGTCCATTATAAACATGAACAGATGGAAAACTTTACTGGTACAAAATCAGCTGTCCCTCTCTGAGCAGCTAGTCCATTTCTGAACAGCTCAAACTCCAGATTGTTTGCCAGGAGCTTTCCAAACCCTTTCAACAATTATCTGAAATGAAACACTCTTAACAAGGGAGCGTCATGTGACTTCAGCTGCATACATGTGACTTGAGCAGCATGGCTGAAGCTAAGCAGGTGTGGGCTTGGTCAGTACTTGGATGGGAGACCAGCTGGGAAAACAAGTTGCTGCAGGAAGAGGTGTTGGTGGCCAGTAGGTTGTGATCTTCCCTCTGGTGGAATAATCCCCAATGCCCCAGTGCAGTGATGGGGACACTGTACTGAAGGAGACGCCGTCTTTCGAATGAGACGTTAAACTGAACTCCTGACTCACTGTGGTCATTAAAGATCCACTCCTCGATAAGAGTAGGCGGTTCCCCGGTGTCATGGCTAAAGTCCCTACCTGGCTCAGTCAACCTGCCACCTAATCATCCCCTAATCTAATTGGCTGTGCAAATTGTCCTCTCCCTCCCCACCTCAACTCCCAGGGCTCACTTGAAAAAGAGATTTCGATCTCAATGAGACTTCCCTAGTTAAATAAAGGACAAATAATTTTTTAAACATTGTTTTTAGCCTATTTTTTGAAGTTTCTGCACAACAAAGATGTTGGAGCAAATTGTTACTGTTAATCAGTTCCCAAAGAACAGCCAATATGAAACATCAATACAGTCAGTTTCTCAGCTCAATAACGTTCAGTGAATTTAATGACAAAATAATTCATGAGATTTATAAAAACCAACATGAGTCATCCTGTGTCTGTACTCTCAATAGCACATCCCCGGCCTCTCACAAGGCATTGTGGGATTTCTTTCGCTGAGTAGGAAACACTTGAGGTTACCTTGAAATTTCGCCTAATTTAGGTACCTGACCAGGATGTGTCCTCTGCCTCCTACTAAAATGAGAGTCCGAAGCAGCCATATGTTCAAAAAATGCGAAAAACTTAGACAGCCTCTTCGCAAATGAGACTGATGCACTTTTAAAGATTCCAATAATTAGAGTCAGTTGCGTAACTTCTCAGTTTGAATGAAAGCCTGCACCCACACCGGCCCTTTCTTGATAAGGCTGAAGACCCCTGGTGTGGGATATATCTGGCCTGTGAATGCATGAAGTTATTAGTGTATGAGCCATGTTCTCAGTCTAATACTTTCCCAAGAGCCGAATCCGCGGAACAGTCGGGCCATAAAAGAGAATCATATCAACAAAGGAGAAATCCGCGAGTGTATACTCTCCCTGAAATATATTCCAAGGTGAAGCACGCTTTTGTACATCTGAGGGTAAGTCTGTTCAGTTCTTTCGGCGCACAGAATTCCCATCTCAGGTCCGATGTTAATCAATTCTTTTCACCCGGTACCCCAAAGAAAACACTTCAATTTTAAAAGACGCTCCAAATTAATAACTTCGGGGGGTAGAGAGCTGAGGGAAAACCCTGGGAAGGAATGAATAGATTTCTTTGCCTTTCATTTTCTCTCTTGCCTTCCCTCTGGGGGGTTTCGTCAAATGCCAGTTGGTCATTTCTAAATTTCACGCTGTAGATGAAGCACACAGGTAAGGTCCCCCCCATACCCCACACCCTGCCCCACGCCCCTTTCGGACGTCACCGTACGTTTGGAGACCATCCTTACCCAGAATGACGCTCAAAAGCAAGCTGAAAATAAAACTTGGGTTCGATAAGGTTATAGCTCTTTTACAACAGTTAGATAAAGGTATAAAGAAGGATGTAATTCCATGAAGTACAATAATTTAGCTGCATATCTTATCATTCCCATGCAGTTATTACGGCCGCCGCTCTTAAAATCCTGGCGGTGATCATCTCCAGGAGGTTATATAGGACTGGGGCATCATTACCCCAAATGTCTTCCAGCTAGAGTTTAATTTTCTCTCTCTACCACTAGCCTAGCATACAGAACTCATTCCACACACCTGTCACACACTTCCTTCCTGCCCTCTCCTGTTTTTGTTTACCCTTTGTTCCACCCATCGGGAAGGAAATGAAGAAGTAAGAAAAGGGAGGGAAGATGGAGGGATCAAACCGGTGCCTCCTCTGAAGTCCTTAATCTTTGAAACGTCAGTTCGATGTGATATCAGTCACAGCCGGTTACATACAGCATGTTGGGCACCTTAGATTCAGGGGTCATTCATTTATAAGTCACAAAATTCTGGAAAAAAACACCTTACGAAAGAAGAACTTCACTGCCCTTCCTCAAGGTGACTTAGGAAGACCCTCTCAGCCTTACTTCCTGATTTCTTTCACAGATTGGGATGTCAGTAACGCTGGCGCACCTCGATCGATTTCCAGTTTCGGCACAAGAAAGGGAGAGAGGTTGTGAACACGGTTAGTGGCTAGATTCTTGTTCATTCAGAGGTTGAATTTGCTGAATTGAAGCAGGCCTGGAGCAAGGAATTCTAGGACAGCTTTTTGAGGGAGCTTTGGAGAAAGGGAGGCCTGTATGGGGGGGGTCGTAGGAGCTGAGATCCCTGGGCTGTTTTCACTCCCCTCCTGGAGCGAGCCAGAGAGATCACGGGGTGAAAAGTCGAGAGAAGGACAACTTGACGGATAGATTCGGGGTGCAGGGGGTCAGGCCTTCACCACTGACTCAAGTGCTGCCCGGGTTATTGCCTCCGAGATCATTATCTGAGTCTGTTAACACAGCTCACCACCTGGATGCAATGAGAGCCCGGACGCAGTCCACAGAGCCAGTAATTAATTTATTTTACTGGGGACCTTATCAAACATGTGCAGTCCCACTCAGAGCGAGGGCTGACCCCAAATTCATGCACTAATAGGGCCCCCCTTTTGAACCAAGAATATGAAGAATGATGACAAGGCCCCTTGGTCGCACAGCCCCAAGATGGATTCCGTCACGAACACCAGAGTTGAGCATTCACACCAGAAATATACAGTCCACGAAGGGCACTGAAGGGAATGGTTTTCCGTTATTACCTCCGTCGAGGAGGTAACGTGATCGGTCTTGTGTGTCAATTTGTTTGTTCGCTTGTTTGTTGGTTAGATAGCGGAGGTTTCACAAAAAACTAGGGGATGGATTTGCCAGAGAAAGGGAAAGGAATTGGGGAACGTTACCTCAATGATGTCAGGAGAATATCAGACTGATCTCGATCTGGATATGTTTCCTGATCCAGGGACCTCATGTCAGCGAAACTGTGCTGCGTTTACAGAAGACACTATTTTAAACTAACTAATGGAGGTTGAGGCTTCTAACGACCACCTAATTGTGGCTTAGATGATGCAGATTCACAGGAGCTTTAATGCATCATGGTTCCTGGTACACAAAAAGAAGCACAAATGCTGAAAATCTTCTGCAGTGGTGATGGAAAACGGGCGATTTTTGAGTCTTGTTGGAGGTTTTCGATCTCGGATCGCTCTCGTTACAGTGTGCTTTTGTGTTATTGTAATATGCTCTCTAAGCTGTATAAGGGAATCAGCCCAAGCTGAATGACGCACAGAAAATCTTATGGCTGCAAAGGTCACATGACAGACGCTTGGAATGCGAATGAACGGCGGCTTTGACTTTCTTCCCATTTCCCGACGGTTTGGAAGGCACGTAAACCACAAAAGTAGGGCGGCGTTCGACTGCGGAGTGACCCGGACGTGCTCGATTCTCTATCCATCGTCAGCGTTGATGGAAAAGAAGCCGAACCGTGATAATCGGGAGACCAGCAGTGAAGGCATCGATCATTTAAAATCATCACCTGAAACTGTGTCTGACACAAAGAGGGCCACGACTGAAACTATGGCCTGTCAGTTTGAGATGGAGATGGAAAAAAGTGTCATGATTCTTTCAAATCTTTGCCGCAATGCAGGAGAATAAGAATGAATTAGGCCTCTCAAAATCTTTGCCTTGATCAACAGACTGTTAAAAAAAAAAATAAAAAATAAAATCAAAGAATTACAATTTTAAAGAGTTAATCTACATCACTGATCCTCACTAACATTCCCCATTTATCCTGTCATGAAGATTCAC
The DNA here is from genome assembly GCA_029721435.1 of Gymnothorax reevesii. Classification (NCBI taxonomy): domain Eukaryota; kingdom Metazoa; phylum Chordata; class Actinopteri; order Anguilliformes; family Muraenidae; genus Gymnothorax; species Gymnothorax reevesii. The sequence continues at coordinate 4,148,266 of CM056576.1, forward strand.
AGCTTTGTTTCATTTCACTTCACAGGCATTTAGCAAGAACTCTTATCCATGGAGACGCATCTCCGCTCTGAAGGATGAATGAGGCTTTCAGATGCACAACGTGAAACAGGAACTGGACAGTGTTAGCACTGCTGGGGGACGGGGGGAAAATTCATTCCCGATTGGTATTCACCAGAACGTAATGACACAGTTGAAATTTCTCAACTACCAGCAAGAGGACTGCCACCGAATGGGGGGAAAGGTGCCCAGTTTGAGTCCCATCTCAGGTGAGGGCCTTTCTGCGGGGACTGTGCATGTTCTCCTCGCGCTTTTGTGTGGTTCTGCCAGGTTCTACGGTTTCCTCTCTTTGCTCAGAGATACACTATGCAGTAGGCTAGTTGGCCATTGGTCAATATGAATGCATGATCATTATGGGATGATGGCCCTGCCATGGACTGGTGAGATGTCCATGGTGCATTCCCGCCTCTGGCCCAGTGCATGCTGGGATAGGCTCTTGCCCCACCCTCCCCTTCCCATTCATGACCCTCCCCCACTCTGACCAGGAATCGGTGGCTGAAGAAAATAGACAGATAACTAGCTGCTTCATACAGTCATGTGACGTCTGAGTTTAATTATGTACAAAACCCAAAACCAGTGAAGTTGGCACGTTATGTAAATGGTAGATAAAAACAGAATACAATGATTTGCAAATCCTTTTCAACTTATATTCAATTAGATACACTGTAAAGACAAGATGTTTAATGTTCAAACTGAGAAACATTATTTTTTTTTGCAAATAATCATTAACTTAGAATTTAAAGGCAGCAACACATTGCAAAAAAGTTGGCACAGGGGCCTTTTTACCACTGTGTTACATCGCCTTTCCTTTTAACGACACTCAGTAAGCTTTTAAGAACTGAGGAGACCAATTTTTAAAGCTTTTCAGGTGGAACTCTTTCCCATTCTTGCTTGATGTACAGCTTAAGTTGTTCAACAGTCCGGGGTCTCCGTTGTCGTATTTTACGCTTCATAATGCGCCACACATTTTCAATGGGAGACAGGTCTGGACTACAGGCAGGCCAGTCTAGTACCCAAACTCTTTTACTACGGAGCCATGTTGTTGTAACACGTGCAGAAAGTGGCTTGGCATTGTCTTGCTGAAATAAGCAGGGGCATCTATGAAAAAGACGTTGCTTGGATGGCAACATATGTTGCTCCAAAACCTGTATGTACCTTTCAGCATTAATGGTGCCTTCACATATGTGTAAGTTGCCCATGCCTTGGGCACTAATACACCCCCATACCATCACAGATGCTGGCTTTTGAACTTTGCGCCTATAACAGTCTGAATGGTTCTTTTCATCTTTGGTCCGGAGGACACGACGTCCACAGTTTTCAAAAACAATTTGAAATGTGGACTCGTCAGACCACAGAACACTTTTCCACTTTGCATCAGTCCATCTTAGATGAGCTTGGGCCCAGCGAAGCCGGCGGCGTTTCTGGGTGCTGTTGATAAATGGCTTTTGCTTTGCATTGTACAGTTTTAACTTGCACTTGCAGATGTAGCGACGAACTGTAGTTACTGACAGTGGTGTTCTGAAGTGTTCCTGAGCCCATGTGGTGATGTCCTTTACACACTGATGTCGGTTTTTGATGCAGTACCGCCTGAGGGATCGAAGGTCACGGGCATTCAATTTTGGTTTTCGGCCTTGTCGCTTACGTGCAGTGATTTCTCCAGATTCTCAGAACCTTTTGACGATATTACGGACAGTAGATGATGAAATCCCTAAATTTCTTGCAATAGCTCGTTGAGGAATGTTGTTTTTAAACTTATCGACAATCAGCTCACACATTTGTTCACAAAGTGGTGACCCTCGCCCCATCCTTGTTTGTGAATGACTGAGCATTTCAGGGAAGCTGCTTTTATACCCAATCATGGCACCCACCTGTTCCCAATTAGCCTGTTCACCTGTGGGATGTTCCAAATAAGTGTTTGATGAGCATTCCTCAACTCTCTCAGTCTTTTTTGCCACTTGTGCCAGCTTTTTTGAAACATGTTGCAGGCATCAAATTCCAAATGAGCTAATATTTGCAAAAAATTACAAAGTTTACCTGTTCGAACATTAAGTAACTTGTCTTTGCAGTGTATTCAATTGAATATAGGTTGAAAAGGATTTGCAAATCATTGTATTCTGTTTTTATTTACGATTTACACAACGTGCCAACTTCACTGGTTTTGGGTTTTGTACAACCGCTACTTATTCCAGACCAGAGATGGGAGCTTTTCACAGTCGCGGAGTTAAATTTCAGGACATGCATGCTGCTATATGTGCATATGAAGTAGACATTTTTACCTGGCCCCTCCCCTAGGGGGCCAGGTTAAGCAATGATCATGTCTGTGTGTGTGTGTGTGTTTCTGTCAGTCTGTCTGTCAGCCCGTGGCTGGGACCAGGTCTGCTATCTCTGATTGCCTTGTTTTTTACTTCATTTATAAAAGGTAAAGTTAGCGATACACCATCCCAGAGTTTAAGACATTCAGGGTGAAAACTGTCAATTTTACAAGCCCTCCAAGTTGTGCGTTTTGCCCTCAAAAATGATGTTCAACTTGCGCGGTCAAAATACCACGACAGCAGCTGCCGATGTCATTTCAGAGCCAGAATATCAATTAATTATTGCAGACAGCAAGCAAAATAATTCGAACTGTACATTTTGTGAATTTATGAGGGAAAAAATCTCTTCCAGCATTAAGGAAACTCTAAAAATATATACTGCTGAGAATGACAATGGACTGAATTCATGCACAGCTATGAATTGGGGGTTGGGGATCTTACGTTTGAAATGAGTCAGTCACCTGCATGGTGCATGGCAGCCATGTTGCACAAGATTTCAGCGGTGAAATACGTAAGGAAACGCAATCGCGCATGAAACATATTCACTAGGTAGCGGAGGCCGGGACGGTGCCTGTCACATGGTCTGGTTGTCACGGCGCCCATAGATATGAAACTATGGGATGTTATTGTGTGATGCATACGACTCAGACACGTGTCTTGCTGTTTGTCAGTGGACCATTTAGCCATAAAATGCTAATGCCGTCAGACCAGGAGTCACGCTGAATTCATTTAGCAGACGCCATTATCCAGAACAACTTTCCATGCAAGAGACACATTCGTTGGTGCATTTTCATCTTCAAGAGTATTAGTGCCACACAGGGCTAAAACATTCACACACCAGGTAAAGCTTCACACAAACATTCAAGCAGGTCACTTCGACTGAGCAGTGGAACCAAAATGGAGATTTTTTTTTTTCTTGCAAAACTACATCTTGTCATTGACACCTCTGCACAGAGGAGAGTGTGCAGTGCACTGTGCAGTGTAGCAGATGTTAATAGCTGTGTGGATGTTAGCGAAAGGTACATTCCGTACTGACACTAGGACATATTTTTCGCACACAGAGAGCAATCACAGCGCGGAACAGCTTGCCAGGTCATTAAGCACAGATAGAGAGGGAATTTTCAAGACCAGCTTGATTGAGTGCAAGACGCTGTCTTCTTCTGTGTCCGAAGTGCTACATACACTTTAGCAGGCTCATTTTGGTTGAATAATTCAAATCTTAAGGACACTGCCGAATGGATTCCGACACAACACATAAGTAAGCTCTTTTTATTAATCACAAATTATTTTAAATCGTTGCAGGTGTGTGGAGAATATTAGTGAATTCATAGCATCCAAAGAAATACCCGGTTTAATTTCTTAATCTAATTGCTCTGACTATCTTTAAACCTATTTTGTGTTCAATAAAGCAGCGCACTGGTCTCATTTTTAATAACAGTTATAGAAAGGGAAAGTTCTGCCATTTCCAAGTAATGGATTTATTATGAGGTGTAATTACAGTTAAAGCAACTGAAGCCACATTCTCCAGCAATAACGAGAACATGATTGGTTTCAAATTCAAATTAGGTGAAAGCCAATCATTTATGGTGTCGGAGATCACCATCGATGAAATCACCCGAAAATGCATCTCATTGAAATTCAATTATATTCTGTTGTCCTTGCACAGAAACAAAAGTTTCTGGATTAATGTTTAAAGGACATAAGCTTGTATGATGAAACAAGGTCAGAACATGTACAACTCTATGGAGTGTGAACCATCCCCAATCTCCACAGTAATATAACAAAGCTTTTTCAAAAATAGATTAAGAATGTACTATTTGAGGCAAAATGCGTGGCAGATATTTACAGCAAACAGTAGAACAATATTAAAGATGCCTGACCTATGAACAGAGCTCACTGAAGAACAAGATTATTTCTATGTTTGTAAACTGGAATCTAGATCAGCTCGAGATAAAAGTGCAGGTTTTCTTCAGCGGCAGCGAATCTCAGCAGCACTGGTCTGTCACACAGCTAACTGGGCTATCCTCAGAGGATTTTATGAAGCTTTAAAATGTTACCGCAAATGCAAGCTAAATAAAAACTGGCATTCGATTCTTAGACAGGGCCGTCAACTCCTAACTGCCTGTGCTTAAAAGGACAAAATCCATCATTTAATTTTGTCGGTAATTGCACATTGGGCAGGACGAATCCATCAAGGAAGCTCAGGGAGTAGCGCTGCTCCCGTTTATACCGAGGGTTACACACCCACTTACTGCAGAGCGAGGAGAATAAAGAAAAGCTCTTACAAAAGCCTGGCTTTTCTGTTACTGTGCACTTAATACTGGCCACTTAGATACACATTTGCAAGATGATATTTAATGCCAAATGAAGTTTCTAGAATACAACACAGGCATGTATTATATCTACATGTCCAAATTTTAATGATATGCATGTATGTTGAGCGTTAAAGATATAGGTAAATGAAAATACGAATGTATTAAAAGACAATGAAGGTTACATGTCTCTTAAAAGGCTGTTCAACTGAGCTCTGCTCATTCAGCTGCTGGGTTCAAAAACACACAAACTTTGGAGGACTTCCAGTTAAAGCACTTGCTGACAGCAGTGCTGAGAGCCCAGATAGGGGACTAAATCCTGGCAATTTCAATGGGGACTGTAGCCATCAGATCCCAATAACAGAAGCACCACCCAGGGAGGAAGGGCTCCGGTCATTAGGATATACCCGACTAAAACAATGACTGCCTGATGACCATAGATACATCTCCTATAACAGCTTCATGTAACACACTCAATCTGTTAACAGATGAAATACAAAACAGAAGTAAAATGAAAGAGATATACACGTGTGTGTGTGTGTGTGTGTGTGTGTGTGTGTGTGTGTGTGCGTGTGTGTGTGTGTGTATGTAATGCAAAGTTTGCCATCAGAAAGTATCCAGATGCCATAATTTTTCGCACTCTTTGTTAGGTTATAAAATTTTTATGCTTATATTTTTAAAATTCTAAAAACTTGTGTTCAGTTTGTAATTATGGGTTATTGTGTATATGTATGACCAGTTAAATTTAGTCCTGTAAAAATTAAGTATATAAGACAATAAAGATTGAAAAAGTAAAGGGGTTTGAATATAATCTGAAGCAAATTCACATAACTAAGAACAAAATATTTTCAAGAAGGTTAAAGTATCCTCAGCTGTTTGCATGTACAATTTTGATTAATATGTATTAAGATTAATCAGACATGTATAGCAATACACTGAAATCTTATCGGGGTAAAATACACAGCCGTGCATTTGTGGTAGAAGTTTATTAAAGCGCGCAATAAAATGTATTACAATTACTTCCTCACGCCTGTTCCCGTTTATCAACTCACCAGCACCTCTTCAGTGGAAAACTTAATTACGTACATCAAACACCTGCACTAACAATATTTTGGAGCTGATTCGGAGAGCTGGTCACCATCGGTGGGAGAATTAAAACTGTTAACGGCCAAGATTGATTTGGCTTCCTCTTAGCACAGCTGCCAGCGCACATTCTGTTCCCCAAGTTGGTTTCTAAATTCATCCAGTTTAGATTTGATTACACACTGGAATGGTAAGGAGCGTTTCCTCACCGATAACCCTTAATAAACCTTTTTTCCTCTGCTGTCACAGCAAATATTTCAGGTACAAATGAAGAAGTTCTTCGAAATGCTTATAAATGTCCGTGAAATGCTACAGAACCAACACCCTGAAATTGCACATATTTTATCACAAAAAAGTATAAAGTATATCAGCAACAGTAATAAAGAATGCCACGCATGGCAAAGATATTCAGCATGAAATCAGTTGATTGGACTGAAATGCACTCTGTTAGAATTAAATGAACACTGGATGTGTTACCACGCCGATGACTAGGAGTAGTAACATAACAGAAGCTGGAATGTACTTAAAAACGCTGTTGTACAGAATACCTTCAAGAGACGGCTGAAATATAGAAGACAGAGCGAGCGTACGTGCTTTGATCGCCCAGTGTCCTGCGCGAGACAGGACTGAATAAACAGGTGAAAGGAATGAAACTTCTATCATTATCTAGAATGAGCGATGAGTTATGGACGTCGTCGCCTCAGCCAGCGCTAAAGTGGAGCATATTCATCATATCCGAGGCTGCTCTATAGAGCGAATACGGCAGACTCCAGCTCAAGACCGCCAGTTCATAAATCTAGCCGAGCACTCTTAGCGGCTATGTTCAAGAGCAGAGACGAGCCGAGATTTACATAGCGGTTATGACACGACGAGGCTCGTCGCTGATGCCGCCATTTTGTTCATTCGCCCCCAAGGGCTCGCTGGCATATTTTATACAGGAGGTGGTTTGCAGATATGAGCAAAGAAGTGAAGGTGTTCGTTCAACGTACCGTAGATACGGGCATCTGCGTGTAACCGCAAGCTATCTGTTTCGCGCTATTTTTAACCCAAACTTTATTTTGCCATCAACGCCAACAGTTAGCTCCGAGTTTATTTGAAACGGGAAACGGAGTCAGAGCAAGTCATTTAGCAGGTCAGATTCAGTCCATGCTTTCACTACCAAAAGCTTGTTATAAATTTTCTTCAAGGTCTCGGTTTGACAAGTTCACGGATCACAAAAATCAACACAACCATGATTTTTTGAAAAGAAAAAAAAAGGCGGTAACATTGACTAACAAGTCGAAGTTAACCCTTTGAGTGCTGAATACATTTTCAAGGAATTAAAAATGTAGTTATCCTGAGCTGTTGAAAACCTGTCATGTGTCAACTTGTTTAAAAAAAATTGTCACATGATAGGTTTTCAACAGCATGCGATTTTGATATCCTAAATCGTTGGACAACTATAGTTGGCCATGGCACTGAAAGGGTTAAGCATAAATGTAGCTGGATTCCAGCAGCGTGAGGTAGAGGGTTCAGAAAGTCAAAATCCTGCCTAGAGTGAGTATGTTTATTATTTTCTGGCAAACACTTATTTCACTCATCAGTCCTTCCTTACGGCAGAAAAATCCTGCAAATTAGCGAATGCGATTAGAACAAAACACAGGAGTGGACTTTTACACCATGACTTTTACACCGGCTGGATTCCAGGCCGATGTGTTTTGCTTAAATTACAGCTTTTGCGTGTTTGGGAGGGTCAACAAATTCCAGGAACCTCGAGTTCCCTCCCACAGACGGACGTTCTTAACGCGCATAAGAGGCGAGGAGCCCCAGCCCTCCCGTCTGGGGGATTCGTGTGCAGGGGTTTATAAATCAAGACATGGGGGTGTCACTCGCGTTCTGCGGGCCTACACCGTCTCCCCAAACCCCTGACACTCGTTATCGCGGGAGGACTTCGCCGAGGAGCTCTCGACAGGTGCCCCCCCAGGCACGCCGTCGGGTGTATAGAGTCGGCGGTGCATGGCGTTCTGTAGGAGGTATATCTACTCCACACCCCCCCAGCCCCCCCGCCGTGCTGCAGGCCGAGCCGAGCGAGACGGAAGGGAGGCATCGGCGTTCCCTATCAACCGCTCGGGAGAGCAGGGTAGCGCAAGATTGATGATACCGTCCCGGAGTAACAAAAGACCTGCTGCCCGTGAGACGCCGCTCATGAGACCTGATAGACTTGTCATCTCTTAATAAACATCACTGATATGTCAGCAATGCGAGTGCTCGCCAAACCGCCGGGAGAGAAAACCGCCGTCCAACTCCTGCGCTCCCCCCGAAACCCCCGCCCTCCTTCCGGCAACGAACGACGTGTCAATAACGGGGGATCCCTCCGATAAGGGCGACGGCGGTGGTGGTCGAAAAAACGCCGGAAAAGAGGCCAGTTGCGGATAACGTATCGAAGCGGACGTTAGCGCTGACATGACGGCTGTCAAATCGCCTCCTATCACGGGACGCGGTTTTCATCATGCTCAGGTTTAAGAGGACGGAAGATAAGTGCTTCTGACTGCTCAAATCTCACGCCAAGTACTGCTGTCCAGAGGCAACACACAAGAGAATAAATAAAAATAGTTTTTTAAATAACATTCCCTATTCGCATAGAATGAAGTACTCTGGCCTCACACTTCAGGGAAAGGTCTCTTACGTACTTGGAGGTACGCCAGGATGTGTCTGGTTTGGAAGAGGTGACACAGATCTTGGCGCTGTAGGCTGTGCCATTTAAAATGGGAGCTGGAAGACGGCACAGGCCTGACTCTGGCTGGCCAGGGAAAATAGTCGCTGTAAACCATGAGAAATTCACCACTCGTTCTGAAACTGTGTGTAAACATTGCTCAGCGAGTGCACTGCAAACAGGAACAGTTTATTAAGAGGTGCTGCAGCGCACAACTTCATATCTAAATAATATTTTAACATTAATGTTGCATCCTAAAAAACTGTAAAATTCTGCTTACTTGCAATACATTTCAGAATATCCTGATATCCAACCAAAGCCCCCGAGGTTTCCAACCAAATGTAGTGCCATTACCACAGGAGAATCGCAGCGGTAAGATAAAAATGTAAGTGTGGCATAAATTTTTTTTTGCGACAATTAATGTTGAATGCGGCACTTCTCTAGTTTACCAATTTCAGCAATAGCCATTTTATTTCTGCAAAATATAAAGATACATACAAAATAAAACACAGACACATCTCATACTATCACCTCACACAGCCGAGGGCCTTCGAGAAAGGAGAAATTTGTTTAAAATATCGCCCTCGCCACCTTTTTACAGCAGGTTAGACCGACTGGGAAAATGTCAGCGGTTAACTTTCACATCGCTAATTTCCTCCAATCTGAGATTAAAGAGGTAGATTTACAGGCAGGTTCAAAAGTATTTGGACAGGGAGACAATTTTAAAGGGCAGTTATTCATACCCAGTTCACTCTGCATGGATACAAATGCCCTCAGTTGGAAGTGAGGACAATCAAGAATTATAAATCCTCACAACTGTAGGAAAGCAGTCGCTCGTTCTAACTCACAGGTACATTTGACCAACACGAGGCTGGTCGAGAAATAACGGTGATGTGACTCGTTTGGTTGACAGAACCCAGATCACGTACGCAGATACCGGTCATCGTATTTTCAGTTGTCATTTATCATGCGTTTGGGCGAGCGAAGGCTTGTATGTAAGCATTCCTGTACGCATACAGGCCTCAGAGAGGGGCTTTTCGATGGGACAGTCCACCGCCTCAAATTTCGCTCAGCTTGCAAACAATCCGCCCAGTGTGGTGACCGCACGTTTCAGGGAAGGGTGCAAACACCGTTACTGTGAACGCAATGTTTTCTGGACCAAAGCGAAATGGAGACAAATGATGTAGATAAAGGGAGAGAGAGGTTTGACAGGAAGTCTCTCAGATTCACTGGCATTTTGGACACCACCAGATGCACACAAAACCGTTTCAGAACTCGGCTTTGGACCAGAACCAGTGCTGCGTGAGGATTCACTCTTCTGTCCCGTCCTGACGGTTCTCCCTCAATCTGCCTTTATCAGCCGAAACCGAGCCTGCAAACCATCAACACCTCCTTAACTCTCCCTCACACACACCCTTTCAAAATTATTATTTTTCCTTCACTAATACAAAAAACATCCAGAACAAAGTGCTTATTGAATCCAGAACAATCTATGATGTATAAGAAATGAGATGAGGTAATGTTACACTGATGCGGTTTTAGAGTCTTAAATCTTTTAAATGCAGTATGTGTGTGTGTGTGTGCGTGCTTGTGGGTGTGAGTGTGTATCTGTTTGCAGTGAAGTGCGTGTTTGTTTGATGAAAAGTAATTTTTGGCAGCGGAGCAGGGAGGGACAAAATATCACATGGCTGACATTTGATACTGTTTCAACAGCCCGAGTGCAGCTGGGAGGTGTGTGTGTGTGTGTGTGTGTGTGTGTGTGTGCGCGTGCGCGTGTGTGAGAGGAGTGTTTGCGTGCGTGTGTGTGAGAGGAGTGAGTGTGTGTGTGTGTGAGAGGAGTGTGTGTGTGTGTGTGTTTGTGTGTGTGTGATGAGAGTGTGTGTGCATATGTGTGTGTGTGTGTATATATATGTGATGATTGTGCATGTGTCTGTAGTGAGTGTTTGCGTGTGTGTGATGACTGTGTGTGTGTGTGTGTGTGTGGTGAGAGAGAGCGTGCGTGTGTGTCTGTGTGTGTGTGTGAGAGGAGTGTTTGCGTGCGTGTGTGGGTGAGGAGTGTGTGTGTGTGTGTGTTTGTGTGTGTGTGATGAGAGTGTGTGTGCGTATGTGTGTGTGTGTGTATATATATGTGATGATTGTGCATGTGTCTGTAGTGAGTGTTGGCGTGTGTATGATGACTGTGTGTGTGTCGTGAGAAAGAGCGCGTGTGTGTGTGTGTGTGGTGAGAGAGAGTGTGTGCGTGTGTGTGTGTGTGTGGTGAGAGAGAGCGTGTGTGTGAGTGAGAGGAGTGTTTGTGTGCGTGTGTGTGTGAGGAGTGTGTGTGTGTGTGTGTGTTTGTGTGTGTGTGATGAGAGTGTGTGTGTGTGCGCGCGCGTGTGTGTGTGTGTGTGTGTGTGTGTGGTGATTGTGCATGTGTCTGTAGTGAGTTTTTGCGTGTGTGTGATGACTGTGTGTGTGTGTGGTGAGAGAGCGTGTGTGTGTGTGTGTTTGTGTGTGTGGTGAGAGAGAGAGTGTGTGTGTGTGTGTGTGGTGAGAGAGTGAGTGCGTGTGTGTGTGTGGTGAGAGAGAGCGTGTGTGTGTGTGTGTGAGAGGAGTGTTTGTGTGTGTGTGTGTGTGAGGTTTGTGTGTTTGTGTGTGTAATGAGAGTGTGTGTGCGTATGTGTGTGTGTGTGTGTGTGTGTGTGTGTGGTGATTGTGCATGTGTCTGTAGTGAGTTTTTGCGTGTGTGTGATGACTGTGTGTGTGTGTGTGGTGAGAGAGAGAGCGTGTGTGTGTGTGTGTGTGTGTGGTGAGAGAGAGAGCGTGTGTGTGTGTGTGTGTGTGTGGTGAGAGAGAGAGCGTGTGTGTGTGTGTGCATCTGTTTGTACTGGGGCGCACGTTTGTCTGATGAAAAGTAGTTGCTGGCAGCAGTGGAGGGCGAGACAGAGAGCATCACATCTGGAGCCAAGACAGAAGAATAAAGAGAAGAAGGAGGGAGGAGGAGGAGGAGGAGGAGGGGGGGGGACAGAGGGCGGGGGACAGAGGGCGGGCGAGACGCATCATCGTGAGCGCTGCCGATTTCATGGGGTCTTCCGTTTACAATATTCCGTATTTTCGCCAGAAAAAGTGTTGTTTCTGTCACAATTCAATCTGGGGAAGTCTGCCTGAGCACTGCATAACGCCTAGTTAAAGGCAGCGGTGTGTGAAATGGTATTTTAAAATAAATGAAAGCGAGCAGGAAGCGGCAGGAACCCACAGACTGGAGGAATATTGCAGTGTCAGGCTGACAGACAGGCCCTGAGATGTAGCAGGAGTTATCATCTTAAGGAAAACTGGATTAAATACAAACGCCCGCGCAGCCGTGCATTTCCTGCTCTGATATTGACACGCCGATGGCGGGGGTACATTTCTCATCGTCTCATCAACACAAAGCATCATGGGACATCAATCTTGGCCGCCATCGGACGGGCCTTCGCACAAAGTGCCGGGTGTAACACGCGCATTTTATTGCGCCACACTTTATCTGGGTCCAGACATCCACGCCGTTTCTGCGAACGCCCGTCAGAAACCAATCCGGCGGGGCGATTGGAAATGCACGGAGGGTCCGTTCGTACCGTGCAAAAATTTGGCAGGTGTTGAAAATGGGGTCCTGTACAGCGCGGCGCTCTGTCAGTTTGTTTTTACGTGTGCGTGTGTGTGTGTGTGTGTGTGTGTGTGTGTGTGTGAGTGCGCATATATGGGCGCATATTTGTGTGTGACCATGTGTGCATTTGTACGTGTACACTGATGTGTGTGCATATGTGTGTGCAAGTAAATGAGTGTGTGCGTGAGTGTGTGCATGCGGGTACGTATGTTTGTGTGTATATATGTGTATGCATGGGTTTCTGAGTGTGTATGTGCGCATGTGTGTGTATGCGTGTGTGTGTATGAGTGTGTGTGTGTGTGTTTTGTGTGTGTTGTGTGTGTGTGTTTTGTGTGTTTTGTGTGTGTGTGTGTTTTGTGTGTGTGTGTGTGTGTATGTGTGTGTGTGTGTGTGTGTGTGTGTGTTTTGTGTGTGTGTGTGTGTTTTGTGTGTGTTTTGTGTGTGTGTGTGTGTGTGCATGTGCAACTGCGTCTATGTGTGTGTATTTGTGTGAGCGTGTGTGTGCTGCTGCGTCTGTGTGTGTGTGTGTGTGTGTGAGCGTGTGTGTGTGTGTGCGCGCATGTGTGTGTGAGTGTGTGTGTTTTGTGCGTGTGTGTGTGTGTATGTGTGTGTGTGTGTGTGTGTGTGTGTGTGTTTTGTGTGTGTGTGTGTGCGTGTGTGTGCGTGTGTGTGTGTTTTGTGTGTGTGTGTGTGTTTTGTGTGTGTGTGTGTGCATGTGCAACTGCGTCTATGTGTGTGTATGTGTGTGAGCGTGTGTGCAGCTGCGTCTGTGTGTGTGTGTGTGTGTGTGTGTGTGCGTGGGTGTGTGTGTGTGTGTGTGTGTGTGTGTGAGTGCGCATATATGGGCGCATATTTGTGTGTGACCATGTGTGCATTTGTACATGTAGATGGATGTGTGTGCATGTGTGTGTGCGTGAGTGTGTGCATGGGAGTGTGGATGTATATGTGTGTGTGTGTGTGTGTGTGTGTGTGTGTTTGCCCATAAACAGCGCCCCTCCATGTGCTCTCCGGCTGTCGGAGTTGGGCCTGTCTCGGCTGTAGTCCTGTCGTGTCTCAGCATGAGCTCCCGGACGGACGCATCATTAATCAGCGTAATTAGTGAGCGTGATAGACTTATGATCAGACCCCGAGTCCCACATTCCGGTGCCCGCCCCACACGCGCCTGCCCGGGCACTGCCCAACACATCCGGGCCGCTCAGTGCCCAGGAACTGTAGGAGCAATGCCAAGCCTCCTAATGCCAGCACCAGCCCAGCAGAGCGCAAGACGACATCGATCTGTGGCTCCCTTTAATTACCCAGAACCACCAGGGGTTTCTCTTCATTTGTTTATATCTATTTGCAATTTAATCCTTTTGGAACTGAAGAAAAGCAAAGGTAGAGTCACGGCCAGGCCTTTCCTGGCACAACTGGTGCTGCACTGCCGCTCGCACGGTCACAGGAGGACTCAAAATCCACACAATATCAGATCATTTTTGTTAATCTCCATCTTTAAAATGAAAGCATGCATCTTTAGACTTGACCCAGTGAACATACGTGTCTGTGGGGCTCGCTCATTTTTAAAGTCAGCCATTAACCTTGAGGTTACGGTGGGACTTGGGGACCGGAGATGGACAGATGATGACCACATACAGACCGCAGCGGCGGTTTAAGGTGGCGCAGGAGTGTTGGGGGCGGGGCTGCGTTGGTGCTGCATTGGACCTGTGACACCTGCAGGCCCCAGGCTGTCCCTGCTGTTCCTGTCCCTTACAACACTGACCAATCAGCTTCTGGTTCTGAGACGATTCGCACCCTTCCCTAGGGGCAGAGCCTCGATACCAAACACCCCCCCCAATTCACCCACAGTTTTTGGCCCCTGCCCAACAGGAAGACGTGCGGCACATTTTTTTTATATTTGGAAAAGACTGGCTGTTACCACCACCCCCACCCCCCCCCCCCACGGGGCGTTGAACTGAAGAGCCCCAGAGGGAGTAACATATTGAGTCTGTCCGCCACTGCCTGCTGCCCTACCCGCTACGGCCAGCCCCCCTTACCACCGATTCCCGAGCGGCAGAGCCGGCCCAAGCCTCCACGGGGCCCGAAGCAAAATTTGATTTGGGACCCTCTATTTCTGCCAATAATATTGATTATTGATCATTAATACACCTATTATAAACTAACTATGCAGCTCTGGCAGTGTTGTTTACATTATCCTATTGCCAGCCTGACATGTCCTTACCCCTGTGTGGTTTTTATTCTCAAAAAAGGGAGCACATTCAGCTACAAGAGCAGACTGGGGCTGATTTACACAACATTACAAGTGATAAAACACTAAGTGGGAGACTGAATATCATCTAGGCCTGTTAAAAGTAACAGAAATAAACCTGCAGACAATGCATTTACTGTAAAAGTGTCTTCTGGTTTATTATTGTTGGTTGTGAAAAACTGCAGCAGCAATGAGCAAAAATAATCTGTAGTGCAAGAACAACAATAAAGTGCAACAACAAACAAAATCACTAAGATATATAAAAATAACTTCAAATGTACAAAAACAGTATTAAACAAGTGTAACGTTTGCCTGCGGGAAAAAGTGCGGTCTCCTCATAGTAGCTGGACCTGACCCGTTTGGCACTAGAGACAACATAGTGGAAATTTTCCAAATGTTAGAATTTAAAATAATTTGTGTTTGCTTAAAAGTTGAAAGATCTTTTATACATACTGAAATTCAAAGCTTCTAGTTTAAAAAGTAAAATTCATTTTCAAATTCTGCTCGAGAACGTTTGCTTAGGAGAGTCTCTAGGTTCATGCATGTCATTTTCAGAACGAACAGTTTTTACAGAGAAGATTTTTGAAAATGGAAGGGTCATCAGGAGGGGAAAATGCAAAAACCCCAAGATGGCAGCTAAACCACGCGACCTACGACTTCGCCGCCATTGACTTTTTTGTTCAGAATGTCATTACACATCTTTTAAAAAAATTGCATCGCTCTAGGACCATTTTTAAAAATTTTCCCATGTTAAACTTCGGACCTTTTCGGGCCCTCTGCTCGAAAAGGCCCGGGCCGATCCGGCCCAAAAGCTTATTGGAACCCCTTCCCATTGGTATGCACCAGCTCACCAAGTTTCACGACAGTCGGTGAAAACGCGAAACCTGTAGAAGAGACACAAAATTGTGCAAAATAATAATAATGATAGTCTAAATGAATAAGAACAATACATCTCTCTCAACTTTGTAAATAATAAGCTCGGCTTGCTTGTGAATATTCAATAACTGATCCGGGTGTGCCATCTAGTGTTACAATATTGTAACTGCGTGCATAAATTTTGCAGCTCCATGTCGCTGGCGGACACATCTGCACAAAGATATCCTGCCGAGCACCGTTGTTCTTCTCGAGCACGCCAAATTCACATAATCCTTAAATGATGAATTACATTCATATTTTAATTTGTAACGAGTATCAAAGTGTCCAGAGTCAAACTAATGAAGTAAAAGTATACTTTTTATCTTTTAAATGTAATAGAGTAAAATTAAAAGTCCCAGTAAAAAAAAGAGAAAAACTCAGTAAAGTAGGCTACAAATCCTCAAAATAAAATACGACTTAAGTACTGTAACGAAGAACATGTATTTCGTTACTATACACCTCTGCCAGCCAGTTAAAAGAGAAATGTCTCTAGTTTTTAACTAGCTAGCTAATTTGCTATTAACGGCTACACGCAACCAGTTGCATCAAAATGATGAGGATTTTTAGGGACTTTCCTAACTTGAGGAAACTTACATTACCAAGACATGACACATGTTTATCATGGCGTCTTTTCTCCTCTTCCTCTTTCTTTTCGCTGCTCCTGAAGGATGTATTTTTGTGACATTGTTTAGTTTTCAACCAGCTGCTCCTTGGATGCGCAGTGCGCACTGCACGGCCGGATGCACAAATTACCACTGCACCGGAACTTTGACATTTAAAGCGAGGCAGTAGGAATCACTTGGCCCACATCAGCAGTACTCTGTTAAAATAAAAATTTGTTTTTGTACGATACAATACCATTGATCAGAATGGAATAATCACTTACACATGCAATAAATAAATAAAACATATTTTCGTTTATTGCTCTTGGGGGCCCCCTAGTGGTCGCAGGGCCCTAAACAGTCGCTTATTTGGCTTATGCCTTGGGCCGGTGTTCTGTCAAAATTGGCTCCCTTGACAAAATATGCTACCGTAATACAAAGCGGTCGTACAGTCTTTGTTTTCGACTTGACATTGCAATATGAAACAGGTTACAATAGTAACTTTGCTATTTGTTAGCTTATTATAACAAAAGCAGATGTTATAATGAGTTGGATAAGTTTGTTCGAAGACATATGCCCATATACGGCATTATCATGTCATTGCTGCATTTTCAGGAAAACCCAGCGTGTACATGCAAATATATGTAGCCTACGCTTACAGGACGAAATGCGCACTAAAATAGATCTATTTTCATGATTTTTGAAGATATTTAACATAAGAGCGAGAAAACATCCCCAGATTTCAAGTTAGCGCAAGCGCAGAACCACGAGGTAGCATATTTTTATGTGTAGCAAAATTTGTCAGAACACCGGCCCTGCCGAGCGGGACCCTGCATTAGCTATCGACACCGAGCGGCTAACCGCTAACCACTTCACCCGCTTCAGCCCTGCAGTCGTTCACACATTCAACACTGGAAACACAGCGGAGCATTAAAATATCTTTCCATTTTTTGACGCTTGAAACTTTAACCAGTTTCAAATGCGGTTTTTTTTTTTCTGGGCTGCGATTCAGCCAACATTTCTGCTCAGTGCTCAGTTCTGATTAAACGCATGTGCATTTTAACTTCTTACAGAGACACTTCATAATGAGGTCATATAAACTGATGTAACTACTCGAGCTGTCGACAAAAATAACGTCCACATACAATGTGTATGACAATAACTTTTCAATAGTCATTAGTTCACAACACTGAATATTGACTAATGAATTGGAAATGTAAATAATAATTAGCTAAGTATAAAACACATGAACAATTCATCTTGCAAGTTTTCTAATATACAAAAATACATTAGCTTTATGATTTAGATATAGAGTGGTTCTTAGCATGAAATGACAATTCGTCAGTTTACCACATTAGTTCATGTGGCCTTATTTTTTGTCACAAAAAAATTAATGAGACAGTCTCTTCTGCAGATCGTTGATTGAGCAATATTTTGCTTCTACAAAAATAGAAATAAATTATTTTGCCAGAGGTCAAAAATTTCAAGCCATTACCTGAAGCTTGTGCAGTTGTGTGCGTTCAACTTTAACCCGCAAAATCAATAATTCATCTGAAAAAAAAACTGATCAAGTACAAATAGCATCAATTTAACTGCTCACATAAATCAGAGTTCACCAGAGTCCCCATCTGCCATAATTACCATTGTTGTATATAATAAACGCAGGCTGAATGTAAATACCATTATTTTTGTCCAATTTCCCTCAGAAGACACGTCTGGATTTAATGAACCTTTGTCCTTAACTGTGACTGATTGTCAAAAGAAAGTGTTTGTTTGTTTGTTTGTTTTCTTTTTTTCTTCAATGGCAAATTGAACTTGCCAATCTGCGTCTGAGAGGAAGAAAAACACGCGCATTCATTTTCACGTCGAAATTAGAAACAACGTCGATTCAATCAAAGCCATCGCGTTTGAAATTTTAATGCGGAAAATCTAAGGTCAGCCGCAGATGTTTACCGCGGAAGCTTGAGTCACAGCCGTCCGGCGTCGGGTTGAATGCTAATCTCCTCCTCTCGACAGAAGCACGGGAAAGCCGTCGCTTTTTTCGCCGCCCTCCCTCCTGCATTAGAGCCGGCAGAGAATGTGCTTAATCAGACGCAGTCAAAAGAAGCCACCGCGAGGTGAGACCTTCCTCTCCCGCCTGAATAGCGCTCGGATATCAGAGCCAAAACACAACCCGCTTCTTTTATCATTTCATTTTCCATTGTACTCCCAGCCGAAACGAGCGGCCCCCTAAATCATCACAATATGCTATTAACTAAACTCACCCTTTGGCCTTGCTGAAATGTGCTGCGCCTGTAATTATTAGCCAATATTTCTCATATTTATAATGGTCATTTAGACCAACAGTAAAAAAGCAACAATTTTCTTCTTATTTACAGGATTTTAAAAATAATATAAAAATTAATTGGGCAGTTAACGCTTGGATTTATGGCGATGTGGCAACATGTACAACTGAGTACAACAGAGAAGCTGGATAATTAAATAAAAATAGCCAGCGACAATAAAACGGCTCACTTATTGTGATAAATTCTCCCGTTTAAAATTGTTGCGCATGGTGCTGTAATATTTTATAGAGCATATCCATGTATACAAAGTGCTAGGTCTCGGTGGTCCCCTCCCTCACACACATACACACGCAAACACTCATCTAAAAAAAGTAGTGCAATAATTTTGTCCTCGATACACAAAGGAAACCATAGTTCCTTGAAGGTTTGAGTATATATACAATAACAGGGCTGCGAGGTGTTTGCAGCGATTATTAACGTTTGGCTAAGGGGCCAGGGGGGTCAGAGAGGTCGCGGTTCAGACCACAAATAAACCGACTCCGCAATACTCCCCTGTGACGCTCACCCTCGCTCCTTTGAGCCCAGAGAGAGGCTTCAGCAATAGTGCATTAATCACCGAGTGCAAACGCCAGGTCCCCACGGCCCACAGGATACGTGGCCTCCGTCGCCGGCCACCCACGCCAAGAACAACACCAGGGGCATGCCGATCTGACCTCTGACCTCTGGCATGCTCCGCACACCTTGAATGCCCGAGACAGAGCTGCCTTTGTCTCTTTCGGCCTGGTCACAAAAGCGTGTACCATCGCAGGGCAGCTGTCTGGGACCGGTGGGCGCCATGTTTGTTTTAGGCGGGAAAAAGTGAAAGAAGGAGGTCATCATTCCTCAGACTTCCATGAGGAGACAGAAGTTCTGCTCAAATCCGGGGGTGAAATTCTTTGAATGAAACCTTTTTGCCTTAGCCATGGGAATTCCACAAGTTCCGTAAATTTAACCTCCAAAAATCTGATCAATCAACAAAAATTTTTAAAAGAAAAACATTATGACCACCTTTCCACTGTAGTCCATCTTTATGTCATTATATTGGGCGGAACGTCAAATTACAACCGAAGGAAGTTTGTTCCACGAGGCACAGGTTTCTGCACCCATCTGCCCGCCATCTTTGGTTTGGGCATGGAGGAAGGGCAGGAATGGCCGTATCGCAAAGCGCCGTTTGATGGCGAGGAAGAGGTTGACAGATACTGACCTAATTCAATCGACACTGGAGACACGGTGGGCGAAGAGCTTGTTTCCGCCGTCGCTGAGCGCGTCTCCTCCTGCTTCCTCCTTAATTCACGCCATCCTTCATTCCTCCGCTCGCGTTCACCGCATCCACGTCATTCGGGAGAAAGACTGCGCACAGTCTCCGAGGTAATACAGCTGGCTTGAGGTTTAAAAAATATATACGGGAAAAGATTATTTCAGGACAACAATGGATCTGTAGTGTTTATAAAATGTAAGACCTTCAAAGGCTCATTCTTGCATCTAGATAAAATTTGTAAGGACAAAGATATCAATCCAAAAACCACCCTGTGGTTTAGTACCTTATAAACTGACATGTTCCAGTCGTAAAATCATTAACTTTGGTCAAAACAATACTGACACTTCGAGTGCTATGAAACAGGCTTTGACAGGATTAGAGTTCAAACAGTGTTGTTAATAAATCTGCAAGAAGACAAAGAAAGAAATGTTTTTTAATGTTATCATGTCAATTAGTGCACTTCAATTCTAATTCCTTCACGCAAATAAAAATACTTTTCATGTTTTTAAATGAGGCTTGACAAGCGGAATCACTTTCATTACTTTCTTAATTCAAAACTAAATGAACAGACAGGTTTTAGCAAAATGAAACAAATCATATCAGCCGCCTATTCACACTGCAGATGTCCTCGTAATACCGAGTGTTCACAGTATCCGCAGCATTTGCAGGCAAAGCCTCACTTATCTAATAAGAAGTGCTGTCTAGTGTGATTAAAATTGTCATTCAGGCACAAATCTATTGTCATAATAGTATCAGATCTGAAAATACACTGAGTCTCACACAACCAACTAGTCATATTTTCATGTATTTCGCATCTCAGTTCACTGTAGGGAGAAAATGAATATGGTTATACAACGCCGTGATTTATGAATTCACTGAGCATAAAGAAATTTAGTCCCCAAAGATTTTCTGATGGCTCCAAGGGGCCTGTCACATTATCTTCCTTTCAGAGGTGACCGTGCACCGAAAAACGGAGAGCATGAGAGGAATCCTTCTAGATCTATCTATCAAAGCGCTGCTCATAAATATTGAAACAGGCTCCATTTTGGGTCTCTGATACGCCTTAGTCTTACGTGGCTGTTTCTGCAGAGATAAAGGTCACGTGACTCTGATAGATTTGATGCCTCAATAATTTCGGCCAGATGCTGCCTCCTTGACCACAGATTACGTACCCTTGTGTGTGTAGTGTGTTGTACCACGTTTAAATTTCTGGGATGTCCATTACGTACGACCATATTTTCATCAAAGCCCCCATAGATTCGCCAGGAAACAGAAGGAAGGGTGTAGATGAAACAAATGACTGTGCCCAGTGCACTGGTGACGGTCCTTGAATCGGTTTCCTTTTGATTCGGTCTCCTCTGCTGTGGGAGAGAAGGCTCTTGGGGTTCCTTCCTAACGGAGAGAGAAGAGCCGCAGTCAGCATCTGCACACAGACAGAAACTAAAGCCTGTCAGGCCGTCAGGAGAACCACTGCTCCTAACAAGGGCCCTGTGTGTGTCCCTGCATGTGTGTCAGCTGGCGCCTGCGTACGGACACGCTTATGCATGTTTGCGCGAGTCCATACTTTAATTGCGTGTCGTACAGTCTGCGGGGATGTTCCGCAATGAGAGAAATATCATTAGCACGGTTAGGGCAAAGGCCTGCAGTTTTACACTGCCTGTCTGCTTTGTTTACGAGTTCCAGGGGTTTCACTGGCACATTTCTGAGCAACACTGCCCCCTGCTGTATGTAAATGGAAACACAGCTACAGGGGATGGTTTCATTATGGCGACATTTCATTATCTGACCTGGAAAGGGTCTCTGGAGGAGAGTAGAGGGTGTTTTTCCAGCCTATCCCAGCATGCAGTGGAACAAACCTTGGGCAGTTTTCCCAATCCATTGCAGGTACACTCAGCATTACGGGAAATTTTGAGTCTCAGGACTGTAGGAGGAGTGTCTGGTGAAACTGATGTGAACACGGAGAGCCCAGACGGAAAGAACCTATATGAACATATAGGTTTCAATATAGGGCCACATATACATTTCGCAGATATGTTACATACTTAAAATTGGCTGTTTTCATATATTATAGGTACATATATGAAAAAGGCCAATTTTATGTACGTCGCATACAGTATATGCGAAAACTATATGTGGCCCTATATTAAAACTTACATGTTTGTTTTTTTATTTGACATTTCCAATCCCACCCAAATTTGGAATATCCAATTAGGGAACAATGTACAAGTACTTAAGGTCTTACGCACATGCGGCTCCCTATTGACAACTCAAGAGAGAGTGTACACAACTCACCTCGAAAACCCCCACCAATCTGCAATAGCATTTCATATATTCATTGCTAGAAATTTCACAAGCTCAGAAGGACGGCAGAGGTTATTGGGCATAGAATTAGGTCAGAATCTTCTTTATGAGCGCCGGTCCGGCCAACAGGACGCGCATAGGGGAACTCTAATCTACATAACCCTTGCAACAGGCCCTTCACAATTTGCATCTCTGTAGCGCATTGGCCAATTGCGCGCTACCTCTGAAAAGAGCTGCCGACTACTGCTGGCCGATATGAGGCGGGGATTAAAACCTATATAATTATATAGTTTCTTTCCGTGTGGACATTAAACCCCTTTCTGCAGATGTAGACGCTTGCGTCTATAGAACTGCAAATTTAAACATGCTGTTACTGTACTTGATCACTAGATGACACCCCCGGATCAGTTATTGAATATTCACAAACAAGCAGACCTCGAACGCGGTTTTGGATATGGGGAAGTTCGCTCCACTCCCTGTTTTTCAAGAGTTGCATGAATTAAACTCCTCAGCTAAGCCTGATGTGCAAACTGTTAAATATCCTTGCCCATAGTATCGATCCAGCAGTTTAAAAATATGATCTTTTGTGACAGAAAAAAATCATTGTCCTAGGTAGCAACCACTTAAGCTACAGTGAGCCAACGGTATTCCAGTTAGTGGTTCAGAAAAATCTGTTTTCTCAAGCAAAAAATTCAACATAGTATTGATTCTCTCACATTCTACTGTCAATTACAGTCATCACATGCAAAAATTGCATAGTTCTCTACCATTGATTTTCGTGTTCAGCGCTTCCTTATATCCACCCAAGTACTGGCGTTGATAGCCAATCACTCAATCATACATTCAGGCTCTTCTGCCTGATTGCACAGTTAGACCTCACGCCCTCCTGAAACTTCCGCGGTAACAATGCATTGATTGGTTCGTTTCTTATCCAATGCCTGGGTGTTTAAAAGTTCTGCAGTAAGCGAAACACATTGATTGGACAAACACAGAGCATACAAGCCTATGCGTATCAGCACGCTCGGTTGTATCCTGTTTACGTTGCGCGCATTACGCGACTGAAAAAAGAGCAATTTACAGAAAAAAGACTCTCAAAACTGGCCTTGAAGTGTACAGTTATATTTAGAGGATTTAAATAAGATAAGAACATGGTCAATGGGAATTATTCCAAATGAAACAGTACTGGAGGGTTCCTTCTACCCGATACATCTGTCTCTGGAGGAGGGCATCAATAAAGAAAAAGGTTATACTTCTACTCTGTTTGCATTATACTCAATATGGCTTTTTGCTGTAGAATTTATACCGCGTTTAAAGACATCAAATGCCGAGGTTTTCGTTTCACCAAATGCATGCAGCCCACGCACATCGGTAGATCCCTCGGTACGTTCATTGCACCATTCTGTTGAATATGGTGGCATATGTCATTTGATTTTTCCTGATAGTGAAATTTCTGTTCTGTTAAAATAAGGTATATTTCAGAATTCAGATATTACTGAGTTAGTGAGTTAGTTTTTACCCTTATAAGGTGTAAGGTTATGAGCTTGGATGTGAGAGCGGTTAGCTTTTCATTGCAGGGTGAATTTTATGGCTGCTTAATCAGCACTTTATTTAATGCTTGGGGGACTTTGAAGAAAAATTGACAAAATTGTTAACTTTATTATGGAGAAAAGGCATGTTTTGAGTTTGGAGAGGTTACTGGTGACCCCTGATGTTCAACTGCACTGATATTGATAAATTCATGCTAAACCCAACCGGAAAATCATTAGTTCATGCTGAATTTCATGCCCCAAAAGTTAATTTGTGTTAAATATATGATTAATGTATGATTTGACAGTGAACCATTTTGATGAATCTCAGACTTTGGGGAGACACCTGGATAGCAGTCTAATTTGGCTCATAGCAAGCGGGTAATCTAGAATGTAATGTTCAAGATGAATTTTATTTGTGGTAAAGAAGTTTATGATCCTGGAAATGTATAGATTCAGGCCCCAGCAGTTTTTCAATTGTCAGTGTTATTTTTTTGCAATTTCAAAGTTGAATTTTCATGAAGATTTTTTGTGTTTGCAGCCCCTTTTCTCCACCAAAATCATAAACATAAACTGAAATATGATGGGAGTCTAAATGCTTCAAGTGTCTAGACTCAATTGAGCCAAAGTTTTTCTGTCTGTGAAGCTGCAATCTTGAATTATAAAGCCTTAAATCAGGTAACACCTAAATAGCCAGATTTGGCTTCCGCACAAAGGGGTTAACCTCCACCGAGGAGGTATATGTTTTCGGTGCCGTTAGTTTGTTGGTTTGTTTGTGTACAACATAACTCAAAAACTTATGGTCGGATTTTGACTAAATTTTCAGGGTAGATGGGTATTAACTCAAGGAAGAGGTGATTAAATTTTGAAATTTCAAGATTTCAAGTCTTTCCAATGGGCCGGAGTTCCAATCGCTGTGCTTTTGGCTTTGCTGCCCCCTGGCGGAGGTTCTGCGCTCTCTGAGTGCTTTTCTAGTTGTTAATGTTTCAGGGGAAAAAAAAGTAAAAAATAGTATTAGATATTTGTGTTGATAGCATAGCTTTTTGTCTCCTCTCAATCGCCATAGTTAATAATGACTGGTTTACACATTACATGCCGTTGTCACATGTCAACATTTGATCCTAAATACGTGATGCCAATTTCACGTGTTCACATGCGATTAATAAGTTATTGCATGAAATTCTTGTTATTTCTGCAAGGGACTTAGGACTAATATGCAGATGTTACCTTGAGAATAAAAATATGAGCTAGCAATCACGTATGACAGTTGCAAAAGTGAGATATGAGCTATACAATAGGTATGACAAACAGAACCTGCCACTGCGTATATGAGCTACAGTATATAGGAGACATATACCTTGTAAATTCATATAGGGCCTATATGCAAAAATAAAGAAGTGATATAGGAGACTTATATGCCCTCTATAAGCACATACATGTACCTGAATTTGGCCGATATGCGGAATATATGCGGCATATAGGTTGCAAATATGCACACATATGTTCATATAGATTATTTCCATGTGGGAGATCAAGGAAACTCCATACACAATGGCCCTCAAGCTGGTTTGAGACCGGAAACCCACTGCGCTCGCAGGGCATGGAGGTACAAAGGGGTCAAATGAAGACAATAAAGTCAAATAAAATGTTGACAAACAGCACAAAAAAAAAAAAAACACTGAAAGACTAAAGACAAGCACTAATCAGTAATCATACACCAGAACTGCACCGCACAAGCACAGAAAAAACCTTTCATTATAAAGGTTCACCACAGTGCCAACACCAGGTAAATTACTTGATCTCTTCTCCAGATCTTCAGACTGCATTTCTGAACTAGGAACTACACCTACATTTCAATCGTGGACATTCAGTGTTTGTAAGCAGCTTCGTTCAAGACACCATACAAACCCAACATTTGTGTACAATTATTGTGTGAGATCAACAGGAAAAGGTTAATTGCCTTTTTAGTCTGGCAACCACTGACTTGTAAACTCTTGCTCATAATTCCAAGCTAAAAAAAATGGCTGCCTTCAGCGACCGTCTCAAAATCCTCCCTCTCTCCTTCAGGAATCTCCTCTGGATTCAGCCGATGTGAGAGTTCGTCATCTCAGGGACACTTTCACGCACTGATCACGGTCATTATATGCAACAATCTTTCTGCATTCTTCAAAACATTATTTGCGTGGTAAAACAACATTCACTATTTAAATTTCAATGGGGATAGATATCATAATCTAACTGATGGTACGGAATTGCAAAAAACCGTGGGAGGATCGATCGAATGATACCAAGCGTTGTCATACCGCCATTAGCGTCAACCATTGACTAAATCCAAATTTGTGTGACTCACAAGTGTGTGTATGATGCCACAAGTGACTTAGAGCATTATCTCAGGGAGTTTAATTTCAATGCAAAATACAGGTCACTGAATCGATAGTTAAGGGTGACTTAACCCAACTGCACCAATTTACTACGTTTTGTAAAAGCAGCAGGAATTTCAGTGTTTTCATTCACAGTAAAAGAGAAAATGAGGGATCATTGACTCTGATCTGAATGCACACACAGACCGGCTAAATCAGGCCACTGAAGTGTACTGAACGCTCCAGCAACTCCGAGCCATTCTTATGATATCAAGAGCTATAAAAAGAACAACTTGTGTCTGTCTCTGATTTGTGTGTAACAACAGAGGAGGAAAAAACACAGTTTTCGGGCATTATAAACATTATATACTGTCTGTTCCCACAGCCTTTTCCATGTTACGAATTGAGCGCTGTAATTAAAGTGAAGCACAAGCACATATTAATGTCACCCGGAGATAAATTCATCGCAAAGGAGAAGAGAGTGAATATATCCACAATGAGATGAGTCATCCGCACAGCTTCAGTCAGTTAGAGGAGCAATATTTCATATCACTTCCTTTCAGTGGACTCCAGATTTTAATTGATTGAGCGAGATGGTATTTCCTTTGGAAGAGGCCTGTACGGACCAGCATCACAGACGCAGACGCAGCCCTTCCCTCAGCTAAACTCAGTTTTCAATGGAGATTGTCCTTAGGAAATAAAACATAGTCAGTTCCTCAGCTTAATGTGCATCTGTGGAACTGGCACAGAAAAATTATGCTAAGTAATCCTCTTATGCCACTTCAAAAATTTATTTATAAGAAGCTGCACCATGACGGAGGCTGTCATTTTTTAAAGACGGGAGCTTTTTAATGGTTTCTGCTGAGGTCATTGTGAGCAACTGCAAAACAGAATCACACAAATTAGCAGGAGTCCATGCTATTTGCACAGTTAGTGTAGCTGCATTGTTTAAAGGGATGTAATCCGATGCGTAGATTCGTCCCCTGCTCAAAACCTTGCTACTCTAAAGCACTAGTTTAAATCTTTAGAGTAAATCTAACCCATTAGAGAAATTAACAGTCATTTCAAATCTAATTTTGAGGTCCAACATTAAAAGAGCCTTTCCTAACAAAGGGAAATTGGGAGATTTTTTTTTCGTCCTTTTTTTTTTGTTGCGAGAAGACGTTTGTGAGCCAGTAGGATTTTATGACCCAGAAACCTTTTTTTCGTGATTAATCTCTAAAATGAATACGGGAAAGGAGGCGTTAATTAGTCCCAACAACCGCAGTCTATTATCTTCCTATATCATTAAGATCACGAGTACATAGTATTTAATGTAATGAATAGTGTGAAAGGAGATAATAAAATCTACCTAAACCGCACAGAGAAGCAGAAAAAAGTTAATTAGGAGACGTATTACATTTCCAGGCCTTCCATAAAGAATTAGATTCAAAGTAACCTCCTATTCTCATTACTTTTCAATGCCGTAATTGGATTTCTAATAGATAAGTAATTAGAAAATGAAAAAAAAGTTTAAAAAAAAAAAAGTAAAAATCATGAAACTGTCCCTCTTTGATCAACTCATTTTTGCAAATCAAAAAGAATTCCGTTCTGCTTAACGTATACTTTTGTGGGTAATGCCGCATTAACAAAGAAAAGATTTTTCAGAAATTTGATGCTCATCAGAAAAGCATCTGAAATTGCGATCCACATGTTATCAGACATTAAAGGATCCGACAGCAAAGAGCAAATGTGCCGTCATTGACATTAATGCTCTTTTTTGTCGGCTTGAAAGATTTCTCATGTACGGAACGAGTAATTAAGGAACATTACAATGAAGCCAGTGCGGGCTCTGTAGGATAAAATCTCATTTATTCCAGACTTCGAAGCATATACACTCGCTTCCATACAACCAAATCAGCAGCTTCGGCGGTTCCCGAGTCGTACATCCTGCTCTGGGCCATGCGGCACCATCCGGCATTGCTCCGCTGCGTTATGGCTCCGAATGTGACATGCACTGAACCTGTTAGAGCACAGAATTCCCTGTAAGTGCATCCCATACACCTGCGAGGGGGAAATAAAGATGATTCTCATCGCTTCCAAAGAGTCTTTATGTTTCGTCTACTTCCTCAAAACCACAACATCAGCAACATCTACCTCGCCGGAGAGCTCATTTTTCTCCAGAGAGGAGCGTTCGGAAGCCAGTCGTGTTTACATCCTCCTCACTACGCCGAAAATGTCACAGAGAACCTGAACAGAGTTATTAGGATACAACCACGGGCAACGTTGAGTTATCAACCTCACGTCGTGCAAACGGGAATATTAAACTCGTGCGCGTTATTTGAGCCATATACGGTCGCAAAGTTCTTCAGCGTGAAAAATGAGGTTCTTACTTGCACCCCATGAACGGCCACTGCGCTTGACAAATGCCTAGCAGACTTTGCCCGGAGACAGGAAGTAACACGGTATCAGTCAAAATTTCCATCGTGGTGCTTCGCTTTTTTGGCAGGATGCCGTGGAAATCAGGAGGCCTTTTTCTTTTTCTTTTTTTCTCCTCGCCATGGCCCTGATTTCATAGCATGCGCTCCAGCCTGTAAGCGCGGGAAACCTTCCATCTGGAGCACGGAAAAACGATCTGTCCTCTCCGTAACTGATCTCTGTTTGCACCTATCTTTACAAATGTTGGTAAGTACTTTCCCCGCGGGTAGTCTTGGCAACATGAGGCAATTTCCCCAGGAAGGCAGTCGGAGGGCGCCGGACAGCTGGCTTATGATTCCCTTTTTCTGCCATCTTGGAATGAAGCCCTAAAATCTGTAACCGATTTGCAGTTTCCCATAGATTCGCGGGAAATGGCAGCGAGCTATCGGATTCACTTAAAATGGTACGCTTTGCCCTTACCTGTTTCAAGCTTTCCCCGGTGTTCTTTTCCGGAACCAGCTCCAAAGTTGAAAATGAGCTGCTTATCAACGGAGCGGGTCATGCTTGTCTGGTAGAGCCAGTGACACAAGGTCTGACTCGCAAGTATTAGTGTTCTGCGCATTTTCCCTAAGTTAGAGTGATCTGTTCAATTTAAGGAAATAACCTTTTTTTAAATCAAACTTTAGGTGGTTTTCTAAAGATCTGCTCCGCATATTCTTTGGGTCGGACAGACTTCCGCATTTCTCCATTCAAAGTCATTTCTGTCCAAGCTTTTTTGATAATATGGATCTAATTTTGTCCAAGATTACATCACAACATTGCGGGCAAGTTTCTGATCTCTTCATAATGACGAACATACTGGATATTTAGGACTGCACTGCAGTGATGCTGATAAGCCCTACCACTGGGTTTCCAACTATTTTCACTGGGTTACGAAGGCCTGAAAATTAATCACGAGAAGTCAACATTGCATTTCCCTTTTCAAATGAAAGCCCTTATATACTCAAAGACAATGAAAACGCAACACTATAAAGTTTGGTTTATTTTTTCTCAGGACCAGATTCGTCCAATTTGGGCTCTTAAGTGACCATTGGGGTCACAATGTGTACCTCGTTACACATGAGTGATCATCATGTAACTCAAAAGTGCGAGTTGGACTCTCATCAATCCTTATTGAGTACAACTTATGGGATTAGGAGCTGTACAAGTACAGTGGTTGAAATGAAGGAGGGGTTGTCCTCCCTATATAAAGGCATGATAAAAAAATTTTTGTGAGGCTTTTAAGTGTCATAATGCTATGTCTGTTGTCTGAACAACGGAACAGGGCCCTGGGTATGCTAGAGGTGGGAGTAAGTGCCCGGCAAGTGGCTCGCCGTTTTGGGTGTAGTACATCCAGCATCAGTACGTTTTGGGTGTAGTAAGTCCAGCATCAGTACGTTTTGGGTGTAGTACGTCCAACGGGGATGAGCTCTTTCATCGAGAGTACCCAGACCTTAAACCAGGCAGCAACTCCAGAATGCACTACAGGCAGAGCGGCGACAACTTCCCCAATACAACCTAAGACGCTTAGTCAGGTCCATGTGGAGACGTACTGCCTGTGTGGATGTTCGTGGGGGTCACACTCGATACTGACTGTTCATTTTTAAATGTGTGTTCCGTTCAGTCTTGTTGTGATTTTTCATTTTCAACTTCTGCTCGTTATGTTTAATGCATCTGTTTATTATTGTCCAAATCAGCCCATTAACACATTTAATTCATCGAAGTCAACCCACCCAACATATACCGAGTACAAATGAAAACGCACCACTTGAAAAAAGTCAATATTTAAGTTCAAATGAACTTCAATATAATTTTTATACAACCCTATAGTGACGTCACCCGACATGCCAGGTGCAAGAAATGCGAGAATTTCAAGTGGACTATAACGCTAGGCAATTTTTTGCAAAAACGCAACATCTTGCACGCACACCACAGGAAAAATGAATTTCACTCTGAATTTGTGCACACATTGCCTTTAAAAGCATGTGAATCCGAATAAAATTTCACTTCTTCACTGACACTTGTGAAACGTCGACACTATGCCACGACTTACAGCCCCTGAACGGGAACGTGCCATAGGCATGCTTCAAATTGGCGCAAGCACCAGGGAAATTGCGAGACGACTACACTGCGCACACATAACGATCGCAAGACTCCATCAAAGGTTTCTGCAAACGGGGAGCACTCGGGACCGTCCTCGACCGGGTCAACAACGTGTGACAACGGCACATCAGGACCGTCAGATCGTACGGGATCATGTCCGAGACCGAACACTACCAGCGACAAGAACGGCTGCGTAAGTCCAAGGACGACGAGGATTCATTCACCCCAACACCGTACGGAACCGTCTGCGAGCTGCAGGCCTGCGTGCACGATGTCCTTATTTCGGCCCCATATTGACGGATCGTCACCGAAACCAGCGTCTACAGTGGGCAAACAGGCATCAGAATTGGCGACTACGACAATGGCACGATGTCATCTTTTCTGAACGCAAATGGCTGTATACGTGTTTGGCGGAGACGTGGTGAACGTTATAACGCCGATTGTCGTTCAAACGGACCGTTGGGGTGGTGGCAGCGTTATGGTGTCGGGTGGAATAAGCTACCGTCACAGAACCCCTCTCCATATCTGCAGAGGAAGGGTGAACGGCGTCTACTACCGGGACCAGGAGCTGCAGAACCATGTTGTGCCGTTCTTCAACCAACACCACGATGTCCACACGTTCCAACAGGACAATGCTAGGGCACACACTGCAAGGGTGTCCATGCAGTACCTTGCACAGCAGAACATCCCCGTGCATCAGTGGCCAGCTCTGTCACCCGACCTCTCCCCTATCGAGCACTTATGGGATGAAATTGGACGACGTCTTTCACGTCGACGCCAGATGGACAACATCCGAGAACTTCAGGTTGCCCTTGTTCAGGTGTGGAATGCTATCCCTCAGAACACTATCCAGAGACTGATCAACTCCATGCGACGATGATGCACCGCATGTGTCAATGCAAATGGCGGTCACACCCGTTATTGGCTTTCCTGTTTGACCCCTACACCAGTTAAACCTCTCTCGCGCATTAACATTATCGTGAATGAAATTGAATGATGTATACATGTCTTCTTAAATCATTCATTATCTCAAATGCATCATACGTATATACTTCACTTATCAATCCGTGGAGCTATTCCAGATTTCGTGAGTGGTGCGTTTTCATTTGTACTCAGTATATTTGAATTTTTGAAATAAGAAAATAAATTTGAGTCACAAAATTATTTGAATCCAAACTGGCGTTGCATTTTCATTGCCTCTGAGTATATTTTCTGTGTATAGGAGCACATACACATGTTGGCAGTTGCCATAAATAACAAATGAACAAGGTCTATTTTCTTTTTGTTTTTGGTGGAAAGAGCATCCCAGGTCTGATATGAATGAGTCCGGGTCTCCTTGCTGAATCCTGAAGCTGTAAGTGCGAAAAATTCCCCCCGACTGCAGCATTTTCCCCCTCCCTGTGTGATTGCAAAGTGCGAGGGGAAGTATAACTAACTTCTTCCTGATAGTTGAATTCTGCAGGGATCAGGTTTCTGAAACATTCAGGACAAAACAAAACGGTCCAAAACAGGGATTGCCCACTTTCCAACTTTTGGCGGACACTACCAAACAAACAGAGCAACACATGTACTTCACTTACACAAATTAAATATGCAGCTAAAAAATACTGGGGAATAAACAATGCGAGTCATCCCATCCATATCTCGTTGCTTGGCAAGATCTCCATAATCCCAAGTAACAGTAGCATGTCTGGTCTCCTGAAAACCTGGTTCCAGCATGACACTGCTGAAGACCGATAATCTTGGGAAGGCTAGAACAGCCATGGGCTTTCTGTACCCGGGAATTAAGGACCAACTCACAGCTGCACCTCAGGCCTCAGAAAGAGGTACTGGTTGGAGTGTTTCTATGATGCATGTTTTTGTGGGTGGGGGAACCCGGAGTACCTGGAGGAAACCCACACAAACACGGGGAGAACATGTAAACTCCACACAGAAAGTAACCCATGACCTTCTTGCTGTGAGGCAGTAGTGCTGACCACTGTGCCTCCGTGCCGCCATTTACAACAGAGAAAACTGCCACAATGAAAGAAAATCTTTCTCAGCCTATAGATTAGCGACATCTATATATAATCAATATAATATTGAT
Source organism: Gymnothorax reevesii (assembly GCA_029721435.1). NCBI lineage: Eukaryota > Metazoa > Chordata > Actinopteri > Anguilliformes > Muraenidae > Gymnothorax > Gymnothorax reevesii. The sequence continues at coordinate 4,180,497 of CM056576.1, forward strand.
AAAACCCCTTCCGTGCCACGCATTAATGATTGTTGATAGTGGCTGCTCAGTGTAATAGTTTTTTTTTTTTTTTTTGAGCTCAATGAAAAAAAAAAAAAATTATTTTTACCACAGTTTCACTCTCGCTATGCTTTTTTCCCCCCATTGAATGCTGATGCTGTAAATTTTACTCGTGTCAATCATCCCGAGGTTATGGGTTGGGCTAAATCTAAGTGAACTTATACTGAACAATGACCAGCTGCAAGCCTTTGCATAGTCAGCTGACGAAACCGACCACTCGCATTTTCTCTCAATGAGCAGTGACTTGCAGCCAATCGTCGGCTGCCTTTGTGAGGCACGCAGATGAAAGGGGTGATTTCTCACAGACAGGCAGCTGAAATGACTTTAATTGGGTCATTTTCCAAGTGGAAGTTCTTGCTCTTCTTGCTTAGCTCTGACATTCATTGCGCACGAATATATAAATAGGCTTCTCAGAAACTTCACACGTACAATTTCCTGGTACAAAAGACCCTTAAACCCACAATCATGCCTCGCTCACTTAAGGAACTCTAAATCAGAATGACTGCTGAGAAAATCACCGGAAAGAACAGTCAGAAATGGTGACACTTTATCCTATCAGTACGCATACATTATGGATTTGCACGGTTCCTACCACAAAAGACTTTAGTTTAATTCAAAGTTCATATGATATTTACAAAAACAATACCAAGACAAAACAACACTAATCACTTCATAATATGTGAACACTCTCAATCAGAGACAGATCAGGACTGCAGGCAGGCCAATCTAGCACCCGGCGCTCTTTTTTAGAGTCTTCTGCAGTCGTTAAATTTTCTATTTCCAACGAACAATTGACTTCACAAATTAAAGCATCAGATAATGTGTTGTTTTAGTGTTTCCACTACTGTGGAGGGTGATTGGACCTGTCAAATCATTCTTTTTTGATTTGTATTTTTCATAACATTCCAACTTATTGGAATTAGGGTTTGTACACAAGCATACTGGTCCAACAATGTTACTCATCCACTCCCATAAACTGTACATATCTATCACTATATGCAGTCAATCAAGGGGTCCGTCACACCGATTTATTTATTTCATTTTATTTTTTTTATCTATTTAGTTATTCATTTTGGTGATTCAAAGTCAGGGCAGTGGTGAAATGAGATTTGCACACCGAGTGTGAACGGCTGACTGAGGCTCACGCCCTCAGTCCTCTCGATGAGCCAGAGTCAGCATGTCGTACCGTACAGGAGCGGTTTTCCCGCCACACTATCAGCTATCATATATTGTGCTTCAAGGTCGTCTGAATGCAGGACAACAGTTTACGCTCTCCTGGGATTGGTCCTATCGCGTAAAACCAGATCTTGTGTCAAGGCACCTCTCTGTGGTGACGCTTGAAAAACAGCTCAGGGGAAACGGTTCCACTCGTTCAGTGTGAATGTCACAAATAAAATGGCAGGGGAGGGACGAAGCGCAATTTTACCAAAACGAATGGTGGTAGGACGACCAGTCATGGAGTGAGCAAAACAAAAAGTCAGGTATTAAACGTGCCATATTATGAACTACACAGGTTTCCCTGATTTTGCACAAATACTCGAGGCTCCCACCTCCTCCTGATATCGGGCAACATTAGGAGCTACATTGTCTCAGAATTGTTGCTGTTGAAAACCTATTTAAATAAATCTAATTTTGAACAAACTGTTTTGATTCTGTGCCCCTACTGACATCACAACAAGTGGATTAATTTGCAGAGTATCGTCCAGTACAGACAGGTCACAGGCTGCCTCTGCACACTTCACAGCGCGATGTGACAACCAATCAGAGCGCAGCCTCATTTCGTTGACTCACTGAAACAGCACCAGTTAATGAGGGAAGTAAATGAGAGACTGAAGACTCGCCGTGAATGCTGAATTAGTGCTTTTATTTAATTTTTTGCGACAAGCTTCAAAACCTAGTTTTACAGACACCAGGGAATTGCAGCTGTCTCACAATGGTACCACAGGGCACCTAGAAGCCAGAGGTTCCAACATCGAATCTGTGGACCCCGCGTGTGATGGTTTTCATTACAACCAAAACTGCGGTCATCATTTTAAATAACTGTTAATTTTTCTTGATTGGGACCTTTTGATGTTCAAAGGGACAATTTATTCTCTACAGCCACATTGTCCACAGTAGCTATAGCTGTATTCAATATAGAAAAAACTGTGCTTTATGGCAATCATTTGCAAAAAGGGTACATATTCACTGACAAAATTAAAAGCAAAGGTGATTCAACTGGGTCCCAACTGCACTGCTGAACACGAGAAATGTTTCCTTTTAATACAATTCAAATTTGGCCTGTAATCCTTTTCCTTCTCTTTCATTTCATTATTAACTACTAAATTACTATTTTTTTAATGATCACATATCCATAATTTAACCAGTTAGAGGGCATGTGACTCATTAATTTGATCAGATACAATTTAACCCTGTTTTATGCAATAAGGAAACATTTGCAGTATAATATGGACATGGAGCTCCTCATGGCATGTATGGCTATTTCTGTCATCATTCTGCTTAAAAGGATAAATAATGCTAATAAAAATGAATGTTGCAATAAAGAAAAAAATGACTCTGTTATGGCCCCAATTTGTTTTTAGATTTACAACGCAACAGCAACAGATGACAGATACAGTTTTAAAACTCAAACACATTTAATTAAACAAAGACAATAACAACTAACTAACCTAAAGACCAAGATTGAATTATGTACAAAACATAAATATTTACAATCCCTTTTTGTGGGGTGGCTTGGTGATGTCCTGGATGATGAAAATGCTCAAACACAGGCAAAGAAATCCACAAAAGAAACTTCACAGGTCTTGAACAGAAATGACAGGTCTGGTCGCATGTATCCTTCTTCTTGCAATTTCTCCTACTCCTTTACTGTCTCAATTCTTTTCCTTATATACTCTTTTGCAGACCCCACCCACATTTAGACCTCTTTTTTTGATCTTCTGAGACTTGCCCCAGACATGTCCAGGACATGTCTAAACATGACTTCAGTCTGAGCTTAACAAAAAAAAGGTAAATACTGCCATCTAGTGGCCTATATTCACATTACAACTCCTTGTTAAGATTCTGGGATTGTAACAAAAAAAGCAAACACAGGGGTCCCTGCATTCGGAACTACTGCTGTAAACAGCACAATTTTACACTCAGTTACTGATTATTAAGCTTTTTATTATCACTACTCGAATGAAATATTGAAAACCTAACAGAGACCCATAAAATAAACCTACATGGCACAGCGAAGAGCAGAACCCTTTCAGCGAGGGTCTACTTTATGACAAGGTCAAAAGGTCGCAATTCGCAACCCTCCCTCCCAAATATCAGCAATATGTGTCAATATGCCCCACCCCAGTAACACAGACACAACAATACAGGGCCTGAATGTTCACACCAGAGTCCAGCCTCTGCATTCCAGTTTCAATACACCCCTACAGCCTGTTTTTGGTCCCAAACTACAGTTTGAGGAAGAATGTTCCTGAGGACCATGTTGATTTTTTTTTTGGAACTAAAACTCCACAGTATAAATATAAAAACAGCATCACAGTGTCTGTGGTCACCCTCTTCATGGCAGAAGATCAGACAGGCAGTTTTATAAATGTCTTTTCACAGTGGCTCTGAGCTTTATGGCTGGGGCCGGACCAACCGCAAAAACCCATCAATATTAAGATGAGAGCAAATGGTCTCCGTTTGGAGTCCGCGGCCAGTGGAGCCTGACTGTACGCGCAGGCAGAGCCCCGGCAGCGGCCCGACAGCTTTATGGAGTGTCTGAAGTTACCCGTGTAATGGGCATGGCGGCCTTGTCCATGAGGAACATGATTCATCTGGACTGTGGAGAAAAAAAATGACCTGAAGCCACCGGCCTCGTGTCTGATCTGAGGTCGATAAATGTACAAACGCATTAACAGACGTTTAGCAATAGGTCTCAGGTACACAGAAGTGCAGTGCAATCAGCAAGTACGTGGACAAAAACACTGCGTACTAAGGGCCAAATTTTTCACAGGATTCATGCAATATGAATCTAAATATTCACCAGTGATTCCAGACAGGTTCTACTTTAATCTCTCTACCACTCCAGAGTTGCCATCGCTGGGATCCTGGCACCACTCTCACCTCACGTTAAAGCGAATTACATCTCAAAAGCCTTCCCCATTTACCTTTCCTCGTTACCAACTAAGCATTAATTTGTTCAGTTGCGGATCAATCCGTATCCATTTCCCCTCAGCTTGCATTATTGTTCACTGCAACAGTTATCAAACATCTTCCTATCCACATTAATGGTAGACAATATAAAATGTCAATGTCTTACGAAGCTGCTGAATTCCTGCAGGTCAAAAAAGTTTTTTTATTTTTATTTATTGATTTATCATTTTTTGTGTGTGTGTGTGTGTGTGTGTGTGTGTGTGTGCGCGTTCACCTCCTATCAGTTTCATACAGCTAAGAAAAACTTTCTAAATGCGGTTTCGCCGACTCAGGTTTGAGTGTTAGAACCAGTCTCATGTAAAAATAAAACTCGGTCTGCAACCAGTGACATTACCATAATGCAGGTTAACACTCAACTTATTTCCTAGTAAGAATCAGGTAATAGTTTGACTCAATTTACTAAGCAAATGGGCTTTCAAATAGCTGCATTGCTATTAATGATAAGACATTTGTGTCTACAAGGAAGGCTACAATATGAGATTGCATGGATGGTAGTTAAATGAAATTTCTCGAAATTCCATCTTGAAGTAGAATGTAAAGTAGTAAATGCTGCTAAAGGTGGTATTTAGATAAGGTTTAGATTTCATTTAATAATTGCCGTTTCAGAAGCTAGACTGTAAAGACTGTATGAATGAATTTGCTACAATTTGACTTTAAATGCACGCCATGAGTCAAACTTTCACGATGCACTGATAAACAATTTACTCAATTATTCAATTACCAATGCTTCAACATAAGAACCGTCGATAATTTAATAAATTAATCATTATTGCTTAAGGCGAGAAACAGTGTGCAACAATGCTTCCCTGCAAATGCAACCTGGACTGCTGAAAACATAAGGATTCAGTGCCATCTTTAAAAAAAATTATGTTGCAGTGCCAAAAAGAGTCTTAGAATGGTAGATGGAATCCAGAGAAAGAACTGGGTTAATTTATTATTATTATTATTAGTAGTTTTTTTTTTTTGCATCCATACTATATTACTATTAAGTACATTGTCAATGTAGTGCTTCAGTGATCTGTCATTCATTAATACTTTCTTAATAATCACAGGGTTATATATTAGTCTTGATTATTCAGTAAATAAATTGAGTGATCATTAATCAAGCGATCTTAAACAGGAACAGCTTGAAAGTAATCATGCGTTTAAGGGTCAGAAGCTCACTGCAAGTCATTTGAATATCCGTAACGCCAGTGCTACTGCTAGGGGGATGTTGGGCTTTAGGAAGTTAACTGCGCATTTACCGTTCTCAAATCCAATGTGTTGAAGCACTTAGCCAAAAATCCAATTTGCATGTCTGTTCAAATAATTATTGAAAGCTTTGAAGCATAGGGTCAGCCACCTTTGCTGCAAACTGGTTGAAACTACCATTTATTATTTTGTAAGTGTGATCATGCACTGGCAGTACATTTTAGTGCCACCTTAGCATATAGTTCTGACACACAATCCCAAATCACTACATCTACTGTGCCATAGATAAATTATACTGAATTCCGGCTCTTTAAATGGGTCTCCAGTTGTTTGCTGATGAAATTTGCGCCAATTTGTAAAATCAAATATAAGACGAATTGAATAATGTTCCTGAGATAAAGTTGAGCGGTGATGGAAGAATCCCCGTTTTGGTCCAGCTGAAGTTATTCAAATGCGAATCTGATGTCCCTTGTTAGATTAACTTTGAAGGAAAGAGAGTGTGGTTAAATGAATAAATGAATAATTGGAGAGGGTGATGAAACAATGCATGCTCCGACTGTAACTGGTCTTGTTTATAACAGCTCAGGAGTGCATTTTGAATAATGTGCAAACCACGGTGATACGCCTATGCCTTGTGTCCTCAAATGATTAGTCACAACACTCTACGACGCAGGTAAAAATTAACTAGATGCAAAATTTGCCTACAATGGGCATTACAAATATCAATCTATTATCAATCTATTATCAATGAGAGTGACACACTGATCGCCAACTAGCGAACATAGCAAGCGAATATCTTTGTACTAATTCGAACTATTGCTCGATCCGCTTTAACACCCTTCATTTTCTGTCCTTTTTTAAATGCAAATTATGAGTGTTTTTTCGGTCAAATCAGCACAGCCTGTAATTAATCAAAAACCCTTCGTGCAAAAGAAATTCCGATTCTAGCAGTAAATTAACTGAAGTATAGCATTTCACATGGAAAAAAATCACTGTAGACACTTTTCTTTGAGACGAGGAAAAGGCTCAGCATCTTGTTAATTACTTCCCTATATATTTAACAAAGGGGTTATTTCTCTCTAACAAGCCAGCTGTGGGTCCTGCAGCGCTAGTTATGCGATGTTAAAAACCAGCCTTTATGTCAAATTCCTCCGCAGATTAATTTTATCAAACAAAAGATATTGCGCTGCATACCAATTTACCAACCATTCATGCAGCGGATACTAGCCCTTTTCACGGATTTATAATTATCAATGGAATGTATTCCTTTATATTCGGCGTGTAGGCCTATCCAGAACTAGAGTTCATTATCTTTTTTTAAAAAAAAGGTGGAGAATTAGAAACACCATCTTGCCTATTCACTATTGTGTTACACCCTTAATTGCTTTCGCCTTTCAAAAACTGGTGGCAGGCCACAAACAAAGGAATGATGGGCAAATGTAGCCGACGATGAGTAACAAATATCAGCAGTTAATCAGAGGATTGGCTGGATTGGCTCCACGCGCATATAAACTGGCGGACTCGCAGCCGGCTGCAGTCGCTGTTGTTGCGATTACTTTTGACAGGGAACGAGACGTGATTAATTCGCTGGGGAAAACGTGAAGATGCCGCCCCAGAACATCACAGAAAACCCACAGGAAGCTCGCCCTGCCGACATATTTTTGGTCCTAAACTGATGATGAGAAAGGGGTGGCCTCTGGTGGTGGAAAGTGGGCACTGCAGCAGAAACACTCAAACGCAATATCAGTCAATCCTAATACATTTTTTTCTCTGCTGATATTAACCAAGCCTTACACGCCTTAGGTTTTGATTATATTTCCTGCAGTATCCCTAGTGGTGAACAATGTGGGAGCCCCAAATAAATACGCGGATGTCAAATAAAGAGTGTAAACACCCACGTTCATACAAGCCCCGGTAATTTATGAATAAGGCTGTGCCTCTTCGAATGAATGGGCCCAGCAGTCCGAGACGAAATCCCATCCGAGTCAGTGACTGCTGTAACACTTGCAAACAATGAAATGAAATTCACACTTCTCTGTCACTCCATATAAACAGGTAGCACTCAGAGGCACAGTCAAGGCCCAGCTGGTCTCCAGTGAGGTTTATCTAAGGTCCGGGGAAACCTACAGATAGGCTATTCCAGCCACAGCACAAATTATTATTGCAAAGTCTCCCGGAGCTACAGGGAGCAGGCCAGGCTCAGTCGAATGGGGCCAGTGAAGAGTCCGGAGCTGGATGATATCTATGGTGTTTCCTCATGCGACTGCATCAGTATAATAATGGAGTCCTACTAGTGCAGTTAACCTGAAGACAGATTGCCAAGAATATCCCAAGTTGAATTGACTTCTGCAGTTCAGGGGATCTAGTTCTTTAGAACAGCGGTCAGGTTATTATTACGGAGTAATGCTTACGGAGATACACGACACAATGGGACATCGGCACAGATTCACTAAGTCAGAGCACACATTGGTGTGTCACGCCGTTCTTTTAGATCATGACACACTACGACTGAGTTATTTCCTGACTATTAGCTTGATATTAGCATGTTAAATTGTCCCTGCTATGATTCAGCTTGTTCTCAAGAATCACTGAACGACGGATACTGCGTGGAGTGCGTGCATTTTCCTCTGTGTCTATTCGGGTTTTGCCCTAGTACTCCAGTGTCAGCCCGTAATTCAAAGACATACGTGTCAGGCTAACTCCGGTGTGCGATCTGTACGACGGATTAACTACAAAAGCACTCGGAGAGCGCAGACCTCCGCCAAGCACAACATTTCCTTCCATATTGCGACTTCCACCAGGGTCATTCCATATGAACTCAACCAGAGGTCCCATAATGACCGACTCAGATTTAGCTAAAAAAAATTTGTACTGGTACCTTAATATATATGATGAACATGTGCAAAATGCACTGCCTGGCCAAAAAAAAAGTCGCACACTCAACTATTTAGTTGGAACCCCTGTAGCTTTGATTACAGTGCATATTCGTCTTGTCATTGTTTTGACAACTATATGCAATGCCAGAACATTTCTTTTCGATCAGAAATGCCATGATTTTTGTCCAAGATCTTGTCTTCTCGACATAATGGTTGAACCACTCGGTGGTCTTGTGTACATCCCAATAACTTTTATTATGTTCAAGGTCAGGACTTTGTGGTGGAAAATTTGTTTGTGAAAATGATTCCTCCTGCTTGGCTTTGTCATTCATGAGTTTCTTTGCTAAATACAGGCCAATAAGTTGCCCGTTCTGAAATACTGTAACATCTTCTCCACCATCAGGGAATGTGTTTTCCGACATGATTTTGTAAGAAATGAATAGCGACGCACTTCATCAGTCAGGGTTAAAATGATTATTGCCATCTGAAACATATTAATAACCGCAATAATGATCCAATTTTAGAATTTGTTCATTAACTTCCAAACGGTGACTTTTTTTTTGGCCGGGCAGTGTATTTTGTCAAAATTCTAAAGGGTTTTGGTGCTGTGGCTCTTCAAAATAAGGCGGTATATCCCATTTTTGACCCTTGCCAATCTCGCATATTTAAGAACAGCCATATTTGGATGCCAATATCTTGTAAATGAAATGAGCTGTGAGCTTGAAAAGTGGTGTAATATGTAATTAGCACCCAGGCTTTCAGGATCTGTCATCAGAAAAGTCCTGTCTCCTCTAGTTTTTGAGGTATTGGCCTCCAAAATAGTGATTTTGTTATGTGCGAAAATGAAAATTTCAATTTTCAGGGGGCAACTGTCATGCTACAATAAGTCACAACTGTTTATTGGGGCTACATTCCTTCTATTTAGGCACATGACTATCTGTAGAAAGTTTTTGGACAGTATTGAAGTCATAATTTAGGAGTAAGGAGCTCCAAAAATGGCTCCGACTGAAAAAATGCAATTTAAGACCAATTTTTAACAGTAAAAATCATAGCGTAGTCATTTACCCAGGACAACTATTTTTGTTCTATATAATTGTACATATATGTCAATCATCTGGTCAAAAAATCAGATTGTTTTCTCAACTCCTTCATAAGTAAATAATTATATCAATTATAGACACTTTTCGCCCTTAGACGACTTAACTACAACTAACTATTGAGAATTCCTGTTTCTTATTAATAGTACTAGGCTACATAGAAGGTGTGCAAATGAGTGATGACTGACTGCGTTTGCTTGTATTACATCAGCTTATCAGGCATTTCATCAGCTAACCATGTATTGCATCATCTTTACTTCAGCATTGCATCATCCAAACATTGAAAACAAGAGAAGCTTCATTCAATTCATTGACATTCAGCATGGCAACTGAGATGTGCAAAATTGGTGTTTCTCTGGGTGAGGAATGTCACAAGAGAAGACACTGTAGAAAGACTGGTTTCATTAAAATAAGTGAACTTGAACCTGATGACAGAAGGATTCTATCTGGGCGGTGTGGCGTGTCCTTTGATGAAGCTGACCAAATCTGTCTCCATCATGAAAAGGTTTATATGACACGCTTTGAATGTATGTTGCGTGCATTTATGACAAGGATTGATTTGTGGGCTGCATTGTTGAGCGGTCAGATGAAAACTGTGATGTCTTTGTCAACTTCATGAAACATTCTAAGACTGGACCTCTCTCATGGCCTCCTCCTGTTCGTCAGAATACCTGTTGGGTTCCGTTCCAGAACATCATATGCATTGTGTCTGCACCAGAGCTCTAGGGGCAGAGCGCAAGGTTTTATACGCTTGCTGATCAAGACACTGAGTCAGTTCAGAAGAAGCTGCCTTCATTTGGGCTATGAACTCAATTTTATCAACATTTTTGGATAAACTGACTTACTAAATTGTGGATGCCATCAAATCTGTGTGTTCAGAGTAGAAATACCTCACATTTTCTGCATTTCTGACAAAAAAAGTAGTCAAAACGCAAGCTGTTGTGGGGATAAAAAACGCCTACATTTAATAAAATTATTTTCATATGAAAGAGGTGAGAAAACAATCGGATTTTTTGACCAGATGATTGACATATATGTACAATTATATAGAAAAAAAAATGTTGTCCTGGGTAAATGACTACGCTATGATTTTTACTGTTAAAAATTGGTCTTAAATTGCATTTTTTCAGTCAGAGCCATTTTTGGAGCTCCCTGACTCCTAAATTATGATTTCAATACCGTCCAAAAACTTTCTACTGATAGTCATGTGCCTAAATAGAAGGAATGTAGCCCCAATAAATGGTTGTGATTTATTGTAGCATGACAGTTGCCCCCTGAAAATTGAAATTTTCATTTTCGCACATAACAAAACCACTACTTTGGACGCCAATACCTCAAAAACTAGAGGAGATAGGACTTTTCTGATGTCAGATCCTGAAAGGCTGAGCGCTAATTACATACTGTACCACTTCTCAAGCTCACAACTCATTTCATTCCCAAGATATTGGCATCCAAATATGGCTGTTCTTAAACATGTGAGATTGGCAAGGGTCAAAAATGGGGTATACCACCCCATTTTGAAGAGCCACAGCACAAAAACCCTTTAGAATTTTGACAAAATATTTTGCACATGCTCATCATATAGGTTAAGGTACCAGTACAAACTATGGGAGATTTCCAGACTTTGGTTGAGTTCAAATGGAATGACCCACCATAGATATTAGTCTTGCATTTATTTTATCTTCAATTTTAGATTCCTTGACCATGAAAACATGGCAGTTTGATTCATAATTCTACATCAATATTAGTTCCACAGCGTCTTGGCTGTTTAAAGATGTCTGTTGCATGTTTCTAGCTTCATTTGTTTTTTTTTTTTTTCTTATGATGCAACATTTCCCCTCATGTTGTGATTTACACATAAATATTAGTCCTAAATTTATTTCATCTATTTTTTCAGACTCCCTGACCAAGAAAACATACCATTAGCAACTGAATTCAAAATGATATCAATATTAGTTCAGTAGTTATTCACGAAAACCACCATTACAGAAAATTTGATTTTTCTTCTGGATCTAGTTCCCTGGCTTTTGAAGATACAGTAAATCCAGTGACACCTTCCTAATTCTGCAATATCTTGGCTATATAATGGTGTTTGTTGCATGTTTGTAGCTTCATTTGTTCTCTTCCTTTAATGAAAGTTCCGAAGGTCCCCTACTTTCAGATTCTGGACCATAGTACCATAGTATCCAGATTTATTCCATTTTCAGGATCAGTCTTTGATATATTGTAGAACATGTTCGAAACTTGTCCTGTATTTTTTTTTCCCCAAGTGCCCTGACCATTTGGTGGAGTTATATGCATAAATGTCGAAAATGGCCCTCTCTCTCACTGTTAAAGAATCCTTTAAAAAATTCCTGGATCCAGATGGAGATCCGGATCACTTCCAAAATCTAATCATTTCTTCCTTATACCAGTCTGTACAATCCCTAAAAATTTCATCAAAATCTGTCCATAACTGAGTTATTTTGGAAACCAACAGACAAACAAACAAACAAAACAAACCCAGGCAAAAACATAACCTCCTTGGCAGAGGTAAACAGTCCAGAACGAACCCAACAAAAAATTTCACGTGTAAAACAAGTCATAGCAAGTAGTGAACACGTGTTCACAACAGGTGTTGTGTATGTGAAAAGTGGCAAGTTGAAAACACGTGTGAAGCATGTACAGAAAACATGTAAAAAAACACGTCAAACATGATTAACATGTGAACAGGAAACATGTACAAAATGTGTCAAACACATGATTTGCACATTTACCTAACACATGCAAATCATTTATTTGACATGTGTTTTGTACGCGTGTTAGGTACACATAAATCATGTGTTTGATACGTGTTTTTACACGTGTAAATCATGGGTTTGACACGTTTTCTGTACACATGCTAATCATGTGTTTGACATGTGTTTTTTTTTTTTTTTCTTTACACGCTAGGTACACGTTTTCGCTACACTTGTTAATCCTATGTTTAACACGCTTTGTACACGTGTCAGGCAGACGTGTAAATTATGTGCTTAACATGTGTTTTGCCCAGGTTTTCTGTATATGTGTTTCACACATTTGACACGCCACTTTTCATGTTCACAACACGTGTTGTGAATAAGCGTTTAGTACTTGCTATGACACATGTTTTTCACGTTATAGCTACGCTTGAAAATTTTTGCTGGAGGGGCACAGCAGTGGGCTGCCGTCGGTTAAGTGAGACTTTCAGGGGCAGCGGCGAGTGAACAGGGCGCCATCACTGTCGGTGCCGCCGGTTACAGCGAGACCTGATGAGACTCGACAACGTAATGTTGAGGATTACATTTCAGCATTATTCATTATATTTACAAATACTAATTCATTATATTTACTAATACCGATTATATATTTTTTATAATTATTCATCCACTACTCATACTAATAATCAATAAACTAACAATTAGATTTAGATTATATTTAGCCATCAATAATCATAATCAACAACCATATTATGTAGGCAGCAGAAAGACACACACACACACACATACAAGTAGTTCACATACGGATAGGGAGGGGAGGAGCAGTGCAAACACACACACACACACATAAAACACAGACACAAACATACAAGCAGTTCACACACACACAGACACACATATACAAGCAGTTCAATTCACACATGCATGAGCAGCTCACAAACTCATAAGCAGCAGCTTCTATGGCTTTGATTAGTAAGCAGGCTTCTGTTTAGTTGATTCAAAAAACAATCAGTGGATGTATTTGATATCTGTAGCTTTGATCAATATTTGTTCAGTAAAATCATTAGTTGCTCCTGAAAACAAAATCAATTGAATCATTCGTAATCATTTGATATGCATCCAATTCATCCACTGGTATCTTTTTCTTTGTCTGTATATCATGTTCATCTCTTGCTTGTGTACATGTCTGGACATGTCCCTGAGGTTCGAAGGATCTAAGAGTGGCTATAAGTTTACACGCTTTTAAAGTGATGCGCATGCGTCTTTGCTTTGAATTCCTGAAGGATTAGCAAACAGGGTTTTGGTTTGCCTGTCCAATTGCAGCGCGAGAATGAGAAGTGGAAAGACCATATTTGAAAGGTATTTCCGGTGATAAGGGTATAAGACCTGGGTGTGAAAGTTGGGAAGTCAGTTCTTCTTATGCAGGAGGAACTTGGCTTTACATTTATCAACATGACACAATAAAGCCTAATTTTTCTTTTCAGAATCTGTCTCTCTCCAATTGCTAGAGGATGGGGGAATCTCAATATGTTGAATGAAAACCACAACAGTGACAGCAACAAATGACTCTAGCATATTAGCATTCACCTAAAGGTTACTTTTTTCACCCTAATGGTCTTGCACGATAATTTACCAAATGAAATTAGGAAAAGAACTAGCTATAACTGGTAAAGTTTTTACAAAATTAACCTACCTGTTTTTGTTATTCCAAAAGATTGTGCAGAAGTTTGCCTGAGCAAAATCCGTTTTAAACTTCATGAAAACCACATGGCTAATGACCTTGAGCTTAATGGGTAAAATATGGATTAAATATAGGTTATAAAAGGTAAAATAATAGAATATTAATGCTCTTGTAAGAGGCAATTTCAACACCGAAGTTCGAACGTTTTCAAAATTTCTTAAAACTTCCGGTTCCGACGCGGTGTTCGAGAGATGTTTCGAAACGTCACGTGATCGCAATCAGTCCATCGCGAAAGGTGTTTAAATGCCACGGGAAAATACAGGTGTTTTTTGCGTTGAGTTTCAGAGAGAGAGAGAGAGATTATTTTTCTCAGGCTTGCCAGGTACTCTTTTTAATCTGTCAATGAGTTAAAGCACCTATTATTACTGAGTTTGCGATTTGCGTAATTTCTCACATCTCCTCCGAAACCATAGTGAATGGTGTCTATTTTCCGCATACATCGGTTTTACAGTGGAACAAAGACGATGCGGCAGGTTATGAACTTGGCTATGAAGTGAAAACTGCCTTTTGAAGCCGTTTTTGCCAGTAAATCGGCTAATTCAGGGATACTCACTCTTTTCCAGAATGAGCCGCAGTGGGTGCAGGCTTTCATTCTTACAATGCAGTTACCCACCTGATTCTACTTATCAACTAAAAGCAAAAAGCTTTAAGGGTTGATTAGTAGAATCAGGTGTGCGACAGGTTGGATGGAGTAAAAGCTGCACCCACTGTGGCTAATTCTGGAAAAGAGTGAGTATCTCTGGGCTAATTCAATCAGCTGGGTGTAGCACGGGTATCGGCTAGTGTTTGGTTTTTTGTTTAAATAAACTAGTAATTTGATTCCAGAGGGTAGAGAAGCCAGCTGAATCAGGGAAAAATGTGCGGCAAATATTATCCCTAAATAAAAATCTTTTTGGAAAATGTTTCTGAATCTAAATCTTTATATCCCATTTTATTGATGTGCGTAATCACAATGAGGTGCAATACCACCTATGCAGAATCAAAAATTGTAATTGTCAAGTCCATTTATATATAAACGGCTGACCTGACACAATCATTCTCAATGAATGAGATAATTTAACTGCATAATAAACAAACTGTGCCATACAATAAGAAATAATAATATCATACAAAACATTTATAATTTACTGATTGTGCCTCTGTCAAAACTTTTAATATTTTTGGATTTTTGAAAGGGGGGCTTCGGCACATGAACACCAACAATAATTAAAAGCTGCCATGACAACTTCTGCCAGTGGGTGCCAATGTTGAGCGAGCAAGTTTCGAAATGTTTCAAAACATTTTGAAACAAAGATTTAAATGTTTTGAAACGTTCAGAAGCTTCAAATTTGACATCCCTAGCAGCTGATTTTGGAGAACAAGTTTCTCAGCAGGAAAATTCCCGAAATGGCCGATGAACTTTCTACAGAAGGTGGCACAAAACTAGATTTGCCCAATCTCATTCTCCCCCGTAATGATCCAAGCCCTGAACCCTTAAAGACTTCAGTGACGTCACCTGTGAGTAACTGAGTGTGCGAGGGTTCAAGGGCTGGAAAATGTACAAATAGTAATGTGCAGCAGTTTGCAGCATATCGCGCTATCTTGACGTCACCATGTTGGTGACACTGGCGATTTTAGGTAGGCCTATTCATATTTTGCGGCTCTTTTTTTCCCCTCCAAAAACGGAGGCGCCGGAGGGAAAGGCTTCCTGATTTAAATGTCTTACAGGCGCTTGAATTGCCGAGTGAACGAGAGGTCAGGCTCTTCCGTGATTTTTTTTTTTTTAATTCTTTGGCAAAGTCTGCAACGATGTCCACTTTTGGGTAGGGAACACGAAGTCTGCGAGCGTGTTCTCATGAACTTGATGTGACAATAGGACAGCCCTTAACTTCACGGGAGCACGCCTCAAAACCTGTGAGTCCGTGAGAGTGAGCATTGGAATTGGGCCTATGTGTTTAGGATATGTGAATTACCTGTGATATTCACGTAGGGCTGGGCGATATATCGATATCGTGATTCAAAGTAAAATATCGTCACGGATTTTGACTATCGTAATATCGTGATATGAAATAAGTGTTGGCTTAGGTTTTAAAAGCTGAATTACAGTAATGGGTTGCATTTTTCTGCACTTGCAAGACTGTTGAAGCTGTTGCCTGCACCCATTTCATCGTTATGTCAACATTACTAGTAAATGGTTATAGAAAATATTATTGTGTACATATTTTGCAAAAGCACCAACATTTGTCCTGATGATATCGGCAAAATATCGATATCGAGGTATTCGGTCACCGATATCGAGATATTAGATTTTGTCCATATCGCCCAGCCCTATATTCACGTATGAATATTCACGTGTAAATTACATGTGTTTTTTTTTTCAGGTGATATTTACGTGATATGATTCACGTGTATGAATACACTTACCCTGCACATGTTTTACTCGTGTAGTGTTGCTGGGAAGACCAATGCTAATCTGGAGAGACCATGCAAGCTCCACACGAGTCACGAAAGGATACTACCCCATAACCTCTTGCTGCATGCTGCAGGCCTGCCTTAAATTGAGAGCCGTACAGTCAGTAGTTTCTTGCTTTGCAGGTCCTAATTTTGGTTCCATCAATTCCGTCAACTAGCTGAAATGGTTAACTCGCCTTACTTGGCTTTTTGGAGCGGAGATGTCTAGCCTATTGATTTTTCAGATGAGAACTTCCAGACCTCGGGCCTCACTTGTATCATTTTGCATAGTTTCATGCTAAAGTTTTATTTATTGCTCGACAGTGCAATACGCAATCAAAAATATTGTAATTTATGACCGTGGGTTTTCTCATCTGAATGCAATTCTTGCATGATAAATCATGTTCAACTTGAAATTTTGTAATTGATGGCGCAAGTTTCCATGTCAAGTTTGTTTTTATGCTCCGTGTTCGACAGGGGGGGGGGGGAGTGATTCATGCATCCTTTTTGCGCGTAGGCTCCTTTTCGGAACGCGTAGGCTCCATTTTTAGTAATGAGGCCCCTAAAGAATACGGCCAGCTCCGCATCGACTGGCTTGAAATAATTTTGCCACTAGATGGCAGAGAAAGATCGTTGAAATTGACTTCACTGTTCACTTCCATCTATTTTCTCTGAAATGCTCTCAGGTTTGCATTCAGACGACGTCTCCTGCCCATTCAAATGGAAAGACAATGCCGTAAATGTATTTTCATGCGTAAGATCAGTTTGACTCGTTCTTACTGCATGAGTAAATACTGTTAGACAGCATTCACTCAGACACATTTCTGGTCTGTGTTTCCAATAATAACTGATTTAGAGACATAACAATGGTAATTTCAGGATTCTAAGGGGAATATGTGTATATATATGCCGTATATGAGGGACACCCTAGGAGAAAAGCCATCAGATCAGCTGCAAGTGTGGAGGGACAGACAGAAACAGCCGCTGGAGTAGTTTTCAGAGTAAGGGCCTTGCTCAAGGGCCCAACAGCAGATTTCTTCCCAACTATATCTCTCCTGATCAAGTCAGAATCCCAAACCCCTCCAGGGATTCGAACCAGCAACCGATTAAGCAGCACTCCTCCCGAGTTGCACAGTCTCTCCCCCCGCCCCCCAGGACAGACAGGAAACTGGCCCAGATTTAACGAGAGATAGGGATGGTGTATTTTGAGGAACAAAAGCAATTACTTTTTTTTCTTTAAAACGACTTCATCTTGCTAACATGTAGACTGCGTTTTTTGTGATAAGGAACAAACTCAGAGTGTCTGTCTTTATGGCAGGATTAATGAATGAATCTTGGTTATCATCCTATAAACACCAGCAAAGCAAGTCTACATACACCTGAGATTCTCCTTTAAAAAGATGCAAAACCATGTGTGCAAACAAAACATTTCACACTTTTTTTTTCATTCTTTAATGATCTTAAAGGTGCACTATGCAAGTTTGTTTACTTTCACTTCTGTTGACATTCGAACTCAAACAAAACAGAGGCAGCCCATCCCTTCTTCCCACAGTGCATCTTTAACACATCACACCTTTCTATGTAAAATGAAAAAGCTAATTACAGTTCCCCCTAGATTGGCTATAAAATCAGAGGGGGTTCAGACTGAGTTTCCAAAAATAAACTCAACAATGGGTGAACAGGGTGCTGATGGGAGGGTGAGTTCTTCGTGCAAAATACCCAAAACTACAGGCACACGTGGTGATCATGGATGTGCAACATTGGTCCAGCAGATTCCGCACAGCACGCACCCACGTATAAACAAAAACTCCTATTATTAGGAGCCTCCCGCATCTCGGCAGGACTTTGCTCCAAGTATGGGTTGAACTCACTGCTTAAGGTCACCTTTGAGGTCAATCAATAACTTTATCCAAGGGAATGGGCAAGATGGTGTAGCGGGTAGGACTGTTTCATTCACAGTTGTCCTGGGTTTTAATTATGGGGCTTTTCTGTGTTTGATCTGCATGCTGTTCCAGTGTTCGCGTGGGTTTTCGCTGCTTACGCCAGTTTGCTCCCACGGTGTACAGACATGACCGTTAGACTCTGAATCGCCTCTCATAGATACGAGGGAGTAAGCGAATAATGTGCGTGCCCAAGAGCTGTCGTGGGAAGCCTCAAAACATTAAAAACAATTAAAAAAAACCAAAAAACAAATAAGAATTAGTAGATAAAAAGGTTTCATTTTTAAAAAGCATGGTGTTCTTTTTTTTTTCTTCTCCAGAACAATATAATACATTAAGCTTCAGTCAGTAAGATTAAGAAAGTGGATTTTGCTTAAGAATTTGAAAAGGCGCCATGCCAAGGTCCCTCCCCCTCCCTCCCTGCTGCGCCTTTGTCCCGCCCCCAAAGCCCCTCCCCAGTCAGGAGACAGCCAATGACTCACAGGCTAGTAATCACGGCAAATGATAAGGCCAGGCATACTGTATGACCGCTTAAAATTAGCTGTTGTTGCGAAATACTAAAATTGTCGTCCAACAATTGCAGCCTTTGAATTGAGAGATACACTATAAGACCAACAGGAATATGTATTTTTGCAACCTAAGTAAGCGACAGCAAATTCGATACAGCAAACCAACAAGAAAGCATACACTTATTACAGCGCTAACGGAGACTGTGTTAGCTTGCTAAATAATAGTGCCATCTTTAACTAGCTAAGCAATAAAACACTTAGATAGTTGAACACTTAGCCATGAGGCACTGGCACGCACAAATATAAGGATATACAATCTCCAAACCAATAACACTGCCTGGGCACTTCACAAAGACATTTTTAGCCACTCTGTACTGAAGCACTTCTAACCAGTAGCCTTCGCATCAGACATAAAGCCAAAGTTAGCGCCTCTGAAACATCACAGCAATACAATGCCTGTTATATCCATGATAACCCACTGCGTGGACTTTGCTAGATGAATGTAGCTATATAGCCTCCTTTGGTGCCATCTCCATAGAAACACGAATGCTAACGGCCTTTTCCGGTGATGCGTCACTCACAGTCAATAATTTTCGCTGCCCTGCTTCATCTCTAAGGCCACACACATGTCTGTCTCTCAATGTGTCATTCAAAGTTGGGCCGAATTTGCAGCGTTCAGCCAGCTTTCTCAGTGCAGCGACGAACATGATAACGGCTTCCTCTCCCTCTTGGTCATGTTTGTGGAATCGGAATCTTTCAGCAATTAACAGTGGTTTGGGTGAGTAATGTTCTGAGGATACAATCTCCACGTCCTCATTAGACCACCCCAACCCCCCCCCCCCCCCCTCGCAACAAAGATTAAAAGTTTTGGGCCCCTTCACTCCCATAAAGGTAGGCACAATTTTTGTCTACATCAATATCGTTTGCTTTGATGAAAAAGTCAAAACGCTGTGTGTAAGAACTCTATAGTTCCACATGTTCATCAAATGGGCCAATATTTCCAATAATCCCAGCCATTTTTTTTGTGCAGTGCGCTCAAACAGTCTGCTCAAATCCACTTCACTGTCATACATAAGCAGTTTGTATTATCTCACCCACACATTTCCTCTACGTTTCGTTTCTCATTTGAATTTCCACAACAATGAATGTTTCAGGCAGGGGCACCCACTCCGTCCGGTCGCGAGGTATCCCATCCCTGCCGCCGCTTGTTATATCCATGATAACCCACGTATGGTGATTGTAGCTTTGTACTGAATGCGCTAGACACGGCTCTAAGCTTCACGTTACCTCCCTCATCCCACATCAACATCCGGTTCCCATCAAGCCCTACGCCACTGCCACAGCAAGCCAAGAGGACAAACTTAACAATGCCTATGAAGTGTTACAGTAAACATAGCCATTTTAGTGATGCACTGACACTTTTCAGACATGGAATCAAACAAATCGAGCAGGGGTAATTCCCTGCCCAGCAGAAACTTTACATCCATTTTAAAGCCCTTCAGGTCCCGCAGTGTAGTTAACTCTGTCTTCACCTTGGAAAAGCTGCTCTCACAATTAAACTCTATTTTTGTCTCAGTTGCTGTTTAACTCCATCATTTTTCTTTGCCCTTCTTTGGTCTTCTTCTACTTACTTGCTTTTGTCTCGTATGCCGTGGCTGGCGATGGAACCATGGGAAATTTCTTCATTTCGGGCAGTTTTTTTTTTTCCTCTGCCATCTTATTCCAAAGCCCCTCCAGAAACCGGGCGCAGATGACGTTGGGTTGGACCACCGGAGAAAGAAAGCGCGGAGGAGGGGGGCTGAACTGGATGTGGACAAGAAGCGATCAACAGTGTCAGAACTTCCTGGTTCTGATTGGTTAATTTTGCTCGGGCGTGGTGGACTCTTGCCAATCCCATTAGGAGCACTGGCAGGAGCCAAATGTACCAGTTTTTATTTTTTTATAGATTACCGACCACATGCACTACTGTCAATATACAGATACACTTTCAGGAAATATGAAAAAAGTTATTTTATTATTATTTTGTTTTATTATCAACTGCAGTTTTAAACAAATATGAGGATTTATGGGAATGGTTTGCATTGCCAAGTCATCTTTTACCCTGTTTGCGCTGCTTTGGTTATTCACAACATATAATTACATATATTATATAATTTTGTCCTTCATTTCCATGAATATTATCAAAGCCAAGTAGATCGTGCATCTGGCATGGAGGTATTCTGTCAGTTATACGTATGCAAAGTATTTGATGTATAATAAGTCACTTCAGGACACAATATCATTTGTGCACTGACAAATCACCAGTTCTTCAGATCACACTGGTTTTGAATGAATCAGGATTTGGGTTTATCCAGCAGTGCGATCGCAAATATGGAGAACAGTCTGAACATGGAGAGATCCCTTTATAGGAAACAATTAGCAGTGGCACAGCCCCAAAAAGAGCACTATGCAGTAGAAAAGCAGAAGTTACTGTTTTTATGTTGAATCATAGCTTACATTTGTTGTCATTTTTTTGCACTTTCAAACTTTTTAGTAATACCACATATAACTACTGTTCCTCCTTCAGATCTCATTCAATGAAAGGTGAAGAAGGAACAAGGCCAAAAATGTCTTTGGCCATCTCTGTGTCAGTCTTCATCAATCTTTACATGACATTTAATTGATTAATTGTAAACTGAAAGAAAAATTGCTGAAGCATAGCTCCGTAGATAATTATAGCCAAGATGGTTGCACTATTTTTTTAAACTGCATTTTACCATATCTGCCACAAGAGGGCACTGCACATGACACAAAAAGGCATAACGGTCTGGTATTTTTGCACGACAATTCGGAACTGAACGAAACGCATTTACCTTGAGCACGGGTCCGCAAAAACAAATGCGGAAATACTGGCTGCAATATTGATGGCTGAATCGTGTCAAGTCTCTGACGGCTTATATCCCTGAATCAAGAGAATGTCCTCAATTTTCCACCTTAATAAATAGTCGTAAGTAGCAGCAAAAATGCAGACTACTTTATTGCATAACAGATGATGAAACAATGCGTCAAAAATGACTGCTCGCAGTGACATTTTCAGATCATTCCCTAAAACAGACTAAACCCATTTTCAGGCATATAAAGACCATAAATATTTACGCAGGCAAAAATTATTTGCCCCTCACAGTGGACAGCCAATGAGTCCACGTCCCTTCTTCTTGGAGATTAAAAACACAGTCAGTTACAATCGGCTTTGGTTTGATTCCACACCTCGAGAGCAGTTCAATGCGCACTGCAGAAACCACGATCAATCATCGGTCAACGCGGGCTAAATTTTTTGTGACGCCTGCAGTTGGATGTGATTGGTTTGGCTTTAACACCAAGCAGGACAGAGTCGCCTTTCAGGCCCTCTAGCGAATCAATTAAATCCGTTGAAATGGAGGAAGGCGCTATGCGGCAGCTGAGTTTGAACGGTCTTGTAGCCTTGAGCTTTGAAGCCTGACTGTATCTTTTTGTAGTTGAAGCCCCAGTGTATCCACCATAAGATCAATGCAGCTGTTGGGCCCTTGAGTAAGTCCCCAGACCCCAAATTTCCCCAGGGCTGACTGACCCCCTCTGGGTCCAACAAACTACAGGTAGCTTTGAGTAGAAGCATCCGCTTACACCCCTGTTAACATAGTTTAAATGTATCAAGTAAAAATGGGCATTTCAAGACACTCTGTGATTTTGAGATAAAGGCTGTTAAAATAAGACATTTTTTTTTCTTTTTACTTGATCTGCGAAAGCAGTTTACTTCTTACATAATTTACATGAAACTAATAGGAGAATCACTCTAAAGGAGGTTTCGCAGGGTATAGCCATTTAGATGTTTTAATAAACTGTTGTACATTGTATAGGTTCTATATGTCCCAGGCCTTGTTTGTACTCCTCTGAGCAAAGCGTAGTCCGCGCTTGTGGTCACGCCTCAATGATTTTATCACTAAATAGGTCTCAGTTCACTTCCTGTATGCAAATTTCACATTTCAAATATATTTTCTGGACAGTCCCACAAGTAGGTACATATAACCAGAAGATGGTTCAAATTGGGCTGTGTGCAAATTTGCCTATACCCTGCAAAACCTCCTTTTGATATCAAATACTTTCAAGACACATGCAGCGAACTATAGAAAACAGTTTTTTTTTAAATGTAAGTGTCATAAAATGTTAATTTTTACTTGATGCATTCACATTTGGTAAATTTGTAGACAAGTCAGAGTTTCCACAGTGTCCTTTTTAACGAACACCTTCAACACACATGCCAATTCAAAGCAAACATGGAAAGATAGATTCTATCATTTACAAAGTAGCAATAGCCTATATATGCTCTTGCCTCATTGAGTTTTCAGTAAAAAGCCTGATTGCACTGCTTGTCCACATCCAAAAATAAATACTCTTGTTCAGTGACACATACGGCCCGTGCAGACACACAGCCCGTGAGTGTTTGGACATACATTACGCATGAAACTGACAGCAGCTCCTACGAAGATCACAATATATGGATGTCCTCAAATGTAAGCTGACAATTTCTATTTTCTCTGCATGCACTTCCTTTCAGTTCAATCCGACGCAGTGCAGATACCAATAATGCAGTTAGACCAACGTAAATCCGTAGACGGACGGCCCAGTAGCTACCTTATACAGCCCCAATTCCGAAATAGTTGGGACAATGTGTAAATTGTGAATAAAATCAAAACGCAATGACTTTCAAATCACACCAGCCAGTATTGTATTCACAAAAGAACAGAGATAGCAGAGCAAATGTTGCAAAACATGCAAGTGTCCCACACCATATGCACTAATGCATCCCCATGCCATCAGAGATGCTGGCTTTTGAACTGAATGCTGATAACAGGAGGGTTGGTCTTTCTCCTCTTTAGCCTGGAGGACACGATGCCCATGATTTCAAACAAGAATGTCAAATTTGGACTCGTCTGACCACAGGACACTTTGCCACTTTGCAACAGTCCATTTTAAATGAGCCTTGGCCCACAGAACACGGTGGCGCTTCTGGATCATGCTCAACAATGGCTTCCTTTTTGCGTGATAGAGTTGTAGGTGGCATCTGTGGATGGCACGGCGGACTGTGTTTACTGACAGTGGTTTCTTGAAGTATTCCGGGGCCCATTTAGTAATGTCAATGACAGAATCATGCTGATGAGTGATGCAATGGCGTCTGGCGGCCCGAAGATCACGGGCATCCAGTAAAGGTCTTCGGCCTTGTCCCTTACGCACAGAGATTTTTCAAGTTTCTCTGAATCTTTTGATGATGTTATACCCTGTCGATGATGAGACCTTCAAAGTCTTTGCAATTTGACGTTGAGGAACATGTTCCACAATTTTTTTATGCAAACCTTCAAGGCTTTTAGAGCCTCTGGCCATCTTTACTCCTGAGAGACTCAGCCTCTGTAAGACATCCCTTTTATAGCCAATCATGTTACACACCTCGTGCCAGTTAACTTAATTACTGGCTAATTTTCTTTCAGCTTATTCTCTTATATATTAATTACCTGTGTCCCAACTTTTTTGAGACCTTTTGCAGCCGGAAAATCTGAAATAAGCTCATGTTGTGGATAAAAATGTAAAACGTCTCAGTTTCAACATTTGAAATGTTATCCATGTTCTATAGCAAATAACATACTGGCTCATGTGATCTGAAAGTCTATTTCGGAATATTTACAATGCTAAATATTACTTAAATATATCTATACATGTATGTATCCTGTTGTACCAATAGCCTTTAATTATTTTAAAGCGATATCAATATGAATAATTTATTTAAAAAGAAATATTTAATTTTGCTTGTAGAAAACCTTCACATGAAGTCACTGTTCTTTCATTTTTGAAGTTCAAGAAACACACGCTTGGAAAAAATTGTTGGTACCCCTCGGTTAATGAAGGAAAAATCCACAATGGGTCACCAAAATAACTTGAAACTGACAAATGTAATAATAAATAAAAATTTACTAAAAATTAACCAATGGAATTCAGACATTGCTTTTGAATTGCGGTTCAACGGAATCATTTTAAAAAACAAACTAATGAAACAGGCCTGGACAAAAAAGATGTTACCCCTAGAAAAGACTGAAAATAATTTGACAATAGGGACATGTTAAACGAAGGTGTATCCTCTAATTAGCATCACTGGTGTCTTCAAATTTGTAATCAGTCATTCTGCCTATTTAAAAGGTGACAAGTGGTCACTGTGCTGTTTGGTGACACGGTGTGTACCACACTGTGCATGGACCACCGAAAGCGAATGAGAGAGTTGTCTCAGGAGTTTAGAAAGAAAATTATAGACAAGCATATTGAAGGTAAAGGCTATGAAACCACCTCCAAGCAGCTTGATGTTCCTGTGACAACAGTTGCACATATTATTGAGACATTTAAGGTCTACAGGACTGTAGCCAACCTCCCTAGACGTGGCTACAAGAGGAAAATTGATGGCAAATTGAAGAGACGGATAATACGAATGACCAAAAAAGCCCAGAACAACCTCCAAAGAAATTAAAAGTGAAATCCAAGGTCAAGGTACATCAGTGTCACATCTCACCGTCCGTCATTATCTGAGCCAAAGTGGACTTTAAGGGAGACTTTTTGTTGACAGCAAATCCTAAAAAAGCGAGAATGAAATTTGCGACAATGCATATTGACAAGCCACAAAGCTTCTGGGAGAAAGTCCTTCGGACAGATGAGACAACCCTGGAGCCTTTTGGTAAGGCACATCAACTCTATGTTCTAAGACGCAACAGTGACGCATACCTAGAAAAGAACACTGTCCCTACGGTGAAACATGGAGGAGGCTCGGTTATGTTCTGGGGCTGCTTTGCTGCATCTGGCAGAGGGTGTCTCTAATATGTGCAGGGTACAATGAAATCTCAAGACTATCAAGGCATTATGGAGAGAAATGTGCTGCCTAGTGTCAGTAAGCTTGGTCTCAGTCGCAGGTCAAGGGTCATCCAGCAGGATAATGACCCAAATTACACAGCTAAAAACACCCAAGAATGGATTAGAGCAAAACATTGGACTATTCTGGGGTGGCCTTCAATGAGCCCTGATCCACATCCTATTGAACATCTGTGGAAGGAGCTGAAATATGCCGTCTGGAGAAGGCAGCCTTCAAACCTGAGACAACTGGGGCAGTGTACTCATGAGGAGTGGGCCAAAATACCTCCACAGGTGCAGAAGTCTCACTGGCAGTTACAGAAATCGTTTGATTGCAGTGATTGCCTCAAAAGGTTGTTAGTTAAGTTATGTTAAGGGTACCTTCATTTTTTCCAGGCCATTTCATGAGTTTTTTTTTTTTTTAAATGATTCTGTTGAACCACAATTCAAAAGCAATGTCTGATTTTCATTGGTTAATTTTCAGTACATTCTTAATTATCATTACTTTTGTCAGGTTCAAGTTATTTCCGTGACCTTTGTGGGCTTTTCTTTCATTATCAGAGGGGTACAAACAAATTTGTCCACATGTGCATTTCAGTTGTGTAACTACTTCAGATTCAATGAAGGATTTGTCATTATAGTTTATCAATCACAGCCAAGTTACAGTGGATAGAAAATTAAGACATAAAAACATTGAAAGGGGGTGTATTATGTCCGGGGATGTGCATTTAATGGATTAAAATGGGACTTGTTTTCCCCTAACCTAAAGAACACAACATACCATATGAACGCAGTGAAATTATTTTAATTTGGGAAAAAAAGAGGGACATGACGTTCGGATTGTCGGTCGTTCGGTCGGCGGGTTGATTTTATTGCACGGATCATCCCCCTTACTCAAAATCAGTCTGGCAACACCAAGTCAACAGTGTCCGCTGTACTTTTAGGGTGAGATACCAATTCCAGTAACTCAAGTGTAAATTTAATCAAGAAAAGACAGTTGAGGCCTGTTGAATGAATGACAAGTACGTAATTGCGCAGAGCGACGCCATGCGCCACACAAATCGTCAGAGAGTGTGAAACCACGATGTGCGAAGAGTAGGTTGCGGCAGCAGATAGTGCACCGTGGGAAAAAAAAACGTTGTGTAATTTCACTCTTTATCGTCCTCTGTTGGCTTTGTTGATTTCAGCTGTGAGTCAGGTCAGCACCCGCAGAAAGGTGTATATATATTTAGCTCGTTCTTACCGAGTCTAGACTTGTTTTATGGCTTTCCACCTCTTGTTGAGTGTGGTGTAATTCCGTCTCAAGTATATTGTGTATTCTTAGTCCTGCAGCCTATTTTGTGACATTATTCTGATCCCCTCTTAATTTCAAGGGTAACAAAGAAAAGTTGCGGGTGTGTAACTTTCCACAGTCCATTGTCTGGCCGGGTCTGGCTGCAGAGCTCCTGCAATGGAAAATTTTCGGATCAGCCTGTGTTGATATACGCATATGTCAACTTTTTCATTGCACGTTACAAATGAGGTGGGTTTTTTAACGACTCATCTACTAATTTAAGCTAAAATGTAAAAAAAAAAGTACTCTTCCTTGGACTACCACCTATCATCCCACCAAAATTTCGTGCCAAACCTTTTCGTAACGGTTGAGTTACCCTGTAACAGACCGACTGTCTGACGGACAGACAAACAAGATGAAAACGGCCTTCTTGGTGGAGGTAATTCATATAAATCTGAAGCACATTATTACACTTCTGTTTCAAGTTAAATAAAACTTTCCTGTTTCTAATGGAAAGGTTTTTAATATCAAATGAACATCGTGATATAAAATAACTAATTTTCTCAAATAAAAATGTTTTCATTTTGTTATCACCGCGGACTGTGGTAATTTATTCATGTACTTTTTTCCAATTCATTCGATCTTTCATTCTTTTTATCTGCAGTTCATTTTATGAACACGCTGTGGCACTTTCGAGTTCGTTGTGATGGAGCATTTTCTTATGAATGTTAGGTACCATCCAACGGACCTTTCCCCAAATGAGGAGTGTTAATCGAGGTTAGTATCTTCATGCTCAAAGCCATGCAATGTCAATGTACAACATACAGTAAACAAAATTTCAAAGGCGTTTTCTGTGCTCGCATGTGGAAGAAATGCAGCACGCATCTGACTCCAGATTCGCTAGGGGGCGGAATGACTCGTATTTCTTTTGTCTCGGTCCACTGGCCACTCCGCATGCGTTTTCCACTACCTGAACATGAACGGATCACGTTTCTTCCTGACCAATCAGAGGAGGCTGAATCCGATTCTTCCATGTTATAAATTTGAGTGAAACTGGCAAGCGCGGCAGAGGATGAGAGAAGCTAGAACGGTATTTCTGAGAGTCCCCAACTGGATCCACCAGTTCCCTTTCTTCTATTTTAATTATAAATTCATTTCAGGTAAATGGCTGTTTCTGTGGCTAAATGGACATCAATTTGATTCGTTTTGGATTTTGGACAGATCTTTGTCGTAGATTGTAGGAAGTGCAAGTTCTGCGTCGTAATTCATAGCTATTGTGTTCACTTTACTGTGTTATTATGGACTTTTTAACCACGTTGGATTTCTGATTTTAAAAGGATCATTTCAAATGTTATCTGTGCCGGGGTGAGCTGCTGTTGAAATACATCTGTTTTCATTGTTACTGGAGTTGAGCTCTAGTTAAAAATATTAGTTGGGTGATGTAACCTACTTGAATATTGCAGTGAATGGAACTATGGCTACTTGACGTTAAGTGTCGTAATAAGTCTGTCTGCATGTCTGTTAAATACATTCGGATGCTTGCAGTCTTGGATAAATCGATTGCTCCTCTTCAGCGAGGCACTGATAATGTCTTTGTGCTTGTGCTGAAAATTTGTATTCTGATGCTGTGATCTGCCCTGGCTGAATTACATCCTGTTCGAAGTAGTTATGGTGATAGTGAATGCACTACTGCGTTTGTTGCGGGGGTGTGTGTCGCCTTTGTCTCCCTAACTTCAGTACGACGTTGGTGACAAATGTTGCTCAACGATGTTTTAAAATGGTTACGTTCGTGTTAAACTGGTTGAAATTCGTGGCAAATGTTACCTTGTCTCAAGCCGCCTTGCGTATCTTGTCTGATGCTGTCACTTATGTTCAAGATCTATGAAGCCAGTCTTGTCAGTTTTCCTTTTTGACGCGGGTTAATTCATTCGACTCAGGATCCTGTTTTTGTCATTTCCAGGTGTCTTATAGCACTTAAGATGGCAACTTCAGCCAGTTCCAATTTGAGTAAAGCTGTAAAGCAGCAGTATATGGACCTTCCCCAGGGCGATAAGGTTCAAGCGATGTACATTTGGATCGATGGTACCGGGGAAGGACTTCGCTGCAAAACCAGAACCTTGGATTCAGAGCCGAAGAGCATCGAAGGTAAAACATAAACCACGCGTTGTATTAAGCCTCAGTAAACCTTTATTTTGCTGAAAATCAGGGTAGACATTTATTATAATAATTTGTCAGATGTAACCGCTTATCTGATTCTACTTAACGGGTTGATTGAAGCCTTCGAGTGTATACAAGGGATTTGTCACAAAATGGTCGTGGTTTTTAGTTGCATGTGATGGAGCGCAGTGAGATGTACTTGAATTCAGCTCAAGCGCTGTGAGGCTGCCTCTCTTCCCGATTATGTAACTGCACGTCTAATGGTACAATTCAACAGGAAATGTAAGCTTTGCCTTTCTCTTCATGTGCCGTATACCGTGTGTGGCCACTGGTACGATGTACCGCGTACTAATTCATATACAATATTCATTTCTCAGTTGGTGTGGTCTGGGCAGATGGAATGAAAGGACTATTCATGCGCTAATGTGTAACTGCAGTTTAGGATGGCAGACGCTTGATCTCTTATTACAGAATAGTGGAAGCCTGTATCGATCATTTTTAACGAAATCTACTCATTAGCTGGAGCAAGTAGTGCACATAATGAGTGAACTTCATGTAATGAGTGAACTTCATTGTGTTCTTTCATAAAGACTTTTCATTTTGAAATGTCTTAAAAGCTCTTGGTGTGATATTTGTTTCCTAATTAAGTTTGGTTTGAAATTGGCACTGTTGGTCTCAGAGCAGGCGAGGCTTTGAACTGAATGCAGTGCGAAGTTAGACAGCATTACTGCACATTTAAAAAGCTTTACTTCAATTTTAAATGAGTTTTCCTCTCCGCTTAGATCTGCCAGAGTGGAACTTCGATGGCTCCAGCACGTACCAGGCTGAGGGCTCAAACAGCGACATGTACCTGGTCCCGGCGGCCATGTTCCGCGATCCCTTCCGCAAAGACCCCAACAAACTGATTCTATGTGAAGTGTTGAAATACAACCGCAAGCCTGCAGGTAAAGGAGTAATCCTGCTGTTTCATTGATGTCATGATCTCCAGATGGTTTGTTCCACTTGCTGCCTCTTGAGAGGCAATTTATACGTCAGCTAACGCTTACGACTTGTTGCTTGTTGTGCCACAGAAACCAACCTGCGCCAGACCTGCAACAAAATCATGAAGATGGTGGAGAACCAGCGGCCGTGGTTTGGAATGGAGCAGGAGTACACCATCCTGGGTACAGATGGACACCCCTTCGGCTGGCCCTCCAATGGCTTCCCTGGTCCCCAGGGTAAGTGTCAATCTGCTTTTGACCAGAGTCCTTTATATAGTTCAATGAATCAAGAATTTCAGCTGTTTTGTATCCACTGCGTGAAACGTAGTTCTTTCACTCAGTGGAAATAGCTGCACATTTTGTTCTGTTCTTAGAAAGGAGATTTAAAAAATTATCTAAAAAATAACCAGTTTGCAATCGGCTAGATATGCAACAGAGAAAGGAACTCCACTTAATATGGTGACCCGTAATGTGATGGAAACAAGTTGGCTGCATGACCAGACTTTCTGGAAAATTTACATTGCAGCTCCCAATTTATCTGTCAACTCTCGTTCTGATCAGTGTCCTTAATGCTACTTGTCGGAAGCTAGTGTTGGGCTGCTGGTCTGTGCAGCTTGCCTTACATCTGGGTTTTTCTTGTGCAGGTCCATACTACTGCGGTGTAGGAGCTGACAAGGCTTACGGCCGGGATATCGTGGAGGCTCATTATAGGGCCTGTCTATATGCTGGAGTCCAGATCTGTGGCACAAATGCGGAAGTCATGCCTGCACAGGTAAGCATTTGAGCTGCTTTGTGCTTGGAAATGCAGATCAGCCCTATGACGAGTAATGGAAAAAGCATTAGCTGTTTCCTTCGCTATCTGTTACTGGCTCGATGAAATGGTTGTCCTCGTTGGCGTTGTGCTTGACTGTCCGGTCTCCTGTTTCAGTGGGAGTTTCAGGTTGGCCCTTGCGAAGGCATCAACATGGGCGACCACCTGTGGGCTGCACGCTTCATCCTGCACAGGGTCTGCGAGGACTTTGGCGTGGTGGCGTCCTTCGACCCCAAGCCCATCCCCGGAAACTGGAACGGCGCTGGCTGCCACACGAACTTCAGTACCAAGGAAATGCGGGAAGATGGCGGACTCAAGTAGGTTTCTCAATCATGCTGCAGAAATGCTGCTGCTACATTGCTGAGTTTAAAATGGCCTGCAGAGTTTGGAGGTACGAGGTCTTGACCGTTTGAGTTGATGTGTGTCTCGTCTCCACGCAGGTTCATTGAAGAGTCCATCGAGAAGCTCGGGAAGAGACACAGCTACCACATCCGCGCCTACGACCCCAAGGGGGGCCTTGACAACGCCAGACGCCTGACTGGCCGCCACGAAACCTCCAACATCCACGAGTTCTCAGCCGGCGTGGCCAACCGTGGCGCCAGTATCCGCATCCCGCGCTCCGTCGGCCAGGAGAAGAAAGGCTACTTCGAAGACCGCCGCCCCTCGGCCAATTGTGATCCCTACGGCGTCACGGAAGCGATGATCCGCACGTGTTTGCTCAGCGAAGAGGGCGATGAGCCTGTGGACTATAAGAATTAAATTCGCCCCGCCCCTCCCCATCTACCCTCAGGACTGAGTTGCCCTCATCCCTCCTGACCGCCCCTCTCTCCTAATATACCTTCAGTCCCGTTTGTGCAAGGTTGAGAGGTCTTAACTAGTACTGTATGTTCGCTAGAAATAACTTAGCTTCAGTAGCACAAAGTTGACTGGTCAACTTGCCACATGGAATGAAAATGGGTGGCGGGGAGACAAATCGATCAATATCATAGGTTTAAAAAAATATTAAGGGGGTTGTGGCTGTAGAGTTGATTTCTGAGCGAGGGAACGGACTGAGGATCTGAAATCCGTCTGTGCCCCCCTTTCCCCCTCCTTACCCCCGTTTGGGCTTAAAATGGAATTAAATGGGACGCTTAAGATTAGAGCTGCCATAGTTTCACGGCTTTGGAAGGTTGCTGAAATTCTCATTGTCATGGCTAGTTTTGTACTTGTGTATTGACTCGCCTCTGTCTGAGCATGCTCATGTGACTAACACTAACTGGTGTACTGAAGAACTGAATTTGGATTCACTGGGTTTTTGTACGGTACACTGAAGGATGGGTCCAAAACTGCATTTTTTTTTTTCTGTGTTTATTGTGGGTCTTCTGTCTGTTTTGTAGAATACCTATCGAACTGAACTTGATTGCTTCTCCCCAGTGTCTGGCGTTTTTAGGATTATTTTTTTTGCACCTATTCAGTGAGTCTTAAGTTGCTGAACCTGGTGTTTTTTATGAAATAAAAAATGTTTATATTTTTTACCACAACTTGTCTGCTTGACACCTTTTTTTTTTTTAAATGACGGACACGCTGGCGTCATGCTCACTGCTGGCAATGTAACCTAACTGCCCTCTCCAGTATAACAGGAACTAGATGGAAGTCAAATCCTGTTTGCGTTCCTGGCTTTGCTGCAGTCAAGAATCCCAAAGGCACAGTATCGGTGTCTGATTTCTCTGGTGTTCGAATGGGACAACCAGCCAATTGCTTTATTTTTGAAAATGAATCCACCATGACTAAGTTCCTCAGTTTGTTAAAGACCAAAGTTAAATGGCTTTTTCCTGCCTTGAATTTATTGCAGATGCTCCCAGTATTCAGATGGTCATCGGTACAAACTGACATGGCCCCTTCTGTGGACACTGTAATCAGCTATATTGTTTGACCTAAAGCAGAGGGTGTGAATTAATCATATGTAGTTCTGCGTATTAAAGGGCTCCACAGGTTTGGGAAGTGTTTCCCAGAAATGGCAGTTGAAGTGTTCCATGTTCAGCTTGTCGGCACATTTTCAAACGAGATGACCATCTGCGACATTTCTTTGTCGTTTCCCCTGGAAAAAATGCTTGAAGACTCCATAAGGTGACAGATTTATGCCATGGAACCCTGTGTGATTAAATGTCCTCTGCATTTGACCCATTCTGGATACATGAGCAGTGGGCAGCACCTGAGGACTAACTCCAGTTCTAAAGCCAGAGCCTTGGTCAGGGACACTGGTAGGAGTGTTCCTGTTGAAATTAGGGGGGAAGAATCATGTTAAGACCAGGTATAATGCATACCTTCATTTTTTTTTTTTTCTCTCTCTCTGCCCTGTTTTTGGTTCTAAGCACCAGAATTAGCAGGAGGCCATATTTGCAAGGACAAATTAGTCATCCACATTGTGAAGGCCTTGTTCTGAACAGAAGTGAATTGTGCTTCAGCAAACCTGGCTATTGAGGAGATCTAAGCCCCCTTACAGATAAGAATTGTGAAATATTAGTACAGCTAACCGCTGTATTCCTGCTGTTCGCATGGCTTGTGCACCGCACGAGGCAGCGTCATCTTTATGCACAAGGCACTGAACTGACGTAGAGTTACAAGAGCCCTCGACCGGTATGGAGCCTTTACCTAAATGCACAGTCCTTGATCTCCACAAATCTGGTTTGTTTTCTGATTGTGTCAAGAAAATCAGATTGCTTTTAGTTACTATTTTATGCATTTGAGAATAATCCCGGAGTTCCACCACTGCTTAAGTGATGAAAACGCAAGGCACATGGTGGTGCATGGAACCATTTAAAGTTTTGTGAGTAAATTTTTTTTCAGCCTAATGCAGTTGGAGTGAAAGACTTTTCTGACCAAACTGACGCGTGAAACTTGTAGTGCGGTTTGCGATCATGTTTGAGACATCACATGATCGACGGCATTCAATCAATTTACTTGTAGATCACACTTCTATAGGAGACACTCAGGCATTTATAAGGTTGAAATCTTATCCCTGTGTCAGACGACCTTCATGAAGAAAACTGTCAAATACCCTGAAGACTCCTTCCAGCAGCAACATGTTTTGCTCTGGTGGAAACACATGCAGCTGTCATGGTCCTGAGCATAACGGATTTGTTGGGCAGTCTGATGCTATCAACAAAAGGGCATTTCGTATTCAAGGAAGCACCATGAAAACATGACATGGATATTCCCAGTGCGGTGCATAAACAGGGGAGTCAACAATCGTTGTTTTCTTGTAGGTAACTTGCGGTTTTAATGTACTAAAGTGAAATAAGTAAACGCAAAAGGCAGGCAGTACACATACGGAGTCGTGAAAGGCAAAACAAGCTGACAATGCGAGACTCAGGCGTATTGAGCTGTTGCCCAAACGCTAAATCTTTCCGTGTCGGATCATTCGGGACAGATTTCTTTGCAAACCCCTTATAGCCTTGATCTCAACCGGCCAGTTAAAGCACATGAGCCATATAACAGTCAACTACATCTGAAATAAATCGATCGTTTAACTTTGTAAAATCAAACTCAAAACCAAATACATCACTGTTGTTGTTGATATTTTGTTTTTTTTTCCTCTCTCTCTTTTTTGAGGGTGGCTCAGAGAGAAACCAGGTTTTTTTCTTTTTTTTCCTTTTTATCTGAGACAACATCATCTCCGCTGGGTAAATATATTTTCTCTCGCTAGTCCCCTCTCTGACCGGTGGGGGTGGTGCCGGGTGCCAGCAATTTTGTTTTGGGACCTTTTACCTAGATCTTCATGCCTTAACAACAGAAAAGGAACACTGCTTTGTGATTGGTTTGGAGGAAACCTTGTAAGCCAATCACAAAATAGAAGCAGCCTGAATTTTTCTGTAAGGGAACACAGAGTTTCTTAGATGAGAGAAACGTCTTCTCTCTGGCCCAGGTCTGTGAAACGGACAGTTCTTCTTACGCATTGAAAAACACGTAAAAATGAACTCTTTTCAGGAGATGACCCATCAACTTTGCTGATATATTTTTTCCCATTCAGCACTGGTTAATAATACATAGAATCACAATTTATTTTATATTAATGTTATGTATGTATATGCACTTATTACAGTTAAATAACATACATTCACTAAGCTGAAGTCTTTGTGCAGATGATGGAGCATTCTCATAAAAGACAGAAACAACGCATTAGTCAACAGGATATTTTGCATCAACGAGCAGATGTGATCCGTTTACTATGTAACATTTAGGCAAAATCATTTTTGAGAGCAAATTTGACCCTGGAGCGATAAATAAGAGAACTTTTCACTGTCACTAACACAGGGTTTGGTTCTGGGTTGGGATTAGTGTTTGTACCGGTGTATCTTTCTGTTTCAGACAGGAATGCACAACCATGATTACGGTTAAATGTTGACCAACCATGGTGTTGGCAATACTACTATGTAATACAAAGCCATGGAGAACATATCACTGTTCTCACCTCATATAGCAACCGAACCAGGCAGTGCCATCTTCAAATATTTATGCTGGAGTTAAACGCAGCAATAAAGCAATCTATAAATGGTGACAGTTTTACAGCGATAAGATAGCAAATAGGTTAGCACCGATGTGTCGCCATAGATGACTGTGAAAATACGAAGACACTCATTGCAACATATCTCTGTATTTATTCTGCAGAGCGTTTCCCAGAATGTGTGTACACTGTAAATTCATTACAGAGGGGGGACAGACTCCAGCCCTGAGGTGAAGCTGAACACTGAGCGAAGTGTGGCAGCTCACCACGGTCACATACTCCACCAGAGCGAGAGATCTGTCCTCATTCACTGAGATACTGTCAGGCAAATGATAAAAATTTAACATGATAATGTCTTACAGTAAATTGAAGTTCTGAAAATGAAAATAACTATCTTTTAGATCAATGCCTTCGGCAACTGACCATGGACCATTTCTTCATACATGGGAATCTGCATTTTCTACAAGGGAAGATGTCAGTGAGTCATAGGCCTACAGGTCATAACCTGTGAACAATTCATGAACTGAGCCAAGACATTTAATGAATCGAGCATATTGTGGAGTCCTAAAACAATGTTTTTGTTCATAATAAATTCCGTTCCAGGCATCACGCTCGATCTAATCGCCTTCCATTTTAAGGTTACAGGGTGCTAAGGATGCTTAAGGTCTTAAAATTGGACTCAAAATCCACTGAAAATAGGATACTGTAAGACTCACAGTCTCAATGAGTCAGGTGTTGGGATCAGCAAATAACTTTTCCTGCCTGTCAAACGTGGCTCTGTGAAAGCCAATAGCCCAGGGTTTCTGCACTCGCAGGTAGAATTGCCCAATAAACCTTTGACATTCAACTGTTTGTTTACGACGCCAATTCTCATACTCCGTTGAGGACGGGAGAGCAGTGCACAAACAACACTCTTCATACAAAACATGGCTCTTAGTTTTCACTCTACAGCATTGAGTGAGAGCCTTTTCAAAAGACATCATCTCCACAAACACTGCCCCATGACAAGAAATCACATGAACAATCACTTCTGAGGTAAATACCAAATCACTTTTAAACTTTGGTTTTAACTTTGCTTCAGTTTTCCCGTTTGGCTCATGTTATAACACTTTGCAAAATCTAATCACTTCCAGCATAATTTTAACAAACACGGGAAAGCAGTTGCTTGAGCCAGGTGCTTAGTCCTTTATAAGATTATCTCGATGCCAGTGTTGCCCACATTGAATTAAGCTGACAGGCTGCTAACTGCTAATATGTACTTAGGAGGTAACTGCAGCTCACACTGGCTGTGTGAGTTACCGCCTGATTGTACTACTCAAAGTAAAAAGCACCGCTGTTGCATGTTCCTATCTTATTTGATGTTCTTTTTCAATGCTAAGTGATTACTAATCACTGATTAGACCGTTGCCCTTAGCTTTTTAGATGACAGAGCCGGCGGCCATGTTGGCCTACAGCACATTTGCAATGGAGTGTTCCAAACAACGATTTGCTTCCCTGGGGAAAATAGGGCAAGTAATTTATCTTAAAACCAGAATGCCAAACCTGTCCCAGGACGTACGGTTTTTTTGGTTCAACCACAACACAGTATACCAGCAAAAAGTCAACCAACATTGATCTCATCAAGCTGCTAATATGTAATGGCATTATGCTATAGTCATTTATCCATACCTATACTGTCACCCAATATCTACACCGCTGCTTCCGCGGCAGGGTTGCGGGGGAGCTGTAGTCTATCCTAGCTGACCCTGGGCGACAGGCAGGAGAACACCCTGGACAGTTCACCAGTCCATCTGAGGGCGCCCATACTGTTCACTCACACACCCTCGCACCCATGGGCAATTCAGAGTCTCCAGTTAGTCTGACCTGCAAGGGCTTTG
The DNA here is from genome assembly GCA_029721435.1 of Gymnothorax reevesii. Classification (NCBI taxonomy): domain Eukaryota; kingdom Metazoa; phylum Chordata; class Actinopteri; order Anguilliformes; family Muraenidae; genus Gymnothorax; species Gymnothorax reevesii. The sequence goes on from CM056576.1 coordinate 4,217,730, forward strand.
GCCAGTGGGAGGAAACTGGAGTACTCCGGGGAAACAACCATGGGTAGAACATACAATATGAACATAGAAAGGCCTCAGATCCGGATTTAAACTCAAGACCTTCTTGCTGTGAGGCAACAGTACTACCCATCATGCCGCTACCCATTTCAAAGCAGATTTATGAAATTAGCTGGATAAACAACCTGAGATGTGTTTCCCGAAAGCGCAGACGTTAACTTACATAGTTGGAACCACTGACTGTGAATGGACAAACTGTGTTAGTTGCTAACTTAGCATCTACGCTTCTGAGAAACGCACCCCTGAGCAAAACCGGCAATGGTTTCTGTCTTAGTCCATGTCTAAGTTTTGGACGGTAACCAGGTTGTACTCTTTGAACTTATACGGCAAACTCAGAAAACCTGCTCCTTGACACACCCCAAATTAGGAGTAACTGAAAATGCTGAGCATGCTAAGAATCCACGCCTTCGCATACATGCCAACTCTATCGATTTTGGCGGTAGACTACTGCTTTTGGGGCGTTTTTTTTTTTTATGAAATGCCCAGAAAGCGGTAGACTTAGCATGTATGCCTTCGTTACATCGCACTGCCACCACTGAACCGTGGCATCCAAACCAGATGCTAATAAAACCTGTTGCTAAATAGGAAGCACTCAGCTCCCCAGGGTTTGCTTGCTCATTTGGGCCTAAAAAAATTTACGTTTCAGCTGCAATCTGTATGTCAGAACAAAGAGAACCGTTTCCTCTCCTTCTCTCCGAGGAAAGACCGAGGTCAGCGAAATCAAGCCAGACAAAGATGTAATATCAGCAATGTTTTTAAAAAAAGCAACTTGCTGGAACAAGGATGCACGCACAAGGGGAAAAAACTGCCGGCAGTAAATCGTTCTGCAAATATCAAAACCAGGAACTCCTGCCCGAAAGAGCCATTCTGTGTTCTTATAACAATGAGTCATGTAGGTGTCATCGTGCCGGCAGAAGTAGAGGCCTTTGCCAGAGGGAAGCTGAGTATCTGTGGGTGGTCTTTTAGCGTCAGCGTAGAGCAGAGCTGCCCAGCCCCATTCCGTGAAACTCAATGCAAATCAAGTTTATTCACACAGAGCTTTGAACAGAGGACTGTCACCAAGATGCATTAACCCTTTAACTGCCTCAACCTTTTGGTAAAGCATGTTTTGAGTCACTGTATCTCATTGAAAGATTTGTTGATTAAGCTATCTCTAACACTCGATTGAGGAATGTTATGCTGACAAAATCCAATCCAATTAAGTTCAACACATTTTCAGTGATATACACTGACCCAAAATGTGCTCTACAGAAAGGATGAGTGGAAAGTTAAAGGGTTAATGAGTAATAGGAGGAGAAGCTCCATACATTCATTTAATTCCTACTTCGGAACACCTGATGAGTTTAGCGCACCTATTTCAACAAGCACCTAAACAACCCGCATGGAAAGAACCGATATAAACATATAGGTTTCGCATATGCGCGACATACACAAAATTGGGCATTTTCATATATTATAGGTACATATATGTACGTATATGAAAATGGACAATTTTATGTATGTCACCTATATCTGGCCCTATGTTAAAACTTACATGTTTTTTTTTCTTTGGCAATTCCAATCCCACCTGAATCTGGGATGTCCATTCAGGGAACTTTGAACAAGTACTTCACCGCCATCAGTCACCAGATCTAAAACAAAATTATTTCAGTCTGAACAAAGTGTTACTGCTCTCATTCACCATCAAAACTCCAAATGAGGGACTATCTCTTCACAGAAGGAGGACTCCATGCCTCCAGTAAAATCTCACTTGTTCACTGTATGTTAAGACTTATCAGGGGCCAGGCAGCCTAAGCTGCCAGGACCCTTTTGTTATCCTGCATGTTCTTCTTACTTCTTCTGCCGAGGAAATCCTACTTCCCATGTGCAAAAAATCACCAAACTTTTCACAAAGGTCCAGTCCCATGCCAAACTGCCTCAGCTGCAAAAACAGGCCGATAGTCCTGATGGTGATGCTACAGCAAGCCTCTAAATTTCACAATCTTTAAAATTCACAACAAATCTACCATATGTGCTACAGATTTGCAACTTTCACCAAAATGTAGCCCCAATACTGAGTAAACTTTTGTATGTTTAAACCTATTGCAATTTATGAAGTCCATCACTAATTTTTCAAAACCTGTAATACTTATTAAACCTATCTCCTCCCACAATTTTTGCTCAATTGACACTAAACTTGCTACAGAGCATCTTCAGACTGTCTTACACAAATGATCTACACAAATCTTTGATTTATTGAATATTGAGCATACAGTGCATCAAAATGTTTGACAGTAAATGGTATTGCAAACATATACTTGCAAATTCTTGCTAAATACATATTCAATGTTCATTAAAAAATTACAATATTTTGGAGTCATGGTAGATGATATTTGTAAAATATCTGAATTTTATCTCAAAAATTGAATTTTTTACAGCATTTTGAATTTCACTCTCATGCAAACAATTGTAGTCAATGCAAAAATGGCATTTTTAAACATCAGTTTTTCACTTATGGAGCAAATAAGTCATCGTTAAAAACGAATTCCCAATATCTCCATGCTATCTTGATGCAATTTTTTTATTTTCAGATTTTTATCTTAATAACTGAATTTTTGACAGCCATTTGAAATCTGCCTTTACACGCTAACAGCATCGGTCTTGTACACAGGTGGCTGGCTTAGTCAATTTGTGAAGCTACATGTGACATTTCCATTTGGCAATTAGCTCAGTGAGATAGAGCACAGTCTCTTGTGCCACACATTGTGAGTTCAAGCCTCAACTGATGCAATGCCTGGTACACACTACAGGATAATCGGGCCAATTTCTGTCCCAATCTCACCCTTCCGATCAAAGCAAGCAAAGGCCCCGATTGTCTGATGTTTGCAAACGACGTTGTGTCTGATTTTTCTTTGGTGTGGGGTTTGTTAAGAGTGATTTTGTCCAGTCCGATCCACTCAGAAGGAGAGATTGTAAGTAATGAACATGTTTAATATTTCCAACTAGGAATCCTGTAGTGTGTGGGGAGCTCCGTAGTGCACACCACACACTATAAGATCAGAAGAGAGAGATCTTGTGTGATCTGTCTTTTTTACCATCGAGTGTGTGGCCTCTTAATCTGTGAAGGTTTCAAGACTCCTGTAATGTGAGCCAGCCTTAAAATGCACATTAGAGCCACCTTTTTTTCCATCTTCCTACACTCTGCTTGTTGCTCAGAATTGCCTGATTTTGCCTAAAATTGTCCGGCCCCCACAACTGCAGTGCAGCAGCTATAATTGCGTGCTGATAGTCAGTACCCTGTCTGTCACTTCAGGATTCTTTATATCACTAATTAACTGACGTGTGCCAGATTTGCAATGTCTTCCCGCGCCTCTCCCCACATTTTCCGGAAAACAGTGGAAATAAGATGAATAAAGGTGGTAATTGGGTGATGGTCCTTGCATGGGCTCTTTCTGGTACTATTCTCTGATAATCAAGAAATAAATTTTGCAATTACTTATGAACTAAAACCAACAGCCAGACAAATTTATTATGTGCGTCCAATAAAACCGTTCGGAAGCATCGCTGGATCAGCTTAGCAGCTTTATAACATCATTACTTTTGTTATTGCCTACACAAGGAAAAACACATGATTTGATTGTTGCCATTGTTTAAGCTATTATACCACAATGCCACTCAATCTGTTTCTCAATGGCTGTGGTGAGGGTGCGCATTGTTTCTGATGACTAACCTTCGTCAGAGAAGGCTATTAAGGCGGCAAGCAAACTCTCAGCCAGCTGAGTTTGCGGGTTTCCCCTGCGTGTCTTACGCCATGCAGATAATTCAAGGTGCGTCCCCAACACACGCAGTTAATACCGCATCATTTACTCTGTCCACATCAGCGTCGGTGCTAGAAATGGGAATTGGGGGGCAAGGACTCATCTCTTTATGACAAGAATATGTCCTGGAGAGTTCTCAATCATTTTCCTTTAATTATGCATTTTATTCGTTTGCTTTACAGAGCGCAATACAATAAAGTAAAGAAAACAGAGATACACACTTATATAACAGGCGTTTATTGAGGCGTTTTCCAATTATTGTAATTGGCATCTGAGGACATGATTTCTCTCCATATGCAATCTAACAGTGATGAAATCATGGGCTACATTCAGTAGGTTACAGTAGCAGAACCACAACTGAGAATAGGCCTTTTGCAGTAAGCGGGTCACGTGACCATTCTCCCATAGCAACAAGTCTCTGGTGGGCAATCAAACCAGACATTCCTTGACAACGCTAAGTGCTTGACTGACCAAGAGTGGAATACCTACAATATAGAGGCTGTTTATGTAATTATTCTTTAAGTTCGCGACTTCTCCTTCCAGATATAGCTAGAGGAAGCATTGATCATTAGATGTAGCTAATTTTTGAGATGAAAGAACGAGTGAAGGTGAGTTATCGAGGCCAATTGCTTTGCATTCGGTGGACGCGACACGCCAAGATTGCGGCATTCTCAGGTATGTTTACTACCATTTAAACACTCATGTTTATACCGCTAATCGTCCCGTATTTTGTAGAGCTTCAGGATTTTATTTGTAGAGTCACTAGACTCTCTAGTTTCAGCCATAAAAGCGAATATTTTTGCGATCAGATCGTTTCGCGACCAAAGATACTGTGTTAGTTTGCATGTGCGAAGTGCGCCATAACAGTGACAAACTTGACAAAACAAAGCACTAGAACCTAGTTATTTATTATTTTGTTTTATCTTTAATCTCTTGCTCTGTAATAGTGAAAATAAGACTAATGACATCTTTATGGCGCACTTCGCACATGTAAACTTACACAGTATCTTTGGTCGCGAAATGATCTGATCGCAAAAATAATAAGGATACAAATTTCGTTCTTTTTGGATATGTTTATTCTGTCTAACAGTCTGCAGCAAACCTTCTAATATAGTGTTTAACCCTTTGAGTGCTTTGCAATTGACCCCTAAACATTGAAATTTGGTGCCAAACATGTTGATTTCAAATGAAATATTATGCAAGTATCCTTAGAATGTCCCCATTTCCATTAATATTGTTGATAGTATACCTGATGGAGTTTCAATGAAGGTAAAAACATCTTTCTATCTTCATCCAATTTGGAGAAACATTAACTCCTTTTCAGCTAATTACTGAAACTGTGCAATTTTTGACCCTCATTTTGACCATGTGGGCCTTGTTGTACTTTGTATAAGCCTTCATTTCAGGCCAACTTTTTGAAAATCAAAACTGGCTCACATGGTCAAAATGAGGGTCAAAAAATGCTCAGTTTCGGTAAATAGCTGAAATGGGGTTAATGTTTCTCCAAATTTGATGAAGATAGAAAGATGTTTTTACCTTCATTTGAAACTCCATCAGGTATACTATCAACAATGTAAATAGCAAATGGGACATTCTAAGGATACTTGCATAATATTTCATTATAAATCGACATGTTTGGCACCAAATTTCAATGTTTAGAGGTTAATTACAAAGCACTCAAAGGGTTAACCACTATATTAAAAGGTTTGTTGCAGACTGTTAGACAGAATAAACATATCTTGAAAGAATGAAATTTGTATCCTTATTAGTTCATCTGTTACAACCCTTTGAAAATGGTCACAAACTGTGACCAGAGGGTTAACGTGGGCCAAGCCCCCTTTTTCGGGGCCCATAAAATGAGAACGGGACGATTTGATTTGCGAATCGCATGCAACAAAATATCACCAAATGAAGCATTTATGAGACCATCAAGCTGGGAGCACCCCCCATTTTAGATGATTTAATCTGGAGTGACCCGACAATCATTCATCTGGACGCGCATTTGCTGTATTTAAATCAACATTATTCAAAATTGCATACCTGCGCAAACAGCTTGAGCTGCATGCTTTTTATAGCCTATTTAACTGCCGAGTGCCACTTTTTTTGTGTGTGTGTGTAATCAAACCACGCAATTCCGAGAGCGAAAGGCGATATTTCATTGGAATGCGGACCCGTTCAATCAACGCAAAGCACTGGCCTATTAGTAAGTAAATTATTTTTCAGTACTGAATTTACCCTATGATCGCTGTTCGACTGCATATGGAGAGAAACCGTGTCTTCAGATGCCAATTACGTTAATTGGAAAATGCATCAATAAAGGAAAGTAATTGAGAACTCGCCAGGACAAATTCTTGTCATAAAGGGACACGTCCGTACCCCCCTCCCCCAATTCTCAGCTCTAGCGCCGACGCTGGTCCGCAGAATCTGCAGCCACACCAGCGGTAGTGCCGTTGCCGCTCCGTTGCCATAACGACTGCCGTAATGTACAGGCTTGCCAAGCTCGAGGAGAGGCAAGAGAGAACAACTAGGAGAAATCGGAGGGGCGGGGCTGTTATGTAATAGAAAGGCAAACGTACTTCCCTCGCCGGCTCTCTGTCGCAGACGGTGCCAAATTATGATCTACAAACAAAGGTGAGCCCGGAGATCGCGGTTAACTAGTCTACTTGACTGTCTTGTAATGCAACTGGTCCATCAAAGTCAGTAAGAACGAAGCACGTTGAAATACTTTGACGAGGCGACTAATGCCATTCGTGGCACTGTTCACTAAACAATGGATGCCACGCTCAGGATATGCTTGGCCATTCGGTTATATAACACACAGGCCTACGATCTCTGTTCAAACCCGCTCAATGTCTCTCCCACTCAACAAATGGTAAAGCAAATATTGCGAGAAATCCGGGGGCCAAAGTGTCGAGGATGTACATATAACAAACTAATAACCGTATGCTTGAGCAATTTCGCAAAAAATCAGATATTGCCAGTTAAAGGTTGGTATCGCTTCCTCCTCAGTAATCAGGGCAAACGGTTTATTCCCCACAGGAGACGGCCAGCAGGGAAGCAGTTGACACTCTTTCCTGATAAAAGAGCCGCATCAGCGGGGAAACACCTCGCTGACAGGGACTCCCCGTTTCCAGGCTGCGTGCCGTTCAGTGCCTCCTTTCCTTCCGTCACATCATTTAGTATCAAGGCAGCCGTGAAATGAGTAGAGCTGTTGGAGGATTAAACGCAGCCCATTCCCGTTAGAAATGACGAAGCATTTCGCCACCATTCGAGTTACAATCGTGCTTAACATTTTTCTCCCAAAGGTAACGTTCCGCTACTTGATACAAAAGTACACTTCACAGTTCATTGCACAACTTCGTTCAAATTCAGGAAATGTTTGCAGCAAGTCAATGCTGCGCTTTCATTTAAACGTCCACGATGGTTTCTCGCGGTGCTCTGCGATACAGGCCACTGCAAGTGAGCACTGAGGTGAGGCAATGGTATTACGCAAATACGTTTGCCCGCAGACATTCAGTCCTTTGTCATCAAAATCTACCTCTAGAATGGCGCTCTGTCAGAATTAATAGCGCACTCCCTGCGGTTTTCATTTCAGCAATTTGGGCGGTTGTATTTCACCGCTTGTCCCAGACTCCGAGTAGTGCATTAGTTTTCTCTTGTTAAATACATAAATAGACTGAAGCCTCTTTTTCGTATTCCTTATCTCATCAGGTTTTCGTGCTGTCGTCATTTGGTCCAGTGACGTTGTTTTTCCGAGCCGAAACGTTGAGGCGCTAGTATTTAAGTCGTTTTTCTCCGTTGATGATGTTATACGCCACGCCTCAAGCTCGCTAAGCCCGAATCTCAAAGGGTTGAACCAGAGCACGCGATTATTTGAGCCGAGAGGACTTGCTTAAGTACCAGTGGCCTGCCAAGGGAGCGTTATCATCCAGCGGCGTTCGGACGGGGTGACGGCGGCCGGGTTTATCTGGCTGGGTCAGATAATATTACCGTGCGTGTTGTTTTCACTCTCCCCACAGAAGGCCCTCTTGTGTCTATTCCTCTACAACGGATTGTCCTGGAATGGACGCCTGGAAAGAATTTTTATTCACTGTTTGCTCTTTGTAGAAACTCCAATCCGTTATCAGTGTTAAATGAGAGGAATGAGTAAAATATTCTCAATTAAAATGTCTTAGAAGGCCAATGTAGGCACAGCACCTTCTGTGAGTTTCCGCTGACCATTGTTCAAGAAAGACCAAGTACTTACAGCTGAAAAGCGTCAGCACGCACTGTTCATTTTTCTATGGCAATTACACTGTTATTGTTGATGCTTCCACCTTCTTTGATGAGTGAGCGTGTTTGTGTGTCTATGTCAGTGTTTTCATTTGGGGGGTTGTGGGATCTCATTGGAGTGAGAAAAGTCTGTTTCCTCTCCTTTATTCCTGCCAGTCCTCCCTTCCCTGTGATATAATCACCCCCCTCCCCCGCTCCTCATAAGCCACAGGACTGGCTGCGGTCGGTGGTGTGACTGGACTGAGCCTGCATCCTCTTGGGCCGAGCTCTCCCACCCGCGCCCTGATTGGCCAATCTGCGCCTTGTGACACACTGACACATTTTTTGTGTGTGTGTGTGTGTGTGTGTGTGGATACAGCGGTAGAGATGGCTTTTTCTTCGGGCTAAGAGAACGGAGGATGCCGGAAAAAACTGGAACACGGGATGCGTACGTAAATAAGATGGCAATGAGGCAGCTGAAATTCTTATTAATATTTTTGACTCCATAACACAGGTTGTGCAAACTAATTTAAATTTTTTATTTTTTAATCATTATTTATTCCACCATCAGTCAGCTCCTTTCGTGCTGATTCACTGCTTCATTCAGCATTAATATTCATGCACTATATATATATATATATATATATATATATATATATATATATATATATCTTCTACATGAAGCATGAGACGTTGAAAAATCACCGTCTGACCTGGTCTTAGTTGAACACTTGACTGTGCAGTGCATGATTTGTAATGAATGATTGTAATTTGCTTCTGGGATCTATTAGGTTACACCAGTTTCGGCCTTTAAGACCTGAAAATAAATAAATAAATAAAAACAATCAGTAGGTTTTCAAAAAAAAAATTCATCGTGGGACTTACCAAAATGATAAACTTAGCCCCGAATAATGCCCTCTCATTTGTTTAAATAAACTGGGTTTATTTTTAAAAGTAAGCGGCATTGACCAGCCTAATTTTCGACTCCTGGCATAATCCTGTCTGGGAGTGACAATCTGTGCCACCTCTTTGTGCTCCAGAAGCAAAAATTAATCTTACTGGAAAGGATTTATTCAAGAACCGAAACTTGCCTGTGTCCTTAAAAAACCTCGCGTCACTAGTGAAGTATTTGCAGCTGAATTTATGGAGTAGATTGCGGTCAAGTGAAGACAGCTTACCAGGGAAGCAAAGAGTAGGCATTGCACAAGGCTAGAATGCGTAATACAAACCACAGATAGTTTAAAAAAAATATGGGCGAAGTCACTGTGACGTCAAACATGCACCTTTCATAGGCTTCTTTAATAGTTCTTTGCTAGGCTACTAGGAAGTGAATTTTAGGACCCAGGTAGCCGCTCCACGTATAAATCATGAACATAAACTCAAGCCAAGGCTACTGCAGAAATGTGGGTACTATGAATTGTGGGTCAGCAGTCCTTAATCTGAGGATAGGGGGGTCACTGTAACTCCACAAAGCACAAGATATGTCTTATGAGGGAAGTGTGTTTCAAACAGATAAGCAAAGCTAAATAAAAGAATGGTTATTAAGAAATTTGCAGACAGATTTTCAAGGGCAGTTTCTCTCTATACTTAACTTTGTTTGAGGATATTAGCTAATTGGTGTGAGTCACAAAAGATAGCGGCTCATATCTCAGCGCAAAGGGAACTTGAAACTATTTGGTGACGTATGAGCCAGCTGAAATGACACCGTATTTTGCGGGGTATCTAAATAAAGCGTGACAAGAAAGTGATAACTGAATGAGTTTTTCTTTGTACTTTTGTGAATTTTCTCTGTCAGGGAACGGCTGATACAGACACTGTTGGTATAGAACGTGGCCTCTCTCACCGCCGTTGGATACAATTGTCTGTCTTAAGCAGTTCTTGTCAGTTTTTTTTGTGGAACCAAACACATCCTTCACAGGTCCTCCCCGTCTGCACCCTGGTCTCACTCTTCTCTGGAATGTGTCCCTCAAGAACACTTTCTTCCTTTCCATCGTGTCGTATAACGTGACCAAAGTATCCGAGTGTTTGTTTGTGGAGATATTTGAGTAACCAGTCATTCGTAACATTCATTTAATCTCTGATTTCTTCATTTGTGGGGTGGTTACCCCAGGCTGTCATTCTTAGTTCTGCCCTGTAGGGAACACAGTTCATTGCTCAATTACAGAGAAAGTGATGCAGAAATGTGATGCAATTCGCTAGCCCAATAAAATCACTCCTGCCACAGACCGTCTTTTATGGGGAGGGGAAGTTAGGAGTCTTACTGACAGTAAGGCAGAGACTCAATGACCTCACCTAGAAGAGCCATGAGCCAGCAGTTCTCTACCACAGGGTACACCGGAGGTCAGAGGTCAAAGTTCAGACCGGCTAAAGAGAAATAAAAGCAAATTTTGTCCTGCAGAATCGCTCCAGTTAAGGCACCGTCAGCTTTTAGAGCTGGTTTTTGAAATGTTCTATACATGCCTCGTCAAGCCAGACGGCAGTATCTGCAAAATAGTGAAACTGAGAAAATTAGCCTAAAAGTTTCACCTCCAGCTGTACTTTGAAGATACCCTGCACACGCAATAACTCTGTACATGTGTGTTGATCAGGCTACTCTCTACAAAAAATAGACGGAGCTGGTGCTGTACAGCGTCAATGGTGGGTTTTTCCAATTTCGATAAATTTGCAGATACTGCCATCCAGCTTGACTAGGCAATCTTGTTGATGCCACATGACAGCTCAGAGAAAAGCAGCTGCTGTCAGGTCAAAACTACTCTTTTTCTCTGAACTGCCTTATTTTGTCACTCTGTTTCCTGTTTCGCATCCTGTAGTTTGGTCTGAAGCAGATACTTTTGGCCAACAGGCCTTATGAAAGTGCATTTTGCGTTTTCACCCGTGATGATGAAAACGGTCTCGTGCAACAAACTGATAAATGATGAGGTCAAGCAAATGACAGAAAATTTGTGGAAGAAGCAGCGCAGAAAAAATGTTCATGGAAATAAAACTGTAATTATTCTGAGCTGTTGAAAATGTACCATGTGGCAACTTGTTTAAAGAGCTCCCACAGGGGAGCTTTTTTAAACAAGTTGCCACATGATAGGTTTTCAACAGCATCTGATTTTGATGTCTTGCATCATTGGGCAACTATCCTGGCCTGTGGCACTCTAAGGGTTAATCTATGCCTCAAAAAAAAACTCAAATTTTACCTCTGTCACCCTCTGGGACTGAATCAGTGCAGGCAGACTGAGAGGCTTATTCAGAGAGTAAGTGCACCAAACCTGCCTCGGTGCGACTCGATGTTAGACAGTATGAAATGACGAGACGGGTCATCCTGCTGATTCAGTGCGTCTGGCTTATTGTCGTTGTCCCTGTCTTGGCTGACGTTGCATTCTGAGGTTTCACTCAGCAGTCAAGCACAGAAATGTGCACCACAGATCATATTCCTGCGCAACTGGCACCATCATCAGCTATTTACACCGACTAGAAAGAAGTGGGTCAACAAGAGACAGTGACCAGGCCCAGACTAACACGATCTAAAAGAGGGGCGCATACATGGTTATGTAATTCAGAGGGTAAACACATCTTACCCCTCACCCATTTCTCGCTCGACACCCTGTGGCCCCAACAGCTTTCCATGGGCAGAAGAACAACAGGACGCGTAAGGAAGTGTTGCCCCACGGCTAACATCGTCTGAGATGCCTCGGTGTTGGGTTACAGCGCTGCAAGTGGAGGTCAACATGCTGGCCGAGATTTAGTACATACCGTTCTTTCCTAGAAGAAGAGAGCTCTGGTTCTCACTTGTGTACTTGCCCCCTGTGTGGCAGTAAGGGATACTGCATGACGCGGGGGAACCGCAGACCAGATCACCGTCTTAATGGAACCCTTCAAATTCATGGGTGTTTTGTTTAACATTAATGCATACCTCAGCCCTGTGGAGACAGCTTCTTATGTAACGCAGAAGGAGTCACTCATTGAAATGAAGTAGCTTCTGAACTCTTCAGAACACAGCACAAGCAATAATGAAGTCATAAAACCTGCCTGCTTTTCGTTAAAAAAAATATCAGACTAACAATCACCTTCAACACTGAACTGAATAGTTGGATGAATAGCTGGCATTAATTAAAAAAAAATAAGAGGTGGCGCATTGGAGGCGTGTATTTGAGGGTTAAACTTGTTTGCTTTTTTCATTAATAATGGCCATGCATGTTATATGACAACACTACAATCGTTTTGCCAAAGGACAGAGTATTTGAGGTTTAAACTGTTGGACAACTTTCGCTCAAAACAAACAATCAGTAAAAGAATTGCCCATATGGAGTCCAGATTTTATGACTTGGATTTTTTGCAATTTTTTTTTTTGTCAAGTTGTGCAATGCTTCGAATTATGAGAAAGTGATCAACCAATATACATCTGTCCATCCCTCAAAAAGATTTAGCCAATAGGAGGTGGAGGAATGCTTTGGCAGTCACGTCAGTGATGTTGAATGACCACAGCTTAACTCATTCTGTATGTAAGCCCCAGTCTTTCTGAGCTGTTTGTTAGCTAAAATTAGTTCATGCACAAACTACTGCCCCCCCCCCTTTCTGTTTTGGTTGTCAAGCAACGGGAGAGTTGTTTATTCTGTATTTCCTGTCATTGTTAGTTTCTTTTAAACTAAGAATGCGCGAGTGTAACGTGAGTTGTCTCATATTCATTGTATCGAGCTGATATAGGCGCAGGTATTACAGTTACAGTGGTGTAGTTATTAAAGGAATAAGTCCCAAGAAGCAGTGGGTTACAGTGATTTAGTGCCCCTCCGCCATTATAAAATCACTGTAACCCACTGCTTCAAGGGGCTTATTCCTTTCATAAAACGGTTACCCTACATATAAGTTGCCCATTAAATAAACACACAAGAAAAAAAATCAAAAATTTATTGGTAATAATGCAACAATAAAATTGAGAACTTCTTCCACCAAGCAAGATAGAGTGGACTGAATAGTTGGCAAGCAAAACAGACGCAAAGATTGCCTTTTCATCTAGCGCCATTGTCATGTCACATCAGGCTATTTGGGCACGCTACTGTAGATATACTATGAAAGGAGGCTATTTTGAATGTCTCCTTCGGTCTACTGAAGACCCCGTTAAATAATTACGTTCGTTTCGGTTTCGGAGTTTACTTGTTCTCAACTTGCGCCGATTGGCCAAATCATTACAACCAGCAGCGAGACTAGGGAACAAGATTTACTTTTGTCCTCCACACTTGCCGGTGTCCAGGAAAATATGTTGAATTGTGCATTAGTTTGCTAGCCAGCTTGTCAACTAGCTAGCGTTCTCTACATTGGATTTGGTTACCCTACCCTATTTTATTTTAGCCCATAAAATAAACACACAAGAAGAAAAGTCAATTTATCGCTAATAGGCTACTGAAATAGCGAGCTAGTTAGCAACGTAGCTAGCAACACAAAAGTGATATCGAACTCTGTAATAGCTAGCTAGGTAGATAGCCAACTAGTTAGTGGGTTCAAAGGCTAAATTTCGCTGACACTGAAATAGCGAGCTAAAAATCTTGAAACAAACGTAACCTAACGAGTCAGTAGAGCGCAGAGAAGTTCGTTGCCCGCAGGGATATTTTGTGCTGCGGTCTGCCTCAATACAGTGGATTACAGTAATTTTATACCGGCATGGAACGCGGCTCAGCCATGGGAAGCACCAGTGTTATAAAGCTTCTTTTATTGCATGGATTGTGTACATTTGCAGGTATTCGTAGGCCTGATTATTGTGAAAACCATCCCTGCAGCAGAAACAACACCATACCTGCTGTATTCTCTGTGTTTTCTGGGGTGCTCTGCAGCTCCTGCGGTTTGAGGGTTGGTGCGCGAATGGGGACAGGTCCAAAGTCATGCGTTAATGCTGACCGCAGCAGTTTTTTCTGGCAGGACTGTACAGGGTCTGAAGGGTTACAGTCGCCAAGGTCCACAACTTATCGCTCTCCACTGACACCTACTGGTCAGTCAGCTGACAGCACAACTGCTTGGCCGGTAAGACGGGAGAGGATTTTTGCCTGGAATTGCACATCAAATCCACAGCACAGATCTCAGCAACCAGCTCATAATGAGACATGTAAAACTGGGAATTGAAGGAGATAAGAGTGAAACATCATTAAAATGATGGCAACACCTGTTTGTGACGGTGTCAACTGTGTACATGAGAAGTGATCACATTTCCTGAGGTGGTGTATATCAGCGAAGTTACATTACATTATATTGCAGTTATTTGCAAACACTCCCATCCAGAGCAACTTACACCATAACGTGCATTCAGGAGGGCGGAACCGAAAGAGCCAAAGGTGAGAGTTCCAGAGAATTCACACCCTCAAAAAGCATTGTACATGCGCAACACAAATATTGTTCCTGTTTCCATGTAATTTGTCTTTTCAAAATTACAACTTCTGCATACTTACTATGCAGTGAATTTGAAATTAAGACTCCGATGAAGAACTGTGTGTTGTCTCCATGTGTTCATCGATGTTAGTCAAATGTGCCGATCTCTTCAACCCCAACACATATATTGCTCATAGTCTTTGCTGATACACCGTTTTAGTGGTTCATTACTTTGAGATTCACACATGACACATAAAACGCCGACAGGACTCTGATGGTGGAGGTGCGGGCAGCTCCTGAGCCAGTGTTAAGCTCTCGGTGATACTCTGTCCCCACATTCGCTGTGGAGCAGGTGTGCATGGATGCTGGTGTGCTGCTTCAGGGTTCCCTGCTGGCACCTTTATCACACGTTTGACCCACCGTTGCACCTAAAATCCATTTAAGTATATTAGGGTCAATTTGACACAAACAGATGCATAGATTAGGTAATAGTTTATTGCATCATGAGGTCCACAGGTGTAGGAACTCTGATAAAATAATGTAATGCCATGGCTGCAGCCATACAATATCTTGCAACACCTGTAGCAATGGCTCACTCTTGTGACCTATTAATCCTGACTGAAGCTCAGCCAAGTATTATTTATTTATTTATTTATTTTTAACACAACTGGTCATTCACAAATTATTAAGCACGTATTACCTCGGCCCGGATGCATGTTGCAAGATATGTACAATACTTGTTGACTAAGAGTTGGCAATGTTAGCATGTTAAGTGGAACATTCACTTGAATGACCTAATTATCGGTCCACGGCTGAAAAATTGTTCCAAAAGGTTACATGTTACATGGACTAAAGTGGAAAGACTTAGTTCATCCAGTGCAAGTCCCTACTTCATGTAGAGCATTAACCTGCGTGTGTGTGTGTGTGTGTGTGTGTGTGAGCGCGTGCGCGTGTGCGTGTAACATTTATATGCACCAGTTAACATACAGAGATGTACAGAGCATACCCATTTAGACATGCTGAGCAAACAGATTAGCACATCGGAGCGGCTCCACTTTAAAGTTTGCTGTGATGCCTGCACACGCTGTGCAGTATGGGAGATTTCAGCTTGAGTAGAGTCATTCATGCACCTTAGAACAAGAGCATTTGTGCAACCCCTTTACAGAAAAGTGCTGTTATTATACTTATATTAAACTAAACTAGATGGTGCTCAGCACGACATATCCCCTCAGTGAGCCTTAAAATTAGGTCAAAATTGAACCTTTACCCTGACATCAAATAGGCTTCTGGAGACCCCCATTTCACATAAGTGTTGAACTTCCTGCTATTCCTATAACGGCTCAGGAGCAAGAGCAGTAATAATCGACGGGAAGACAGACTGACTGACAGACAGAAAGATGGACAGACCACAGCGAGGATAACAATAACTCATTGGCAAGAATCACTAAGGGGGTAAAAATAAGAATGAATGTTTTTAGTGAAATTTTTATGTGCTTATCAGAGATATGCATGGCAAAAATAATGTGCTTTAGTTTACTTGGCTTATACTGAAATTAAACCGAAAAGTTGCTTTGGCTGATTTTTATACTTAATTTCATTTTTCTTAAGTGTATCTCCATCCAAACATTAAGAATTTGTTGAATACAGAAAGTTTTTAAGTATGCTTGTCTTGTAGTTGTGCAAAGTTTTTTTTTTTTTTTTTTTTAATAGAATAGCCTATTAAATACTTTTTTCACACATGCTGGCTTCTTCGAGGAAATGCTTTCATATATGTTTTACATACTATCTAATAAACTATTTTTCATATTTAAGTTTGATGTATTATGGTCATTAACCTGTTAGCTGCAGGGTAGAATAGCTTTACAGTTGACTAGCTTCACACCACTTGTCAAGCAACAGAATATCAATAGGCGACCTGGAGCTGGGTTCAAATCTGGCATGGGATCTTTCTCTGTGGAATCTGAATAGATTTCAGGCCATTCGGAAACTCTTAACTGCCTAAAGACATGGGCATCTGAGTAAATAATGAGGAATTGATTCCCACCCCTGTTCAGTAAAGTATGAAAAATGGACCCATAAAATAATGTTGTGAAAGCGTTGTTAAACAATAAATACAATTTTAAAAAGTAAATAAAGTATAGAGTTTACTTGCTATATACTTCAAAGAATACATTTATAAACCAAAACTTGGGCTAGAAGTATTTAAACTGTTCCAATAAGTCCACTGTAGTTCATGGAATAGTTGCGGCAAGCAATAAATCTTAAAAGGCAAAACGGTTGTGCGCTGAAAGTTTACCTATCTTAAAATTAAAGTATACATAAAAGTATACTTTAATAAACTTGAAGTGGGGCGATTTCATCCCAAGAACTTAAAAGTACATTTCCAGAACACTGACATAAAGAGGACTTGGGAAAATATTCCTGAACTTCACATAAGTCCACTTGGACAACCTTGACTTTCGATCACCTAAGCAGCAACAGGGAGATTCATGCCGCACGCAATGGGTTTGCATGCCTTCCTCAGTAAGACAAATATAATTTCCCTGATTAAATGAGAGCTCAGGTGAGCCCAGACTGCATGACAAAGGCAAACATTAACTTAAGAGATAAGGTTTCTTTTGTTATATCGCTGAGGCAATGACGTGGCGACACGTACATCTGGCCGCAGAGAAAGCCAGTAGACATAAGTGTTGTTCTCCGAATTTATGGAGTCATCTAGTTTAGGCGACACCCTGGCCCTTATTACGAACCAATATACTGTTCTGAATTATACCCAGGTCAAGCAGGCTGAAAGTGATAACAGTGCAACCAGTTGTGACCGGTTTTTATTTTAGCAAAAACAATTTTTTTGTTTGGCTAAAAACAGCTGTACTTAGAGCACAATCACAAATGACTGCCAGCATCAAAAATATAAATGCACTCCAAGCTTAAAAAATAAATGCACAAAATCTAATTTGATGGTGTTATTAAAGATATAGCTCTGTGTGCAATGTGTATTTGATATAATGTAAACTAAAAGAAAAGTGCTCGTGAATGAATTGCAGCATTGATGCAAGCTTGCACTCATAAAACCACACTCATGCAGAAAGATGCAAACACACACTCAAACACACGCTTGCAGAAATAGACGCGCACATGCACACTGAAACAAACACAAACAGTGAGCACCATAATTAATTGGACAGTGGCATATTTCATGTTATTTTTGATCTATCAATCACTGGATCTGAATCCAACTGAACCTGCATTTTACCTGCTGAAAAAGAGACTGAAGGCAATAATTCCCTGAAACAGACAGGAAGTGAAGATGCTGCTGTACAGGCCTGCAGAGCATCAGCAGGGAAGATACCAGAGTCAGGTGATGTGAGTGTGTCCAGCAGTCATTAAATGGGAAGGATATGCAGTCAAATATTCAAATTGATTACTGTCCAATATTTGTATGCTGTCAAACGGGGGGGAGTATGCACAAATGATTACATCCGTTATAAAAACACTGTAAAATTAAAGCTGATAGTCTGCACTCAAACCCCACTGTCACTGTGTCACTGAGTTCCTGTCAAATGATTGAGCTCACTGTAGATACAGCAGACATGGCCGAGAGTCGCCTCTGTTCAGGTTAACGGTCCACTGGGAGGGAACAGGATATTTGCGTCATTTGTCTTTTCCCCGAGCGAATTCAGCACAATGAGCGCAAGCGGCATCCACTTAATGGACGAGGGACGCCCGATGCGTGACGCAATCAGTTCCGACTCCCCTGGGAATATGGAGCCCATTTAACTGCGCGCT
This sequence comes from Gymnothorax reevesii, assembly GCA_029721435.1. Classification (NCBI taxonomy): domain Eukaryota; kingdom Metazoa; phylum Chordata; class Actinopteri; order Anguilliformes; family Muraenidae; genus Gymnothorax; species Gymnothorax reevesii. Next base: position 4,235,963 of record CM056576.1, read on the forward strand.
CCTCCAACCGTTCAGCGCTAATATTACGCAGGCAGTGGTGGAGAGATCGACAGCTCCGTTGCAAGCGAGCAGGGATGTTCTCCACTATATCTTTGGGCTGCCAGTTTGTCCCCTGGCAGGGGTTGTGATGGCGTCCTGTTGCTTTGACATGTACAGTAAAGTGGTGATCTGTGAGCGCCGTAATGGAGTGTTGGCTCTGTTGGCACGAAGGCCAGCTGAACCGGATTCCCTGTAAGACATGCAAATGAGTCTAATGCAGCTCCTTTCGTGGAAGCTGTCGGGGAACTGTGCCAGAATCTGTTTATACAAAGCAAAATACTGTATATCAATGACCTTGTCATGTTAATCACGTAAACATCCACCTGTCATCTCTTATCTTCTTCCTGGTCAGAGTTGCAACGTGGGATGGAGCCTGTCCCAACACCGAAATGCCGAGGCGATGATGCACTCTTAACTGTTTGCCATTTTCATGGCAGGTCACACGCAGTCCGGTCACATGCTCATACCTGTGGGTAATTTAGTGTCTCCAGTTTGGCTGACATGCATGTCTGTGGACAGTGGGAGACCGGATTACGCGGGGAGAACCCACTCAAACACGGGGAGAAAATGGAAACTCCGCAGGACCTTATTCTGCGTGGAGACAGTGCTGCCCTGCTCAGCTCCACGCCTCTCCAAGAAACACGCTTCAGGCATTTATCATGAACTCAGAACATCAGGGCTGAAGAGGGCACCAGGTCAGGAGCGCAGAGTTCGAACCACAGTTTGAGTACGAAAGGACTGTACATGCAGGAGTGAAACAAATCGGCCTTCCAGGAATTATCTCAGCGTGTGACCGCCATGCCCAATCTGTAGCCATAAACAACACCTGTGCCAGCCAGCCGTCGCTCAGGCCCAAGGGGAACAGTCCACACTGCCCCCTAGAGATGAATTTACATAAAATTCACAGATAATGCAGTTCTTATACAGTCAAAATAATAATGATGTAATAATAACAATAATGCATCAGTTTTATATAGCGCTTTTCTGGGCACTCAAAGACGCTTCACAATGGATACATTATTCATTCACTCACACATTCACACTCTGATGGTGTTAAACTACGTTTTGTAGCCACAGCTGCTCTGGGGCAGACTGAAGGAAGCGTAGCTGCCAGTACGCGCCTACGGCCCCTCCGACCACCACCAAACATTCACACACAGCTGTACATCCTATGATCCATGTTTTTGTGGGTGGGGGAAACCGGAGTACCCGGAGAAAACCCACGCAAACACAGGGAGAACATACAAACTCCACACAGAAAGGCCCCAGGCCGGATTTAAATCCACGACCTTCTTGCTGTGAGGCAGTAGTGCTAACCACCACTGTGCCACCGTTATTATTAGTAATAAATTCTATTCTGAAAGTAAGTCATAAGAAGTTTTGTTTCAAAGTTATATGCCCTTCTCAGTGATGGAACTGACAGAGTAACAGAGGTATTCATATGTCATATGGTGTGAGCACTACATCAACATTACAACAAGAAAGATTTGGGATTTAAATAGTGACTGAGGCCTCTCTGTGTGCAGTTTGCCTGTTCCTCTCGGGTACACAAAGGCTTTCTCTGGTTACTCCAGTTTCCAGCTACAGTCCAGAGATGCCAGGCTAATTCTGTACCCTACATTGCCCATATGGGTGAGTGTGTGAGTGAATGGTACGTAAGCCCTGCACAGGACTGGAAAACTGTCCAGGGTGCGGTCCTGCCCTTGTCCATTGTATGCTGGGATGGATCTGGAGTGAGATGGTTAGATGATGAATGAATGGACTTAAGAATGTGCTGGATAAACACCTTAGTAAAGTACTATGGACTGGAAACTCCACAACAGACTCATGGGTAAAAACCAGTAGCAAGCTACTGCCAGCATTCCCAGGAAAAAGTTCTTTTATAACAAAAACAGGAGCACTCAGGTTTTTTTTCTTTGGACTACTGACAGTAAATTTATACTTTGAAACCAGGTGTGCATGTTTGAACTGATACTGCTCTCCGAGCTCTATCCCAAACAATGCGGATCTGGCAAATATTGAAAGTTAGGTTCCTAAGTTTGCACTGTGGTAAAGTTAAAAATGCACTGCAATGCAGGCTTGGTCTTTACTGACTAATGGTTCTTGCACTTGCAAAACGTCTTTTTTTCCAGATTAATTCATTTTCTTTAAGGTCTATAAGAATTTGGTTGGAAACAAAAATTTTCAAGAGCTGTTGATGCTAATATGGTCAACCGCACCCACAATTTAAAGCTGAATCTCGAAAGTTCAGTATGAGGGTTTTACACGTATACAGTGCGAACAGAGCAAGAACTACACACGTTCAAATTTAGGGCATCGTCCAAATACTTACAAGCCTGACTGAATATCTGGAAAAGAAACTGCAGATTTTGAGAATTAGTCATGTATTTTTAAACAGAATCAAAATATACTGAAATCATGAGCCCTTGGATTTTGGTGATGACAAACAGCTATTGATTGGATATGGAGGGAGAAATCTGGTTAATTGCATTGTCAGGAAAACAGGGATTTCCTGTGGAAGTCGTCCAAAAATCTGTGCCACATATTCTGGGTTCTGCAGAGTCCGTCAAGACGCCCAAACCCTCCTAACAGTGGAGTTCGGTTCCTGATCCATCTTAGATTTCGGTCAGAGCCATTGACTGTGGTCAGAGCTGAGATGAAATAGGTCCTCCGTCACTCACATCAGGTGTTAAGTAGTCACATGATTGAGCAGTGGCTCATCGATGTTACTTTTTGATCGCACTGATGACATCGGCCGTGTTCGAAACCGCGCTCTACGGTCTACATACACTATTCTCACTACACACTAGCCACACAACATGCTACTCACTACGAACAAACTCTTCCTGTTGCTTCTTATTACCCTCGCCAACAAAGTTGGTGCGGAGGTTATGTTTTCGCCCCTGTTTGTTTGTCTGTCTGCTTGTGAACAACATAACTCAAAAACCAATGCACAGATTTGTCTGAAATTTTGTGGGTTGATTGCTATTACATCACGGATGGGCCCTATGGATTTTCACTGCAATCACTGAAACAATATGGCCGCCGCAGCAGCCATATTGGAATCACGCGATATTTCAAAAAGTGATGCACGGATTTGTCTGAAATTTTGTGGGTTGGTTGCTATTACATCAAGGATGGACATCATTGATTTTGACCATGATCAGTGAAACAATATGACTGCCACGGCATCCATCTTGAAATCCTATCACACGTGATAACTCAGCTTTGCTCCCACTCATGCATTTTTGGATTGTGCTGCCATGGCGGAGGTTTGCACTCTATGAGTACCTCTAGTTATTATAATTCCTCAGCGAGTTTTTCTGGTGGTTTACGTTGCATTGCATCTTGGGCAATTTGTGTATGAGTAGTGAGCTTACGATGCACCCACAAAATACACTAACGTTCAAAAGTTTGGGATCACTTGAAAATTTCTTTGTTTTCCAAAGAAAAATACATTATCATGCATTTCACAAACATTTTTTTCCATTTCACAAACGATTAAAATTAATCAGATAATTTTCAAAGAATGATCTACATTTTTGCATAGAGGCCTATAATCAACAACTGTCGGTCCACTGCATCAATCTCCTGCTATGGCTGCTAATCCAAGTAAAGCATTTTATTATAATAATAATAATAATAAATTTTCTTTATATAGCACCTTTCAAGCAATACAGCACAAAGTACTTCACAAACAGGTAAAATACATGTACATAAAAGCAATAAAACAAAATGGGGAAACAGGGAGTTAAACATCAAAATAGGAAAAATCAAGATAATAAAAGGAGACATACATGAAAACACCCATAAAAAGAATTTAAGCCGTAAAATCAGCAAAAGCAAGCCTAAAAAAATGAGTCTTTAAAAGAGATTTAAAAGACAATAGAGACTCAGCATTTCTTATGTTGTTTGGGAGGCTGTTCCAGAGTATTGGAGCCTTAACCGAAAAGGCTCGACCACCCTTTGTTTTTAACTTGGACTCTGGAACAGCCAATAATGCTTGCATGGAGGATCTTGGCAATCTTTTCGGTCTGTAAGGATTTAAAAGCTCACTTATATATTCTGGTGCCATGCCATGGAGTGCTTTGAAGGTAATCAATAGAATTTTAAAATCAATTCGGAATTGGACTGGCAGCCAGTGCAAAGATGCCAAAATTGGAGTAATGTGGGCTCTTTTATTTGTTCTCGTGAGCAATCTTGCCGCTGAATTTTGAACCACTTGCAGTTTGTTCAAAAATTTCTTATTCAGACAAGTAAATAATGAGTTGCAATAGTCTAATCTTGACGAGATAAAAGCATGAATAATTTTTTCCGTATCTTCAAATGACAGAACAGACCTAATTTTAGCAATGTTATGGAGTTGCAAATAGCATGACTGTACAAGCTTCTTTACGTGGAGCTCGAATTTGAGTTCAGTATCAAATATCACACCGAGATTTCAGGAAGAGGGCTTATATTAGAAGCAAGAGGTCCAAGTGATGATAGGATTTTATCCGACACCAACTTTGGACCAAGTATAATAACTTCGGTTTTATTTGAGTTTAACTGCAAAAAATTATTAGACAACCAATTTTGAACATCAGCTAAACAGTCATGCAAGACCAACACATTGCTGAAATCAGTGGATTTTACTGAAATATACAACTGCGTGTCATCAGCATAACAGTGAAAACCTATTTTATGCTGACGAAAAATAAAACCCAGAGGTAACATATAAATACAAAACAATATGGGCCCAAGTATGGAGCCTTGAGGTAAACCTGAAGTAAGCAGTACAGACGAGGATACATGTTCACTGATGGAAACCAAAAATTATCTGTTCGACAGATAGGAAGAGAACCATTTCAGAACTGTCCCAGAGAGCCCAACCTAATTTTTCAGCCTATCAATCATGATGACATGATCAACTGTATCAAAGTCGGCACTGATGTCCAAAAGCACGAGTAATGAGCAGTGGCCAGAGTCAGCATTCATCAAAAGATCGTTAGTGACCCTGAGAAGGGCCGTTTCTGTACTGTGCTGACGTCTAAAACCTGATTGAAATTTCTCAAAAATATTGTTGGTTTCCACCACTTCTAAAAGTTGCTTTGCAACCACTTTAGGCTAATTGATTATTAGAAAACCCTTCTGCAAATGTGTTGCACAGCTGAAAACCGTTGAACTAATAAGGGAGCGCAAAAGGGAGCATGGCATTCTTGAGGTTAGTTTAGTACCTGAAGCATCAGCAGTTGTTTGTTTGTTTACAGGCTCAAAATGGCCAGAAAGAAAGAACTTCCTTTAGAGACCCTTCAGTCTATTGTTGTGCTTAGAAAAGAAGGCTATTCAATGCCAGAAATTGAACACATAAAACCTCTTACCATGCTGTCAACTACTCCCTTCAGAGAGCAGCACAAACTGGCACTACAGGGACAGAAACAAGAGCCATCTGGCAATGGCGGATCCCCCCGGCTGTAGGTTATGTAACCTACAGGTTGTGTGGACAGACGGACAGACAGAAACCCTCAAAAGGCACAACTAAGAAGAAGCTCCATTCCAAATTTGGTGTTTGTAAGTGGTATAGTTTTCGAGTTCTGGTCCGAAAACGATTTTATTACAGACGAACAGACAGACGGACGGACGGACGAACGCACTGATCGCTATATCCCCCCGCATTATATGCCGGGGGGATAAAAAGGAGTGGGAGGCCCCGATGCACAACTGTGCAAGAAGACAAATATCTGAGAGTGTGTAGTTTAAGACAAAGACACCTCACAGGTTGTCAACTAGCAGCTGCGCTAAATAGTTCCCGTCAAACACCAGTTTCAGTATCAACAGTGAAGGTGGTTTTTTTTTTTGATCAAGGCAAAGTTTGAAGTACATATTCATCATTTTCCATTCAAATCATTATTTCTAACTCAGAAAATGTCAGCATGTTCTGTTCATTTGCTATATTTACTATTCAGACTAATTTCATGCGTGTTTCCATGGAAAACAAGAATATTTCTGAGTGATCCCAAACTTTTGAGCGGTAGTGTATCTACCGTGGACGCAAACTCACTCCCCACACATAAGTGAACACCCTACCCCCTAACTCTGACGTCGTCGGTAGTGCGAGTAGTACGTTAGTGCACGGTTTCCAATATGGCCATTAAGTGTCGATTCGCAAATAGCTTCCTTCAACCTAACGAAGACAAAACTGATGTTATCATTTTTAGACTCGTCTCAATGGTCGGTAATCAGTTAGGCCCTCAATCTGTCAACTTGAATGACCATGTAATAAAAAAATTCAGCATAATTTTTGAGTCCTCACTGAAATTTGACAAACAAATTAGCATAGTTGTGAAAGGTAGTTTCTTTCAGCTTTGCACAATTACCAACCTTAAACGGCTTGTATCACCCCGTTGCTTGGAGACGGTAATCCATGCCTTAATCACATCTCGCCTGGATTACTGCAGTGCCCTACATACGGGGGTGGCACAAGCCTCCCTGTCTCGAATCCAGGTTGTGCCGAATGCGGCAGTAAGATTTTTAACTGGTACGAAGAGAAAGGATCACATGACTCCTGTTCTCGCTACCCACTACTGGCTGCTGGTGAAATTCCGCATTAATTTCAAGGTTTTACTTTTTGTTTTTAAAGCACCCCGAGATCTTGCGTCACAGTATACAGTCACTCTTAAAAAAGGGGGTTCTTGAGGGTGCTATGTAGAACCATTGGGGTTCCTTGCTAAAGAAATGGAACCCTTAGCTCAAAAAAGGTGCTATTTCCTTCAGGAGAGGATTGTTTGAACTTCAACGACCGTTAATGGAACCTTCCTGAAGACACTCATCCTACACCCCCAAACTGCTCCTGATGTGTAGGCTGGCGCTTTGCATGGCAGCCTCCGCCATCAGGGGAGAAGGCATCATTGTCAAGCACTTTGGAGTCATGTCATGTGACTAGAAAGCGCTATATAAATGCAGTCCATTTACCATTTCAACTAAAAAAGGTAAAAGGTCTGGGGTATGAATGAACCTTTTTAATGTGCTATGCAGAAACCCTTTATTGAAAAAAATGTAAGAACCCCAAGGGTTCTTTAAATTGAACCCTCTGAAATGGTTCTATATAGAACCTTTGAGGGTGCCATATATGTACCAAGCTATAGAACCTTTAAAGGTTCCTTATGGAACCTTTTGTTTTAAGAGTGTGGTGCTTGAAAGTTTGTGAAACCTTTAGAATTTTCTTTATTTCTGCATAAATATGACTTAAAACATCATCAGATTTTCACACAAGTCTTGAAAGTAGATAAAGCAAACCCAGTTAAACAAATGAGGCAAAAATATTATACTTGGTCATTTATTTATTGAGGAAAATGATCCAATATTACATATCTGTGAGGGGCAAAAGTATGTGAACCTTTGCTTTCAGTACAGTATCTGGTGCAACCCCCTTGTGCAGCAAAAACTGCAACTAAACGTTTCCGGTAACTGTTGATCAGTCCTGCACATCGGCTTGGAGAATTTTAGCCCATTCCTCCATACAGAACAGCTTCAACTCTGGGATGTTGGTGGGTTTCCTCACATGAACTGCTTGCTTCAGGTCTTTCCACAACATTTTGATTGGATTAAGGTCAGGATTTTGACTTGGCTGTTCCAAAACATTAACTTTTTTCTTCTTTAACCATTCTTTGGTAGAACGACTTGTGTGCTTTGGGTCGTTGTCTTGTTGCATGACCTACCTTCTCTTGAGATTCAGTTCATGGACATATGTCCTGACATTTTCCTTAAGAATTCGCTGGTATAATTCAGAATTCATTGTTCCATCAATGATGGCAAGCCGTCCAGGCCCAGACGCAGCAAAACAGGCCCAAACCATGATACTACCACCACCATGTTTCACAGATGGGATCAGGTTCTTATGCTGGAATGCAGTGTTTTCCTTTCTCCAAATATAATGCTTCTCATTTAAACCAAAAAGTTCTATTTTGGTGTCATCCGTCCACAAAACATTTGTCTAATAGCCCTCTGGTTTGTTCACGTGATCTTTAGCAAACTGCAGACGAGCAGCAATGTTCTTTTAGGAGAGCAGTGGCTTTCTCCTTGCAACCCTGTCATGCACACCATTGTTTTTCAGCGTTCTCCTGATGGTGGAGTCATGAACATGAACATTAGCCAATGTGAGAGAGGCCTTCAGTTGCTTAGAAGTTCCCCTGGGGTCCTTTGTGACCTCACCCACTATTACACGCCTTGGTCTTGGAGTGATCTTTGTTGGTCAACCACTCCTGGGGAGGGTAACGATGGTCTTTAATTTCCTCCATTTGTACACAGACTGTCTGACTGTGGACTGGTGGAGTCCAAACTCTTTAGAGATGGTTTGGTAACCTTTTCCAGCCTGATGAGCATTAACAACCCTTTTTCTGAGGTCTTCAGAAGTCTCCTTTGTTTGTGCCATGATACACTTCCACAAACATGTGTTGTGAAGATCAGACTTTGATAGATCCCTGTTCTTTAAATAAAACAGAGTGCCCCCTCCCACCTGATTGTCATCCCATTGATTGAAAACACCTGACTCTAGTTTCACCTTCAAATTAACTGCTAATCCTAGAGGTTCACATACTTTTGCCCCTCACAGATATGTAAAACTGGATTTTTCTCAATAAATAAATGACCAAATATAATATTTTTGTCTCATTTGTTTAACTGGGTTCTCTTTATCTACTCTCAGGACTTGTGTGAAAATCTGATGATGTTTTAGGTCATATTTATGCAGAAATAAAGAAAATTCTAAAGGGTTCACAAACTTTCAAGCACCACTGTATTTGTGACCTTCTTAAACCAAATTCTCAGGTCATCTACCCGTGATTATTTTCAGTCCCGTGATCATGGCTGAGGCTCGAAGGCGATCGGGCCTTTTCTGTCGCCACCCCTAGGCTTTGGAACAGCTTCCACCACCACTGCTGCTTTTAAATCTCATTTAAAATTCCATTTTTATGCCTTAGCATTTCAGCCTGCTTGAATTTAAGCTTTCTGAACCTCTTTTGTCTGTCTTATTTCTGAATACCTTTTTATTGTATGAGCATTTTATTGTTCTGTACTTCGGTTCAGCTTCTGTTGTGTTTAAATGTGCTGCAGAGATATTGTTGACTTAATTTTATTAATGGCAGTAAAGTGTCGTATTACAGTCTTGTGAGAATGAAGGAGAATAAGCGATAAAAAATTATATAATTGTGCTCTTTTTTAAACACATCAAGAGATTAACTGGCAGTTATCAAAGGTTTTCAAAGGTTATGACCAAACAAAATTGGCCAAGACAATATGTACTTAAGAGGCTCACAGGTACCCCTCCCATGCTTGGAACAGCATGCTGTGTAATTTCCAATCAAGTGCAAAGTTATTCTACTCCCAACCTAACATATTTAATCTCCTAGGCGGTCACTTGAATCAATAAGTAACGACAATGTTTCCGAGCATTTCAGTTTTAGTTTCATTGTATTTACTGTCTTTACGGGAACTGCAAACTAGTTTTAAGTTCCAACCCCATATTCATAACAAATTCCTAGTTCTCCGGGAACTGCACAAGGAAGCATCGGCCTCTTTCATTAGGCCTTTAAACCATGTGCAGCCAGAATTACTTGTAACTTCAGTAACCTTTAAGCCGCTTTCACTCAGGACACGAAACAAATTTTTAGCACGACAGATTACATTCAAAGTCAACGCAAAGACTTTGCGTTGACTTTGAATGCAATCTGTCGCGTGAAAAATTCGTTTCGCGTCTGGTGTGAATGCTTCTTTTATTCTGACACATCCATTGACCCAAGCCACACGGTTTGCTCAAAAAATTACACAAGAGGAGAAACGCCGGCTAAGGTATGCCAAGAGTAGACAAAATTTGCAAACTGGCGCGCAAGAACGCGTGATGTTTGACAGGTGTGGCCCCGCGCCCATTCCTGACAGAAACGGCAAAAGAGCCAGTTCCACAACTTTCGCTCAGTGATGACAAGTGCGGGCAAAGTGACTGATGAATTGAAAGATGTCGAACAGCAGCTACTGAGACACTGAAACAAAAAGACTCGACATTTCAAAATCAATGGGCAGGATTGCAATGATAAGCCTGAGAAATAAGCACCAATAAAATTAAACTGATTCTCATTTTTATTTGCGAACACAATAGCATTGTTGTAAATGGCCATCGCTGTCATTAGATAATTATCAATATCCACAGGTTGTACCATTCCAGTGTGTTCAGCTGTGGTTAACCCCTGTCCCCAGAACAATTCTGGAATGTTCTCAGTTTGGGAGGAGCCAACTTTCCTGTCACTTTCTACTCTATCACTATCTAATAAAGGAGAAAAATAGTCTTTAAAATGCTTCTACCCTTCCTCCGTGTCTCCTTCTCCTTTCTGCAAGTATGGAGGACACGAGTAGAGGAAAGGTAGAAGAATTTTTGGACTATTTGAAGGCACAGGTGTTAGACGTCCACGGGTTCCCAAATAAAACCGCATTTTCTTGTCACGTTTCAAATTTGAAATAAAATGCGACAGAAAATTTGGCGCCATCATCTCCGCCACCACCCCAGATTCAGGTGCAAGGAGACGTTTGGCATTCCGATGATGTCACCATGCAGGCGTGCACGACCTCGCACGAGTCAAAACCGCACATACATCACATGCTGCTCCGAAACTGCTGGCGGTTCGTATTATTGCAGTTCTTTCAATACACGCAATTGTCTGAGTCACTGATATTAGGAAAAATATGCAAGCAGACAACATTCTGCCATCAATCAGCTCTCCTGCTGAGAAATTTTGAGGAACGTCCGTGCAAAGCATTTTATTTTTCATTTTTCCCTTCATGTCCTCCACTGAACGAATTTGACACCTGCTGCCTATGGTCCTCTAGAGCATGAAAAATCTATTTTAAAAACAAAATTAAATCACAACCTCAGACCCCGCATGTGAAAATAATGCGGCTATAAATGAAACAACTGTGGTCTCATGGGGTCCAGGTGAGTGAGGATGATGTTGGTGTAAATGGTCAAGCTATGACTAAATGATGGACTTGAGTATACTTTCGGGGCTGTACACATGAACACACTCTTACACACTGATACTTATATTTGCGAGGAGAACAGTTCACATGCACCTCTAAAGGGAGAGCTGTAATTAATTTTCTGTGTACCGCTGAAGTAACTGAAAGATCAGGCGGGGAATTACGGATGTTCTCTGGATCTCAGCTGTTCCACTGCCTTCCTCACCAGGTCATGTTTCCCTGTGTTTATAAGTAGAATTGACACAGGTGCGAACTGACGCAGGTGCGATGCAGGACCAAACTCCACTGCAATTTCCGTAAAGTGATCGGCAAGACTTCAATAGAGCGAGACTAATTTCTCCAGAGGAGCATTGTACTGGGTGAACAAAACAGTCATTAAATCAAGGTCAGAGACGACGAGTGGAAATTCACCGACTGAGCTCACTTTGACACATTACTCTGATTCGAAATAAGTCCAGACCTGTCTGCTGCGTATTAGAGCTACTCAAGCCAGTCCATAAACATGAAGCACAGGCCACGACAAGCAGGGTGTAGAGTTCTTTGACGTAACGGCATTTTGCGAAATAAGCCAATCAGAATGCTTACTATAAATGATAGTCCTTTAGGGTTTCCCCAGTCAAATATTAATAAACAAAAATTACAGGTACAGAAACCCCTAAAAAATTGTTGATAATGACATTTGTTTTTATGTAAAATAAGAATCAGATTGAATGAAGAGAAATTTACGTGTATTTGGAAAAGACAGCTCAACGTTCCTTCAATCATGAGTTGTTTTCTTTACATAAATACTGCTGGATATTCCTCAAACTGTTTGTATGCCGTGCAGAATGCTACCGTTAATCAGAAAAGTTATCAAGAATAAATAGCCAACTAGATGAAACCATAAAGGAAATCAACCGATTTCACAATGATAGCGACCGGCTCAGCATCAGACATCAACCCACCAAAGCGCCGAGCGAAGTATGCAGCTCTGCAGCTAAAGAGCGTGCGTTTGGGAAAACTTCAATGCCGAAGAACATTTTCAACATGTCGGTGTTGGCTGGCCTCTGTTATGTTTCCCTCCCATGCTCCGACAACAGAACCTGCATATGTGATTAGCTAACTCAAGAAATTTCAGATTCTCTCTGAACACAAAACTCTGCTCGAGAGTGCATATGTTGGCACGTGACCGAAGCGAACAACATATGATGTCTGCAGCGGAGGCTCAGACCAAAGCCACATCAATCCCGATAACAATATCTATCGTTGGGCCCTAGATGTATCAACAGAAAAGCTACCGCCATGACCGTAACTTCATCCAGAGATTGTGTCACATCCCGAGAGTCACAGGCCTTCTCATTACTCCTGGGGTGGGTCCAATTCTGTTACCTCACCCTTCGAAAGTTCCTTTTGCATCGTAGGGAAAAATGCTGTTCTCACTCACTGCTTCACAGCACTTGGGTGATAAATCTGATTGGTGGCTGCATTAAATGACCCCTGGGTGACCTCGTGCGCTGACCCCTGGGCAACCCTCACACTACATCACAGGGAGCTGATTGGAGCCAGTATTGAATGACTCACATCCCCTACTTGGTGTTTGTAATATTTCTCAGCCCACAATCACCCTTGTTTGGCAAGAGAGTTTGAACCATCTGCCAAAAACTTAACAGGAGCCAATTCTCACCCACATGGAAAGAATCTTTATGAACATATATGCAGCATACAGGCCAAATTCAGGTACATATATGTGCATCTACAGGGCATATATGTCTCCTATACAGCTCATATACCCAGTGGCAGGTTCTGTTTGTCATACCTATTGTACAGCTCATATCTCACTTTTGCAACTGTCATACATGATGCCGAGCTCATATTTTTATTCTCCAGGTAATATCTGCATATTACTCCAAAGTTGCTTACAGAAATGACAAGAATTTCCTGCAATAACTTATTAATCGCATGTGAACACGTGAAATTGGCATCACATTTGATCCTAAATACATGCTGACATGTGACAACGGCATGTAATGTGTAAACCACGCATTATTAACTACGGCAAGTGAGAGGAGACAAAAAGCTATGCTATGAACACAAATATCTAATTCTATTTGTTACATTTTTTTCCTGAAACATTGACAATAACAAGGTCATCAATTCTTTCTTGACCATACTTATTTCCATTCTATGAAGATTGAGTTGTGTATTGTGGAAGAGAGGGAAATGTATAAAAACAAAATGGTTTGATTATGTTTATTTCATCAATTAAGCATTTTTTCAAGTTTAAGTCACACTGCCTGATTCACCACATTAGATAAAATTGGATTTACATCATTTCAGCTCATACACATCCACTGAAAGGTTATGCACAATACTGTTACATCCACCAAAGGCTATATTTTCTATCTTGTCTGTAATGCAGTTTCTAGATGAATATGGCTCAGAGGGCTCAGTCTAAATGCTGAGAAATAAAACAAAAATAACAAAAAAGTACACAGAAGAACATACATTCAAGTAAACATGCCTTTCAAAATCATTTTCATCCCCACATTTATTTGAACATTTCACTGTGGTTAATGAATTTGAAGACAAAGTCTACATTTCTGTTCACAGTTTTAATTAACAGACACTTGCCTTTTATCTGAGATGCTTGTATAGCAACTAAACGTCCCATACTTTTTCCCACAGGGATTAAATAACAAGGATTCTTAAATTCCCACACGGAAAAAACCTATATAAACACATAGGTTTTAAATCCCGCCTTGTATCAACCAGCAGTGTTCGGCAGCTCTTGTCAGAAGTAGCGCGCAAGGCCAATGCGCTACAGGGATGCAAATTACGAAGGGCCTGCTGTATTTACATTCTCACAAAAAATAAAATATACCATTGTACCCTTAGGGGAATAATGGGCTGTCACTAGGACAGTACTTTCTATGGTATGCCCATTGTATTCTTGAAAATCATTTTCAGGCTTAGAAAGTTCACACAATTTCCTTGAGGTCCGATGATTGACCCTTGGGGTACATAAGTGGGGATTGTACCTTGATGGACAGAAGTAGACCACCATACTCCTATTTCTGAGAGTGTAAATTACAAAGAAATGAAAGATGGATTTCCTTCATATGGTGTCAGTATCTACAGACTACAGAGCTACTCTCTATGCAAAGAACAGTAAATGTAAGCATATGCGATACAATCTTATAATGCTGTCATTTGACTGCAGAAACCTCACATCTATACGCTACAGGGAAATTTACTGAAAAATGTGTTTTCGGAAATGGCCATGATTATTCTGACTGAAGGACTAAATAGAAACAGTCAAATGGGAAAATTCTTAAGGTTTTTGTCTCTTTACTCTGTATACGTACACTCAACAAAAATAAACGCAACACTTTTGTTTTTGCTCCCATTTGTCATGAGATGGACTCAAAGATCTAAAATTCATTCCAGATACACAATATTACCATTTCTCTCAAACATTGTTCTCAAATCTGTCTGAATGTGTGATAGTGAGCACTTTTTCTTTGCTGAGACAATCCATCCCACCTCACAGGTGTGCCACATCAAGATGCTCATCAGACACCATGATTAGTGCACAGGTGTGCCTTATACTGTCCACAATAAAAGGCCACCCTGAAATGTGCAGTTTTTGCTTTATTGGGGGTCTGGGAACCAGTCAGTATCTGGTGTGACCACCATTTGCCTCATGCAGTGCAACACATCTTCTTCGCATAGAGTTTATCAGATTGTCAATTGTGGCCTGTGAAATGTTGGTCCACTCCTCTTCAATGGCTGTGCGAAGTTGCTGGATATTAGTGGGAACTGGTACGCGCTGTCGTATACGCCGGTCAAGCACATCCCAAACCTGCTCAATGAGTGACATGTCCGGCGAGTATGCTGGCCATGCAAGAACTGGGACATTTTCAGCTTCCAAGAATTGTGTACAGATCCTTGCAACATGGGGCAGTGCATTATCTTGCTGAAACATGAGGTGATGTTCATGGATGTATGGCACAACAATGGGCCTCAGGATCTCATCACGGTATCTCTATGCATTCAAAATGCCATCAATAAAATGCACCTGTGTTCTTCGTCCATAACAGATGCCTGCCCATACCATAACCCCACCACCACCATGGGCCACTCGATCCACAACATTGACATCAGCAAAGCGCTCACCCACATGACGCCACACACGCTGTCTGCCATCTGCCCTGAACAATGTAAACCGAGATTCATCCATGAAGAGAACACCTCTCCAACGTGCCACACGCCATCAAATGTGAGTATTTGCCCACTCAAGCCTGTTACGGCGACGATCTGGAGTCAGGTTAAGACCCCGATGAGGACGACGAGCATGCATGCATGCATTCCCTGAGACGGTTTCTGACAGTTTGTGCAGAAATTCTTTGGTTATGCAAACCAATTGTTTCAGCAGCTGTCTGAGTAGCTGGTCTCAGACGATCTTGGAGGTGAACCTGCTGGATGTGGAGGTCCTGGGCTGGTGTGGTTACACGTGGTCTGCGGTTGTGAGGCCGGTTGGATGTACTGGCATATTCTCTGA
Organism: Gymnothorax reevesii; assembly: GCA_029721435.1. NCBI lineage: Eukaryota > Metazoa > Chordata > Actinopteri > Anguilliformes > Muraenidae > Gymnothorax > Gymnothorax reevesii. The sequence goes on from CM056576.1 coordinate 4,251,546, forward strand.
AACGCCTTTGGAGACGGCTTATGGTGGAGAAATGAACATTCAATGCCCGAGCAACAGATCTGGTTGACATTCCTGCTGTCAGCATGCCAATTGCTCGCTCCCTCAATGCTTGCGCCATCTGTGGCATTTTGCTGTGAGACAAAACTGCACATTTCAGGGTGGCCTTTTATTGTGGGCAGTATAAGGTACACCTGTGTACTAATCATGGTGTCTGATGAGCATCTTGATGTGGCACACCTGTGAGGTGGGATGGATTGTCTCAGCAAAGCAAAAGTGCTCACTATCACACATTTAGACAGATTTGTGAACAATGTTTGAGAGAAATGGTAATATTGTGTATCTGGAATGAATTTTAGATCTTTGAGTCCATCTCATGACAAATGGGAGCAAAAACAAAAGTGTTGCGTTTATATTTTTGTTGAGTGTATATGTGTATTCAGGCATATGCTTCAGGCGATATTTACACTTTTTATATGGTCAGCAAAAACTCAAAAATCAGGTTAATACTGGTTAATTGATACAATGGTGGCACCTCATCTGCAGTCATGGACAGGTTACTGGTAATTCATGTGGAAATTTAAAAGTTCATTTTCATTTACTTTACCCCTGTAAACATGACCTTGCCTTGACCTTTACAGAGACTGAACCATGTGCAGCTGTGATTGGTGCTCGTGATGATCAACAGATACATGATCCCGATACTGAACCCAATGAACATCACTGTTTTCTGTTTCCGTGCCGTTTTGCGTCGTGACTTCATGCAAACGACATACATTTTTCTGTGCATAATTATTCCACTGAGGGAACCCGCTGATCCTTTCACGCAGATACAACTCAGCATAAACCAGCTTAAGCTGCTTTCGCACAGGACGCGAAGTGAAATTTTTGCACGACAGATAACATTCAAAGTCAATGCAAAGACGCGAATAAAATTCGTTCCGCGTCCGGTGTGAAAGTAGCTGCACACTGTTGTGTCCCGTTATATACGATGCATTGCGCATTTTATTTTTATTTTTTTGTTAGTGTAAACTACATCTTTCTATGTGGCATTTTCTGTTGTCCTGTGTGTTGAATTCTACTGCATGCATATGAGCCATTCTCTAATGTTTCATACAGGGCATTCAGTGGTGTTGCACCTGGTATAATATGTATAATTTAATGATGTACTTTATGAGGTTTTTCACACTTGAAGCATTCATATGGAATTTATGTGATGCCTTCTAAATTGTGTTTATGGGGTATATTTCCTGTTGTGTAATATAGTATATTCTGCATTGTGTCCATAAGGTGTATTCTATGTTATTTGATATGGTGTGTTCTGAGTAGTTTTATATGGTATATTCTGCATCGTGTTTATTGGTTGTATTCTGTGTTGTTTATGGTATATTGTGTTGTTTAATATACAACCCCAATTCCAAAATAGTTGGGACAAAGTGTAAATTGTGAATAAAATCACAATGTTACGACTTTCAGATCACATGACCCAATATGTTATTTACAATAGAACATAGATCATATATCAAATGTTGAAACTGAGACATTCTACATTTATCCACAAAATTAGCTTATTTCAAATTTTCTAGCTGCAACAGATCTCAAAAAAGTTGGGACACAGGCAAAAAGGGCTGAAAAAGCAATTAATGTAAAAGAGAATCACCTGAAAGAACTTTTAGCAAGTAATAAAGTTAACTGGCATTAGGTGTGTATCATGATTGGCTATAAAAGGGATGTCTTAGAGAGGCTGAGTCTCTCAGAAGTAAAGATGGCCTGAGGCTCTCAAACCTGTGAAGGCTTGAGTGATAAAATTGTGGAATACTTTAAAAACAATGTTCCCCAACATCAAATTGCAAAGGCTTTGATGGCCTCATCATCGACAGTGCGTAACATCATCAAAAGATTCAGAAAAACTGGAAAAATCTCTGTGCGTAAGGGACAAGGCCGAAGACCTTTACTGGACGCCCGTGATATTCGAGCCCTCAGACGCCACTGCATCACTCACCGGCATGATTCCGTCATTGACATTACTAAATGGGCCCAGGATTTCTTCAAGAAACCACAGTCTGTAAACACAGTCAGCTTTGCCACCCACAGATGTCACCTAAAACTCTTTCATGCAAAAAGGAAGCCATTGCTGAGCATGATCCAGAAGCGCCGCCATGTTCTGTGGGCCAAGGCTCATTTAAAAAGGACTGTAGCAAAGTGGCAGAGTGTCCTGTGGTCAGACAAGTGCAAATTTGAAATTCTTATTGGAAATCATGGATGTCCTCTGGGCTAAAGAGGAGAAAGACCACCCCCCCTGTTGTCAGCGTTCATTTCAAAAGCCAGTAACTCTGATGGTATGGGGATGCATCAGTGCATATGGTGTGAGACACTTGCATGTTTTAAAAAGCACCTGAATGCTGAAAGGTATATAAAGGTTTTAGAGCAACATATGCTCCCCTCCAGACGACATTTATTCCAGGGAAGGCCTTGTGTATTTCAGCAGGACAATGCAAAACCAATGGCTAACCATTCCAATGGCTAAACTCAAGAAACTTGCCTCCTCAATGCTCAGACGCCTCCACTATACACCGTACACCTACACCATAGTAAACAGGCCCCTGTCCCAACTTTCTTGAGACCTGTAGCAGCCATCAAATTTGAAATGAGCTCATTTTGTGGATACAATTGTAAAATTTCTACATTTCAACATTTGCTATGATATCTCTGATCTATTCTGAATAAAATACTGGCTGGCATGATTTGAAAGTCATTGCGTTTTGATTTTATTCACAATCTACACTTTGTCCCAACTATTTCGGAATTGGGGTTGTAGTATCCTCTGCATTGAGGCCATAACGTGTATTCTGTGTTGTTTAATATGGTGTGTTCTGTATTGTTTTATATGGTATATTCTGCATTGTGTTTATGGGGTGTTTTCTGCGTTGTTTATGCTATATTGCGTTGTTTAATGTGGTGTAATATTTTGCCCGGTTTATCGCGTGGCGTTTTACATGCCGTCGATGATTCGTCGGCAGATCGCGTGAGCGGTTCTGAGTGGGAGTCTGTAAGCACCTCTGGGTAAGTGTCGATTATGTAATGGAGGAGTCTTCTCAGGATCGCAGAGTGAGGGGTTGCCATGGTGACACCATGGCGACAGTGCTCTGCAGTCGTCGGGTTGATAAGCCACTGGCAAATGACAGCAGAATCAGGTATGGCAGGACTGCATCTGATCCCCGTTCCCATATTCAAATCAGCAGGACAGCAGCCAGCTTGAGCCACAATGGCCGACTGTCCCTGTGCCAGTAAGTCAGCCTACACCTACAATGGGACAGGGAACATAGCGTCCCAACGTATTTGAAAGCCAATGGAATACTTGAGCCATCCACAGCATTCCAGTTAGAGGTACAGGTCGTCAGGCGAAGAGAGAGGCCTTCCAAAAAATAAATGCCTGAATGTGGCGTTATCGACTACTAACAGCTGAAGAGTTTCGATATTCACACTCATTCAAAAAGTGGGGGGAAATATGGCCAGGGATCGTATAAACTTGCCCTAAAACCCAAAATGTAGCCCTGTTCCTTTTCACTGAGGTAATTAATTAAATAATTAGCGCTATTGGTCAGCAGGTAACTGGTTGTTTCGTTACTTTGGCTTATCGATTCTGCACTTTTGGTACAGCACACGGCACTTTCGCAAGTATGTCCAAGTCTGTTCGCTATTATAATCAAACAAAGATCAGATCTAAGATTGCTAAGTATTTCTTTGAAGTAAATCGATCGTAACACATCAGCTTCAGTTTTATAAAGTTTCACTACTGATTCTTAAGTAATATCAATGTCTTAAATTACATTTATCTATAGTAGTGGATGGACTTGGATGTAATTGCAAAAGTACAGTGAGCAGTAGCGAAAGGGCAGTAGCGAAAAGCCAAAGTAACGAAACCCACCGTAAGCTGAACAGCGAGATCTTCTTCACACCTGACTCCCAGGTAACGGGCAGGTGTCGCTCAACCCAACTTTCAGAGAGGCATTTTAAAATTTAGACAGGTAAAAATCCAAACAGACTAGTAACCTAAATCCTCACAATTGTCTAAACCTGCCTTTATTTTAAAATACCCCACTAAAAGACAGGTGCACCAATGCCCAGCTAAAGCCTTGCCTGGATAACCAGCCCTCAAGGGGTCAGAATTGTTTATCCCAGTAATATGGAAAAAATGCCCGATTTACCTAGATAGGCGAGCCCTGTGTGGTCATCATCTGGAGGGTCGACTCTATCATCACACAGCACGGATCAGGCAGCCAGCATCACAGGCCAAATCTTTTATTTTCTCCTGAACAGAGTGGGAGGATTAGGAGTTTTCACTCTGTTCTAAATAAAGCACAAACAAGTCTGAAATACTCAGATCCCCCACCCATGGGATGGCTGACATCTGACCTGGAAACAAAATGCGACGGAGGAAAGGACTGATGGACAGGGGGACTCGAATATTAAAAGCACATTTACACAATAAGATGCATCCATACATGAAATTACATTGACATATATTGAACAGTGTAGGAGTTCTGGCCCAGAAAAGACAGTGGAGGGATGGACAGACAGACAGAAGTATAAAAAAGCCCATCAACACAATAAGATTTATCCACATGGAAAATTACAATGAGAAATATTGAACATTTCAGGAGTTCTGGCCCAGAAAAGAAGCGTGACGGACAGACAGACAGACTTGCGGAGTGGCAACACTAATTCCCATATCGCCATCCACTTTGTGGCAGGGGATAGTAATATGATGTTAAAGGGTTAACATTAGTGGCAGTTGAAGATTTTCTGAGCTGGAATCAGCCACTAATCCGTATTGAGTAATCAAGCGGGAATGAGGCTGGCGTGGCGGAATGACGCAGGTCCCGGAGATTCCGTCTTTGATTTACGTCTCCGGAGGAGAAAAAGATCATTGTTTCGGCGCTGGGGGGGGGGGCTCGGACATGCAGAGGCCGGGGTAACCGGGCCAATCGGGACCTTGGTGGGACGGCAAGTGCTGTGGGATTAATCAGGGCCCAGAATCTGCCTCCTCTCTAATGCCCGTTCACTGAATACAAGAACTTTACAGTGCAGCAGACAGATACTAATGCATGGCAGTGTGAGGACAATTCCGCAATTCACCCCATAAAGCACACATCCCCACCGATGGGTCCATCACATGCAGCAGCTGTATTAAAACCTGTGGAACATCAGGCCCATTTTAATCCCAAGGTTCCCAAAGATGTCAAATACGTCCTGTTGAATTACAAATATTTCAGCAATCCCAAATATTTCCTGCTGAATTACAAATATTCTGACGATGCCAAAATATGTCCTGCTGAATTACAGGGAAACCTGTAAAAAATGATGTAGTCGTGCAGTAGCCATTAAAACGTGGCGTCCTGCGTTTGAATATTTTTCTCAACATATGTGTAACGTAGCTTCAGTGAAGCGCTGCAACCAGCAGATACAAAATACGTGCGTGGCATTGTCCTACATTATGGCACAAATGCTTTTTCAGACTTTTAGCCTGAATAGAAGAAAAATTCTTAACTTTTCACTGAAGTTAAGGGGTTTAAAGACATTGATCCTCACATTAATGGATTACATATTATAAGCAATTTAATGTATCCATAACGCTGGCACCTCAAAACGAGAACATCCAGCTCATATACAAAAGGCAGCAGCCCTCCAGTGAGCGAGGATGTTCACTCTGGCTTATTCAGTTTCCTCTCGCTGTCAAAAGACATGCGTTTCAGGGTTACTGGAGGGTGTAACATGCTGGTAGGCAAGAGTGTGTCAGTGAATGCAGCACATGCCTCACGCCATAGGCTGATGATCTCTCCAGATTATATTGTATTGTATTCCTTCCTTTCACCCAGTGCATGATGGGATACGCCCCAGCCAGAAAAAGCTGTCTTCCAAGAGAATGAGAAGGTGCAGGAATTCAGCACACTATGATTTTAATTCAATATTTATCCTGTTAGATTTTTTTTTTTTTTAAAGCGGTAAAGGCCTTTAACCAAGGTCATCACAGAATGATGGCATTTTAATATCATTATCAAGTTACATATTATTATGAGCAAAGATGGATTATCTTGGTAACACACCACCATTCAGCACAGATAATGAGACCATACACTCTCTCTCTCTCTCTCTCTCGGTGGTCTTTTAAAGTTCATTGTGACCATATATGCGGTGTTTCAGTCAGCTGAGCACTGTTTATATTATGCAGAAATATGTCTCTGGTTCTATTTTCACACAATTTCAAGTTACATAAATGTTTCATATTTATATTATGACATCATCAAGAACAGCCCACCAAATCTGGAGTCTGCAGATAAAAACAAATAATTTATGACTCAGCTCGTTAGGCCATTCCAGCAAATCGCATTGGCTGCCATTATATTGGTTCCACTTCATAAGCACTTCCTAATAAACAGCAGATTGGAACTGGGATTTTCCTCGACATTTCTGAGGAAAATTTTCTGGAAGTTCTCAACTCGGCTTCCTCTGAGTACACCGTGTCCCAAAACTTCATGCACCACAGAAAAAGTCAACAGATTGTGAATATTCAACAGAATGTGTTTATTCAAAAGCCAGTGTATCCCACCTGCATCTTAATTACTGTCCTCAGCCTGTGGGGCATAGAATGCACTAAGCTGTTTAGAACGGAAGCTCAAAAGTCAAAGCTCAAAATAAGTAGAGAGGGCACTCGTCAGAGCAAACCTAGTTTTCCCAGTGTCTTGGGGTGATTGTGTCAAACTTCTTTGTAAAGCCAGCCGCTTCTCCTTTTGCAGTTTGGTTAGGAATCCACTGTTTTCTGTATGCTCTCAGACCCATTGTCTCAGTCAGAAAACCATGGATGGTACTCTTAGAGACTGCTTCCTCAAGATTCTTCAGTCGTCGACTGAGTCTGCGGCAGGATTGGTGGCTCTTTCTCTTAGCCTTTCGGATGAGGTCCTTGGCCCTGGAACTCAGGACTTAGGGGTGACCTGCATGGGGCTCGTCTTCAAGGGAGTCACAACTCTGGTGTCTCTGCCACCACTTCTTCACCCATCGTCTGCTTCTGTCGAGGTCCTGAGCTCCGCCCTGCAGGTTTTCCCTGCCCTGCGGAAGGCAAGGGCTTCAGCACGGACCTGAGGCTCTGAAAGAGCAGCCTTTCCAGGTTTTTGTTTGGCCATCGTGGCAGCACCACCAAAAAGGTTCTCTCACTGACAGTTCTCTCTTGGTTCCTTCGTCAACCAAGAAATGTATAGGACTCTCGCAAACAGAACTACAAAACAACCTCACAACACCTGGCTGACCAGGTGCAATCCATTTTGGAGGCAGATATTGCCCATTGGGGTGCATGAACTTTTGAGACACGATGTACACTCTTTGAGAAGCGAGCCCAAATGATTCAGCAGTTTTCACATTTTTGCACCCTGGAGTGTCTCACTGAGTCAGGGTACAACACACTTCACTGGAAAATCGAGTACAAAGTGGAAGCAGACGCTCTGAATCGGTGCAAAGACGACACATTTTTCCCTTTCCACTGAAATGAAAGCACTGCCGTTCCATCACACGGATCACCACCATTTGGGGGTTGGTTATTTTTTCTTGAGTAATCATCTCTCATGTATTTCATTAGGTCATTGCTTGCTGTTCTAGCGTCTGCATAATTTCATGCACCCATTTTAAGCAGCACTTCTCAATGGAAGCAGTTCAGAACCTCTTCCCACATAGAAATCATATAAAAAGAACCTTAACATACAAGCGTGGGCCAATTTTTTAAACAATCTGGGATTTAAGGACAGAGTGGAAGGATGTAAATCCATTGCCTGTCTAAATGTTTTGCTTCGTTCATTTTTTATGGGCAATATTTAACCAGGGAAAGTTCCATTGAGAACATGCATGTCTTTTTTACAGATGCACTGGGAGAAATGCCAGACAGAGCAGCAGCAAGTATGGAGGCATAGAGAGGAACAGGGGTTAGACCCAAGGAGCAATTTTGGGGTCAAGGGGTTTGCTTGAGGGCTCGACAGCAGAGTTCTTCCAAAGTTCATCACTAGAGATTAGGTAAAGTTCCAAGCCGCACTGAAGACTTCAACCAGCAATTGCCAGTCAAGCCATAAACCACTTTGTCACAGAGAATCACTGAGCTGAATACACATAGCTGTTCAGGAGAATAAACCACAACGTGTTCTGCAGCAAACGTAGGAGCAGGTCGGTTCGCTGCTGTGTTTAGAGGACATTAGTGAGGGGGATTTGGGGTAAGCATGAAAGCTGCAATGCCCACAACCTCGACTCAGGTCTGGAGCAGCAGGTCAGTTCTAATATAGGCACAATCTGACATCTTTGTGTAATTTTTGTTCCGAGATCGACAAAATAATGTTACTCCAGGACAAGAATTAATATCCACCAATGAAAATCAGCTCTGCTGCGCTGATGCCATGAATCCATGAAGGCCTCACAACAAACATCACCTGCGGCCAGCAAGGACCTTCAGCTAGCAGTTAAAACCACCAAAATCTCTGAAGATGAGCAATAAAACAGTGAAAGTGGTGTGAAAATAGTATAAAATCTATGAGACAAAGACTATTTTGGGTTCTCTTGATAACAAGCATCTGTTTATCTCCACAAAAATATTGCTAACATTAACTAACAAACTTAAGGCAATCAAAATCCTGGAAATATGGCAGCACAGCATTAAAGCTACTGTTCACAGCCAGACTGTAATCTCACTGCTGGACGAACATTATGTTGTTGATTCCGGAACAACACTCACACAGCGAAATCAGGTTGTGCCTAAAATACTTTATTCATCTAGAATATAACTGACAGCCAGTTGGTCCAGATGGTTTTCAGTTGTAATTATTGTCTAAATGAGCGGGCAGAGATTTGGACCCAGAGCATCTGTAACAGGACTGCCCCATCTGGGAACAGGGCTGTCTCAGTGGTGGCCACAGGTGGCGAGTACAGGCTACATAATCTATTCCGCACTGGTTATCAACCAAGCCGCCACAATCTAGCTTTATCCACAAGGCTTACTTCAAGATATTTTTCTTGCAAGTGGCCCTACGGTTTATGACGGTAGTTACATAACAATATGAACTAAATTACATCAATTTAGTTACAAATTACAAATTACATCATATGAAAATGCAGACTCGCTGTGTGTTTGATCTTTATCTAGCGTCACCCCGCTGGCCAGTTTGTAAAGACGGAGGGCTACTTGGGCGATAAAAATTTTTAGCACACAAATCAGGGGTAGGGAAGGACAGTGCGTATGGTGTGGACATCATCGGCAACTACATGCGCCACATAGACTTGAGCTGCTTTTTGAACAGAATAGCCGCACCTGAAACAGTACTTCCATGTGCTAAATGCTTTTCACTAGCCAGAGGAAAGGCGACAAAACGACAGCCAAACTGCACAGCAACGACACTATAGACAAACAGCACAGCTACAAGCTTAGACAAACAGCACAGCAACAAAGGACTCACAAGAGTAAGATTGTTGGCGTAACCCAGCGCCCCCACATAATGTGGTCGAACATGACACCCTAGCCCTAATTTTTCAAGTTTTACAATTAGCTGATCAATATAGACAATAGATAGGATGGGCGACAACACATCACCCTGCTTGACGCCATTAGCCACAATAAAAAAATCGAGATATACATGAATCCCATGACACACAAACTTTTTGACGAGTGTACCCATCTAGTAGTAACCGAAGAATAAGTAATAGGAGACCCCGAGATATTAATAACTTAAACAATTTACCAAAATGTACCTTGTCAAATGCCTTACTGGCGTCCAGTAAGCAACTATAGACATTACTGTTTTTACTCAGGTAATACTGGATGGTTTCTACATAGACAGCAGTACATACAGTAGTAGACAAACCATTTTTAAAACCAAACTGTAAATCAGATATATACAAAACATCACTATACATATCAATAATTACATTATCTAACACTTCACACAAAGAACGACAAAGAGATCTACCTTGGTAATTTTCAATCAAGCACAATGAGATATTTAAATCTTTTGGTATCAATATAATGGTGGAATACAATAACTCATCCGCCGTATGGCCGTAGACAATCATACAATAAAACAATAAACACAGAAATTCAAGTTACTTAGGCGTACCATTGAGTAGATGATCTGAATCAAATCCCTTTCCGCCATCACGTTTACCTGACTTTAATTTATTGACACATTTTTCTATAACTGTAGGAGTAATGACAGAAGACATATGATTGCTTTTCAAACCGTTATCAATAATGCAATACAGTTCATTAAGGTCAAGACTACTAGTAGGAACACTATAATATTAGTTTTCGTATTTGGTTGCAAAACGATCAGCAGTATCCTCAGGACTACAAGCGTCATCTACAGATGTTGGGATAACCTTCGACACGGGGTTCATTTTCTTCAGTTCTCTCCACGTGTCAGAGCTACCTGTCACACACGTGGCAAGTTTCTCTTTCCGTATGGCCAGTTCGTTCTGTTTGACCCGTCTGACTGCATAGTGGAAGCCTGAACGAGTACGAGGCATGATGTCATAAACAGGTCCGTTTTTGGGTCGCCCACACTCTGACCAGATCCAGTGACAGAACAAGGACTGGTCTTTCTCCGGTCCTACAGGATTCCATCCTGGATTACTCGTTCCATCAAGGGATATTACGGGAACGTGGCTTTTGTGCAGGGATGTTGTCTGTCCCGGCGGTCAGGCAACAACATAAGATGTCTTGGCACAGCTTATTAATGTCAGACTTATGAATTGGATCAGAACATAATATATCACAGCACTGGAGAGTAGAAACCGGTAATATTATGTCACCTAATAAGCAGCTACTGACAGCTCATCTCTGTGGATTAGCCTCTAAAAAACATGTACCTTTGTTTTTAGGTCCATTTTGGTCAAATGTTATGTTTTATTTGTCTGTTTTAAAGTGCAGCTTTAGTGGTTTTTCATTATTTTAATGTTGTGTGAATCATATAGTTTTTATGTGCAGGTCTAAGGTCTGCATCGGAAAACAACTCGAAATCACCTCCAGATGAAGTGCTCTGACACAAAACACACTGCTCCAGAGCTGACTGAAACGCCCCAATAGCTTCTGGCCATTTATTTCATCAATTGGTGACGTCATCAATCACATTTTTGCGCCAAGCAGATAGTTAAGCAGTCCTTGAGTCAAGGGGGTCACGCCCACAAGCCCAATTCCTCTCCGGAGCAGAAATTCATTTACGTTAAAGGGCGTGGCATTTCCGACACACACACGCAAAGCAGTTGACCAATCACAAGTGAGTGATCACTTGACCAATCAAAGCACAAATCCCGCACCACCCCCCTCCTTGGAGGTCAGCTTTATATATATATATATTCGTGCGCGAGGTGCATCGTAGTTCACTGCGCGCCGTAGCGATCAGCTGTCACAGTAAAGCTGGTGCACAAACGCGTTTATTCACATCTTCGCATTGACTTTGAATGTAATCAGTGTGCGAAAAACTTGTTTCACATCCAGTGTGCAAGCGGCTTAACTGCGGTTGCGAGGTCGGACGGCCGTTTAACTTGCAAATGCAAGCAAATATTTCGAAACTGGTCCGTGTGTCGCTTTCTTGGACGTGAAAGCAAAGCTGTATCCTGGTGCACTTACAGTTCCCACCGCATTCCTCTGCGGAATATTGGACTTGTAGCTGTGGCTAGTTGCCTCAACACAAATATTGATACGCCACCCGAAACCCTAAAAAGCTCCGTGTTTTCAGTATTCATTTTTCCAAAGAGGATTTTGTTTGGCTACGTTTGGCATCACGGAGAAGAGTGAAACATCTGTGGAAAGGTCTAACGTAACATTGCAGCACAAATTGATATCACACAGGGTCTACGCTGCCACATACTGTGTATCTGCTGTGCTGGTTATAGTAAGGATTTTTTTTTTTTTAATTTGAGACGTGATTCTGTGCTATTAAAAATCCGGCTCTGCCGCAAACCGCTCTGTCAGACCCAAACAGCTGATCGTTACTGCGCGCAGTGAACTATGATGCACCTCGCGGAGGAATACGTCAGTTGGTTAGTTCAAGAGCAACTGTGCTTTTTTCCAAGCAGCTAAAGAGCCCGCATCGGAGACACAGTGTTGACAGTGAAATGGTTCAGGTTTTGGCTGGTGCTGATCTTAAATAACTTCACCTGGTTGGTAGAACAGAACTCCAACACACTTCTGAGGTGGGTACAACCGCGGCAGAGCTTTCTCAAGTCTCTCTGAGCAAATGGAGCTGTTCTGAGGATGGCTGTACATTTCAGTACAGCTTTATTTCACAAAACACACCAGTAAAACACAAGTACATTTTTTGAGTCAACAATAAATGAATTCCAGAAAATGTTGGTGTTCTAGACACTTGAACTTTTAAGACGACAATCTTTTTAAGGATAAAGACATAAAAAAGAGCACCTAAGGTATAACTTTCGAACACGCCCAGTAATTTCAGGGGTGAGTCGCAGGAGAGCTGAGGACTAAACAATAGCAATCACACGCATCACATGAGCCTCCAGAAGTTGACCTGTTTTCTTAGAAAAAGGTGAAAGGTTGAGAACATGTGATGGTCCTGCCAGGTTCTCCCCCTTTCTGCTTGCACTTCCGCCTCAATGAGCCACAGCTGCTGCTCGTTGAGGTGGAGGTGCTATTGTGTATAAAAGAGCTGCATTGCCATGTTGGCAGTGCAGCTGCATTCTGGTTTTTATTCCATGCTTGATGGAGCCCTGTCTTTTGCCGCTGCTCTCCTGATGTTTGTTTTAAATTAAATCTTTATTTATTGTTTTACACTGCCTGTGCACTTGGGTCCCTTTTTTCTGGTTTGGGTACATGGTCCCAGTGCCCGCCGGCTTATTGCCTTCTGCCAGCGGGCCCAAACCATGACAGAACATGTATGATGTGGCATTTAATACAGCACGAACCACAGCACTAGTCTCAAACTGACTGCCAGCAGTTCAGAGCCAAACCTTTTAGCAACACCGGGAAGACCTTGCAGTTGGCAGTGACTGTACTTGTTTGCCAGTGTCATGCAATTATTTCGCAGATATTCAGATTAGATACAAGATCACTTTATCAGTATGAAGAAAAGGCAAAGCAAGAATACTTAAATGTTTTTTTTTTATGCAGGAGAAAACGCCCTAACTGGCTGACGTCAATGACAAGGAGAAGTCATGGAGATTATGACGGACTCAGGATTGCAGAGCAATCTGGCTCGCAGATGTTTGACTTGTGCCATTTAAAATGGATCCAAAGTCTGTGTAAAGAGGCGATATAAGTTCAATAGAAGCATTAAGTTTTAAGCAAAGCAATAAGATAATCAACAGTTGGCTTATACTCCTATCAACCCGCATCATGCACAAAGTCATACGACTCACGCAATGAGACATTCGGGTTAGAGCTTATGTTTACCATCAAGTCTAAATTTAGAAGCCGACATTTTGACATGTGACGTGTCCTAAGCGCAGCTGTTCCTGCTGGAAAAACCAGCCTGGCCCACTCCCCTCAAAACAAGTGCAGTCCGAGGTCTAGAGAGAGATTTATATCTACTTATTGAATCATTTTGGGTTAATTTTCTGCTGAATTTGACTAATCCTAGAAAGGATGTTAAGAGTCATGGGTTGGCACAGTACAGTATGGACACCAAATCTAGATTTCCTCAATAGAGTTGCGACATGACAGTTCCAGAAAGTCTGGCCATGGAGCCATTTTGTTTCCAATGTATTTTCGGGCATCGTCTCAAACTGAATGAGCTTTTTTCCCCATCTTCTCTATTCTCATGACTGAATACTGCCCCTCTTATGCTTTTCCAAACCAACACTGTCTGGTTTACTGCTTTTCCCTCAAAATTAATCTGTTTCCCTTCAAAGAAAAAAAAAAAATCCAACAATATCCACTGTGTGAAATAGCTCAGATTTGCGCGATGGTGGCAAACAAAATGGTCTCTACACTCGAGTTGTCATGACTCTATCCGGGGACTCCGGCCACATCCAGTTCTGAACCCTGAACCTTTGTCAAAGCTAATGGCTGGAGTCCCAAATAAAGCCTGTTTTCCAGGATGGAGGAAAACTGTGCAGAAAGCAAGAAAACTCCGCACAGAGAAGTCCAGGGTGGGCAGGACTTCAACCATTTTATCGCTAGGCAACAGCAATAACCACTGCCCCAATGTGCCGCCCCTAATGCCCTGAGGCTAAATGACACTGAACATCAACACCACTGGAAGGCTGTACAAACATCCGGTAAGCTTACCCCTGTGGTTGTTGGTGTGCGCCGTACAGTATGGGACTTGTATAAAATGTGCTGCCTTCCTCTGAGCGGATGAGGTGGTTAAAGAATTTTAAAAATTCAGACAAGGCACCGTTAGCCCACAATGCCCTCCTTGTGGTAGCAGGGCTGGACAAGAGGTCTATTCCTTATAACCAAGCATCAGCTGACCTAGTTTTCACAGGTGGCCAGTCTGGTTCCAGATGAGAGGTGCGCTAAATTTCCTGCCTTCTTTCGGCCTTTCTTCTTCTTTGATTTTTTTCATGAGGCGCAGCTCAAAAAGCAAGCCTCCACCCACAATGCAGAAACCCACTAATCAGGCAGCTTAGGGTTCCTCCTTCAGGTCCCTCACTGCCTACTTGACAGCGAGGATTTATTCAGACCGAGGGGTCAGGGGTCAAGAGATCGCTTACATTACATAAGAGCCACATTGCGTGTTTGATTGGACAAAGAATGAGGCTGACTGCGACATCTGCAACTAAAGTACAGGATTTACACCACAGAGGCAATATCATCCCCCAAAAAACTGTCATGTGAACTTCAGAGCCAAGGAAAAAATAAAGTTGTGCCTTCCTAGCCTCTTTACAACCCTATTATCTGTCGAAATTATCCACAGAACAGAACCCAGTAACCTGAGACAGGCGAGAGAGGTGCCTATATAACAATAGAAAACTTTGTCATTTTTTACACTGTCATGCGATGCGACACGGTGCATGCGTTTGAACTGCATAACACCGTGACACGCCACGCCTGAGCTGATGATCTGCTGTCAAGGACAAAGAACAGCTGGGACCGGTGTGATTGGGGCAAATAAAAGAAAGACCACCAGGGATCTGCAACAATAATTCAACAGGTTAGATGCCTCTAACATAAGGTTTGGTTGTCATGAAAACCGGGCACCGAAAATGCCACAACACTGTATGTGAAGAGATAACCTTTATATCCTGTCCCATTACAGGCTTTATTTCAACCAGCAACCAGTGATTGGTTTTAAAATGGGCTAAGGCCATGGTTACACAATGGGGAGCAGCGCTGCCTCACAGCAAAAAGGTTGTGGGTTTGAATCTGGCTCGAGGTTTGTCTGTGAGTTTTGCTTGTTCTCCCTGCGTTTGCAAGAGTTTCCTCAAAATATTTTGGCTTCCTTTAGCAGTCAGAGGACATGCATGTAATGCTAAATGGAGACGTATAGGGTATGAGTGTGTGAGAGAATAGAAGAGTGTGAAAGACTGCCCAGGGTGCAGTCCTGCCCCCTTTCCCACAGCATGCTGGGATATGCTCCAGCTCCCCCACGACCCATAACAGGAATAATGGGTCAGATCTTGATGGTTAGAGGAAGAGTCCTATTACAAAAATGCTGCATACAAACAGGCATCTGCCCCAAATAAGACAGCAAAAGTAAGGACACTTTTACATCAGAATGATTACCTATCAGCTCAGCATTCGCATGTGGAGCGGGTCCTTACAACAAACGAGACGGCACTCAAGAGAGCCAACAGGAACATCTCCCGTCAATTTCACTTAAATTTGAAATTAATGAGCAGTCATGATTTGGCAAAGATTGCAACTGCACTGAAAGTGGGTTAGGACATCCAGTTCAGGGCCAGAAATTAAACAAAGAAAAGAATGAACAAGAGAAGCATTCAAGCACGAGGGAATCCAAGGAGCACCAATTATCGAATAAACGGTTCTTGTTTGCAAAAATTGGACCAGTCAGATCAGTGAACCCGCACCCTTTTCTCGGTTGTTTTTGTGTTGTTACGAGTTCAATTTCCCAGGTCTGGATTTCACGGTGTCCCACATGGCTTTGTTCTTGAACCTCCCCAGAGAAAGCAAATATCAGGTGTGAGCGCACATCGTATGTTTTTCCCGTCAACGCCCCGGGGAGGACCAGTCTGTGGGCCAGTCAGCAGAAATAAAAAGGCGCAGGAAGGTTGGCTACAAGGCACAGATGAAGAAACGGAACACAGGAAGCCTTTATTTTGGATGGCTGGAAAAAACAGGGTCTTACTTTAGCCAGTGGGGTCTTAGCCTTTCGGGTATACTGCTGAAGGTACACCGAGACTAGACTCGACAGTCCAGCCAAGTGAACCTTGCAAAGAGCAAACCTCAAAAGTATTAACACTCATGAACCCTGATGAGATAAGAATTCATGGACAAAAATATAAGGAAGGTACTCAGGACTGTGCCACCTAGATAATATAGCCCTTCATATGTTGTGTGTACGTGGCACTGGTACTGGGCCTGCAGCACATGTAGAGTATGTGCGAGGGTATTTTTGGCACAAATAATTTTGGCTGAGAGCCATCATGGCATCTCACAGCCAAGTCATTTATCCAAGTCCAGTTCCCCCCTTCCGTACTTTCTGTACATCACACCATAGCTGCATGCGCTTATTTAGACTAGACTTATTTGAGGTAATTTCCCAAAACATTTTTTCCAGTAAAAATGTGTTGAGTGATTGATTACACATCTGCTAAACTTATTGAATCGGACCCATAGACATCCACCAAGAACTAATGTTTTAAAGAAATAAGAGGATTTTTTAATACCAAACATCCCATGATTTTGATGCTTGTGTGTGCCAGTGAGTGTATGTACTGTATGTGTGTCAACGTGCATGTGGGTGTGCATGTGTGTGTGTGTGTGAGTATGTGTTTGTGTGCCTGCATAAACGTGCCTGAACATGTGTGTGAGTGTGCCCCAGTATGTGTGTATGCACGAGTGTGTCTGTTTATTAGCAAATACGTGAGGTGAGTGACAAATGAGTGTGTGTGTGTGTGTGTGTGTGTGTGTATGTGTGTGTGCGTGCGTGTGCAAGAGTGTGTGTGTATACCTTAGCGTGTTTATGAGTGAGTATATGAGTGTGTGTGTGTGTGTGTGTGTGTGTGTGAATGAGTATGTCTGATCATGTATGCAAGTACGTTTGTGAGTGTGTCTGCGTCTGTTTATGAGTGCATGTGTGTTCATGGGCATGAGCGTTTCTGTGAGTTTGGGCACGAGCGTGCGTAAGTGTGTGGGTTTCTGTGTGCGTGTGTGCTTGAGTATGTGATTGGGTGCGTTCATCTGTCTATGTGTGGATGAGCAGGTGTGTGAGTGTGTGTGTGTGTTCGTGTGCATGTGCATGTGCAAATATGTTAATATATGTGTTTCTTTGTGTGAATGAGCATGTGTGTGTTTGTGTGTGCGTGTGTGTGTGCGTGTGTGTGTGCGCGTGTGAGTGGTTCGGCACATGCTTGCGTGTGCAGGAGTGCATATCTCGGGGGTTAATCAAGTGAGTCACCCTATGGATTTCCAGAAACCTGGCAAGGACAGCCGTGAGCGACGCACCATGGCAACGACAGGGGAAGCTCTACAAAAATGAGAGAATGTGTAAAATACAGGCTTTTCTGCATTCACCTCCCTTTGCGTCATATTAATGTGGCTCCTGGGCAACAAATCCAACCACACATATTCAGTCTAACAGTGCAGGAGGGAAACACTGGTTTAATTAAGCCAGCAGTAGCCAGAGTTGTGCAATGAAGTTGCGCAGCACATGCTATTCCAGCCCTGCTCAGGTGCATTGTGGGTAATCTGAGGCATTCGCATTCCACACTGGCCACATGTTGGGAACATCTGCGTCTCCCTTACCCCGAATGGTCCGTCGCAGCGACTTGCACACAAACGCGCACCGGCGACAAACAGCAAACCAGATGAATAAATAACGGCCCCTGCGCACGAACACGT
This sequence comes from Gymnothorax reevesii, assembly GCA_029721435.1. NCBI lineage: Eukaryota > Metazoa > Chordata > Actinopteri > Anguilliformes > Muraenidae > Gymnothorax > Gymnothorax reevesii. The sequence continues at coordinate 4,269,553 of CM056576.1, forward strand.
AGAGATGCGCCAAACAACTGAAGAAAAACAGCCGGGTCATCGACCACAACGACTTATATCACTAATCCCCTTAAGATCTTCAGCTTTTGCGTAAGCAACTCATTCTTCAGCCAGACCACCGTTATCAGCTGCAACTTTAATGCAGTTGAGTGGCAGTGAAGGAGAGTCACTGAGATTCAATTTCGGTTTCTGAAAATTATTGGTTTGGAGGACAATAATGACATGCAAGTTAATTACAAGAAGAATACCTCATCTACATGAATTGAGGCCACTGGTAAATATAGACAAACCAGGCCTCTGAGGTCACAGCACGCCGCTATCAGTCTTTTGTGGACTCATGACAGTCCAAACGAACAGATCTATTTTTGGCCAAAGTATTATTTTGTACCTGCTATTTGTGTCGGACAGAACACCCTCTGGCAGCCAGCTAAGTGCAACACAAACTTTCATCTTTATCTCTTAACCTCGGCTGAAATTTAGGGTTTGCTTGCCCTCCAGGGAACTGCAAATACTGGCTTCCTCGCTTCAGCTCTAATTCACAAAAACAAGCTTGTATCAGTGGCTGAAGCAATTAAATAACAATCAAAGCATGGATCCCAGAAGAGATAAAGCCACTGCTTCTTAGCATCAACAGAGGCTTTCAATGGCTCGAGGTAAACAAAGTCATCTCAACCAGCGATTGATTCGTTTACCTGCGCTTTTCCCAAAAAGTAGGAATATGGAATGGGGCAGATAGAAGCACAATGGAAAATCCTGATTGGTTATTGTGGCTGCAGACTATTTTACAGATTTTGGTGGGGTCCAGTTTTTGGCCTGCAGTTATCTGGCTAACTCATTAGCTCTGTGTAGTGGAACAGGCCCAGATCTCATCTGTGCTGTAGTACAGGATTAGATCTATTCCATCTCCTGATTCCTGGCTTCCTCCTTGATTTGAAATAGCCAGTCAGGTTTGGGAGTGAGTCCTGTCGATGCGGATCTCTGTGGCTCAGCTGGGAAACACAGCTGCTCGCTCTCTCTCTCTCCCCAGGTTACTTCCTGTCCCGACTCCTGGAGCGAACATCAACACTTACAAGACGCTGACGCACGTCTCCCTTTCAACTTTCGAGTTTTTCCAAAAACAACTTCAGGACCCCCCCACCCGGTCTCATCTCACATTTACCACAGGATGAGGCAAGAGGAGAATATTAATACAGTCACTTTACCTGAGGAATTGCTGCCGCTAACTTCAGACAGGAGGCAACCAACCCAAGAGCCCAGATAATGGAGAGGCTCAGATAATGGAGAGGCTCAGATAATGAAGAGGCCCAGATAATGGAGAGGCTCAGATAATGAAGAGGCCCAGATAATGGAGAGGCTCAGATAATGAAGAGGCCCAGATAATGGAGAGGCTCAGATAATGAAGAGGCCCAGATAATGGAGAGGCTCAGATAATGGAGAGGCCCAGATAATGGAGAGGCTCAGATAATGGAGAGGCCCAGATAATGGAGAGGCCTAGATAATGGAGAGGCCCAGATAATGGAGAGGCTCAGATAATGGAGAGGCTCAGATAATGAAGAGGCCCAGATAATGGAGAGGCTCAGATAATGGAGAGGCCTAGATAATGGAGAGGCCCAGATAATGGAGAGGCTCAGATAATGAAGAGGCCCAGATAATGGAGAGGCTCAGATAATGGAGAGGCCCAGATAATGGAGAGGCTCAGATAATGTAGAGGCTCAGATTACAAATATGTTCCGAAAGTGGAGAGTTGCAAACTTGCAGACAATGGGAAGCCCCAGATCATTGAGAGGCTTAGATAATGGATACTAAAATTGATTCATACAGGCTCACTGCACTGCAAGAAGTGAAACTGATTGATCAGAAATTGCTTTCTCTGCATTTTTCTCAGTCTTGCGTTTCAGAGCTCAGAACGAGATTAACCACTTCAGAGCACTTCGTATCTCACCATCTGTCTCCTTCTCATCCTGCTTTATCTGAGCTGCCACAGACGTATCAGAGCAAATACACCCCAGCGCTGTTAAGCTCAGTGTCTTCTGATCAACAGAAGGAGATAACAATTATTATAAGGGGGGGGTCGTAAAGGACTGCAGTCTGATCTGTCTGGTTTCAGGGAATATTTGGCGAATACTGCTATATTCTGCTATGCTCTATCCTCCAGTTCCGAACTCCCCTATACTAGAGCAATCTCCCGAAGTGTTGCAGCCAGATTAATGCTGTTTTTTCATATTATAGCAAAAAATCAAGTGGATGAACTTCGGGAATGTGCAAAGACCTGCTGCAGCTCGCAAGTCCAGTCCGATCACGGCTTGTAAGCCTCACGTGGCACAGACATGCGATAACCTCATTTTTCATGGATTCACAGTACGCTACCTGCTCAATAACCACAGGTCTGAATCACTGTTCCACACAAATCACATCAAAGTCATCAGCCAAAGGGAAAAATATGTTATTTCGAGATACACGATTTCATTTCACTGCTCTCGTTATAACTTCAGCATTTCAGTCATGCACGAATCAGGCATGGGACACCACAGCTGAGGTCACCGGCAGCATTACAGAGAGCATCTGATTAGATTTGTCTCCAAATAATGCTACTCGCCGGTCTCCTGACTGCTGTATTCAGGCTGCATACAGGATCCCTTGTCCCACTGGAACGCTCAGTCGAAAGGGACCGACGACATCACTGTCACGCCAGGGAAGTCACACGACACCATCAATAAAGGCTTTCACTGCATTCTTGTGGAAGGTTAGCACAGCATGGCGGGGCCTCTCTGCTTTAAGGTATATAGAGTAGGATTTTTCATTTGCTGTTGGTAAACACAACATTCAAAGTTGGCTCCTCCTCCCTGGCTTAACCACACCAGAAGCACGATGATGCAGTGTGGCGCCATGTCCCGCCCTCACACCCTATGTGTTGCTATTGGCTGGGGACTACACGCCCACTGCCCAAAGGCTGACGCCCAGAAATGTCCTGTAGAAAGTGCATAAGACAATATAGGCAGAAAGCAGGGTCTCTGGAGGTATAGACATAACCACAAAGTTCTAGTGGGTCATAAGTGATGTTTGAGAGTTAGTTTTGAGTCTATATATTGTTTTTTAGGAAAATCCTACACAGAATGACTTTGAAAACGCAACTGTGAATTCATAATGACACAACATCTGGAGCAACAAAACACCAGACCACCCACAAAACTTCACTCCATTCACCTCTTCTATCTGGGATTTTCAGCGCCCTATAAAAGGTATAAAAGCCCTTTAACCTTATCTTAAAATATGTTAACTCCAAACCGCTTCCCATTAGCTTTTTCTAATTAGGACAAAGCGGTTATGCTTTGCGATTATTATTGCATTGTCATGGCAAGTCTGTGACTTCCCTTCTCCGCATCAAATCAGCACCCAAAAATGTATTTGCTGATTTGCAAAGACTTATCAGTAAAACAACTGGCTAATTTGCTTTTAGCTGGAATTGAAGCACTGATTACTAAAACACCACAAGTCAAGTCAAGTGTGACTTATGGGGTTTTAGTAATAGGTGCTTCAATTATTGTTCATTGCATCATAAAGTCATAAAGTATATCCTGTCCATATTAATGATGACAATACGTCAAAGTCTTTCAACAATTCTGAATTCCTGTACCTCATTAAATGACACATCGGTTAGCAAGGCTTATAAGTGACGCTATTGCATGGCAAAATATGAAATTCAATGCAATTAAGAATATTTTTCCCATTTTAAATGTCTTCTTTTAACACTGACAACATTTTGAATAAAATTTGAGAAAATGCTAATATGGCAGATGGAGAGTAAGTTTTCGATTGATTCTTTGTATTTTTGCCATCCTTACAATATCACATGTATTGCATGTCTATGGTCAGTTTAGCTTAGTGATAATCTGTTTATTAATAATTTTTTCATCATTAAAGGTTGATGTTGATTATTCGGTTAATACATTGTTTTACTGTTGATCGGGTGGTCTTAAATGGGAACAGGCTAAGAGTAATTATGCCTTAGGGGCTTCAATACTCCTGACAGCAAGCCACAGAAAATCTGTTAGAAAACGCAGGGGTGTTGGGTACAAGAGGTTAACCCTTAGGGCGCCAAAATCGACTTTCAAACGCATGAAAAAATGTAAGTATCTTGAGCTTTTGAAAACCTATCATGTGGTGACTTCAAGTTTTCAAAAGCTTTGATTTTATTTCATTGTATCAGCGAGCGGCAAATGCTGCCTTTAGCGCTTTAAGGGTTAAAGCTCACAGCCGCATCTGTGAGCTTCATCCTGTGAGTAATGCCAATGTTCCACAACTCTACGATGTAATGTTAGTGTTCCAGAACTCCTAAATGATATGTCAGTGTTCCAGAACTCCAAAATATTAAGTCCGCATTAGGTCACACTTTATTTGAAGTTTTGCTCATAAAGGCTTTATACAGCATGTACAATGTCTTCATAAATGAGACATAATGTCTTTATTAATCATACATCAGCGAATGTCATGCTTTGTAAAGGGTGAAATAACACATCCTTATTCGACATGTGATGCCAGATGTTACAATGACAATGTCACTTAGCTAACAAAGTCACCCTTTATCGCAATTAGCCACCAGCTAAGTGACATCCTCAGTAATATCACATCTGGCATCACATGCTGAAGAAGGATGTGTAATTTCACCCTTTACAAAGCATGACATTTGCTTATGTATGATTTATGAAGACATTATGTCTCATTTATGAAGGCATTATACATGCTCTATAAAGCCCTTATGAGCAACACTTCAAATAAAGTGTGACCCAGCATTATCTATACCCAGAGATGGTGGTTACATCATCATCAGAATGTTCATGTAAGAACTGTAAATTTGTGACCTCATACCTGAGGGCTTAGCGAGCGTTTGCAGAGTCCCAGCAGAGCCATTAGGGAGCTTTCATGTCAACAGTTATTCATTTGACAAACAAGGCCGTGATGGATGGGCAAGCACAGGGATATAGGAGGTGTCTCATGGTCACGATGGGTAATTTCCTACAATAATCTCCATTATATTCCCTCAGAACAGGATTAACACTGGCAGTCTGTACAATGGTTAGACATAAATCAGGGGCTTTTGAGGACAGAATATTTCTCATAAGCGTTACAGTGATGACAGAAGGCTCAAATCAAAAGAATAACAACCTAAACAGAATGAGCCTGTCTGTCAGAGATGGCTGCCAGGGTTGATTGTGGCCTGGTCCTCTGACAGGTTCCCACAGGAGCGAAACGGCCACCATAACTCCCGGTTGCCACGTCCGGTCTCACACAGAGCCTTTGTGCGGTGAGAGAACGGCAGTTAAAAAAAAGGCATTAAGTAAAAGGCAAAGAGGCAAGCCGTAGACGGCGCACATCAATTCCTCACACGGTAAACCGTGCCAAGGATTACATAACACGAGCAGAACACGAGCGTTCAATCACACCAGAGCGGCACAATGGCGCGATTGAGAGACTCCGGCTGTCCTCATGAAACACAGGACAAAATTATACTTTTAAAAGAATAATACTATGATGCTATGTTAATACTACAATGATAATAATGATAATAACCACAACAATCCTCACTCTTTCTCATCAGCCACGCCACAGAAAGGAATTACCGGCTGCTTCCTGGTAACCTGTAAACAGTCACATTTGAATAGTGGGCATTCTTTATAGGCGTGTTGCAAAAATGCAGGGAATGAGGACATGCAACAGTCGATGTGACAGTGTGTTTTTCCTTTCAGTGAGAAGAACGCACCTCCTGAGCTGAATGCTGTGTGTTGCACCGCAGGTCTGATGTCTGAGTCAGAAGGTCAAGATGCCTGCCAATTCCACATGAAGGAATTTCAACAAAGTTCAGTCATTCAGGCGCCGACCAATAACAGACAGTTTTGCTGGGTCAGTGTTATGCGCATGGAAAACTGTGACAGAGCACATATTAATCAGCAGAACATGAGAATGCGCAAAGAACTCTGTGTGTGAATTCAAACATGCAATTCACACACTCAAGCAAAAGCAAACACACACACAACCCTGGATGCACAAACACACACAATCATGCACAGATGGATCCGCACAAACATGCACCCACGCAATACACACACATACACACATGCACGCACAAACAAAAATGCACATACACACACTCACACATACATGCACGCACAAACACTCAAGAAATGAATGCACACACATGCACGCACCCACACACTCGCACACACATGTATATGCACACACAAGCAAACGCACACACACACACAAACCTGGAAACTCAAACAAGCAATCATGCATGGATAGATCCACACATACATGCGCACACCCATATGCAAGAGCACACGCAATGACAAACACACACAGATGGATACATATACACACACGAACACACACACACTTAGATGGACATATACACACAGGTGCATACGCAAACTCACACACACGTACACACATGCAGATGCACACAAACACATACATGAATGAACACACAAGTGCACACACAAAGATGGCTGCACCCACAAACATACACATACGTGCATGCACATTCATACACATACACAGACACACACACATGCACATACACATGTGCGCGCGCGCACACACACACACACACACACACACACATACATATGCACATACATAGTGATACACACACAGAACAGACACACATACACACATATGCACATATGCACATAACTCCAGCACACAGAAGTAGGACAGCAGGTCTTTGAGAACTGGTTGAATCTGGACTTGGCCGGCCCCCTGCCCTTACAAACAGCACGGTTAGATAACAGCCCCACTTCCCAGCCTGGTTCACTGCAGCTCTCTCGCTCCCCTCAGAGTGGTGGGGTGCCCCACCCCCACCCACCAATCACCCCTCGGTCCCCACAGCACACAAAATCCGCTAACCCCAGCCCCATCTCCCCACACTGTGACAGGAAGCAGCCTTTCTTCCTGTCTTCACTGAGCGAAACGCACACCGTACAGCCACTGTCTGCGGTGGCTTTCACCGAGCTCTCCACTGCAGTCTGCCGTGCTCTGATTGGCTGCTCGGTTACCGCAGTTACCACGGAGCGGGGAGACCGATATTTAAGCCCGAGCGAGAGGGCACACAGCACACAGAGCCCATTATGTCCATCTCGCGGAGGGCAGATTACCTCTCAGGACTGGTCGTGTGTTTCCACAACATTTTCATAAACAATTCTTTTAAAAGCGAACCCTGCAATCACTCCCTCTGGGAGCAGTTAATGTCGAAACACCATTTTTTAAACAAAACCAGGGAACTGGGTGCAGTTCACAATATTGACAGAATGAGGCCTCGACTCAATGAATGCTTGTCCTTTTCTTTGCCTCAAAACTACATTTAAAATCTTCATTGACACATTTTCGGCAAATTCAAACATTTACGTTGTAATGTGGTGCGCTGCCTATGGGACATAAACTTTTATGGAAACTTTTACTTAATTATTACCCAAAATGTAACAAAAACTTTCCATTGAACACAGGCCAAACTGGATGAGTTATATAATAAACCTAATAGCCCAGAAGGTGATCACTACCCTAGAAGTCAGGACTGACATTCAGCAAGCGGCCTGTGCCAAGTGGCCGAATTCCTCCAGCATTTAGATGCACCACAGGCAAGTGAAATGCCAACACAAAGCAACCAGCGCTAGGCCGCTTAAAGGAGTGGAAAGCAATAAACCCCCGCAGTCGAGCCCCTTTTAAATATCACATACTTACTCCTGAAAAGCTGAGGAAGTGCGGACAGGAAGTAAACAGCCGTTACTTTTCTCACAAACCACCTTTTCAGAGGACATCCAAGCGATTAAGATCGTGCTGCCAAGACGACAGATCAAACTGAGACGGGCGCTCTTTCAGAGGACTTTCACAACTCTTATTTTCTCAGGCAGGACGTCCAAGTTGTGGAGACCTGCTGCGCATGGTGACAAAGATACAAAAGAACAGCAGCAATGGCCACCAGTAACAGAGCAATATCCGCCAAGGCCTAAAGGGCTTCGACCCCCAGAACTCTCAACAAATAAACAGTCAATAAAAGTTCGGCTAGCAGTTAGCATACAGCTATAATGTACAGTCAATCAACGAGAAACAATGATTATGTTGTGTCTGACTCCTCATATTTCCGGTGAGCGAGGCTGATCGCATTTCAAAATAAATAAATAAAATGGCCGTCGGCATGCGCCAGTCGACCACAGACCTAACAACATCTGACGGTCTGAGATGAGGGCGTCGCAAAAGCTGAGTATTCATTCACAGGGCAAAATTTTTTGTTTCCAGGTCACTGCGCCAAGGTCAAAGATCAAAAATACAGAGTGAAAACTTCTATTTGGGTCTAATATCAAGGCTCCAGTGTTAAAAGTTCCCAAGATATGCACCGGAAACAAATTTCAAGGTTAACGTCACTCTGTCAAGGTCAAAGGTCAAATTTGTCACCCCCCCACCGCAGGTGTATAGCACGCAATATTAAGGAGACTGCATCAATAGTTTTGAAGATATAACCCTGTGATATATCCGTACCGCCCAGACAGCCCAGAGGATGACAATAAAAGTACCTACAAAATTATAATTAAGATTTAATACTTATTTTTGATTCTTCAATTCTGTTGCAGCAACAATTCCTGGCATATTTCATTGACGTAGATGTTAACAAAATATTTGCTTTTCAAGCTAGAAATTAGCCAACTGGGGTAATGTATAGTTATTCAAAGAGAAACTACCGGTAAAAGACCGTGAAAGTCCTTCACTAAAGGATGCAGGCATGCACCATATGTTGGCCTTTTGGACTGATGGATCGCTAGCGTAGCCAGAACTGAAAATTGCGTGCGCACAGATCATCCCTTCACAACTTTTATCAGTCCTAACTTGTTTGCCGTCATCTTTCCTAATGAACAATACATTCACTCCACATATCGAATGAATGTCAGCTTGCCTTCACGAGGAGAACTAGCAACACCTGATAGTGTACAGTGGTTTCAGAGTGAATATATAGTTCATTAGGAAAGATGATTGCCAACAAGTCAGGATAATAAAAGTTGTAGAAGGATGTTTCGCGCCCAACCAATTTTTCGTTCTGGCTACGCTACTGCGATGGATGGACAGTCTGACACGGAATAGACCAATAGTCTCGTGACCCATCTGTCAAGTGGTGGGGGACTAAAAAACAAGTTTGAAAGGCCACGGTAAGTAGTTTGGTAAATAGTTTCCAAAAACAGAACTGAGGTCAAAGTCACAAGGTCAATGTCCTGTAGACGCTGAAGACAAATTTTTGTGCTTGCATTGATTTTCTTGACCTAAACTTAGTAGGCTTTGATGAGCTAGATTAAAACATTGGAAGATTTTTTAGGAAGCTTAAAATTGCGGAACATAACACGTTGCTGAATACCCCTCGGCCTGGACAAGATTTCCTGCCTCAAGGCCACAGCGCTAAGGTCAAAGGTGAAATCCAGCAAAAAAACATGAGGTTGCACATCTATGTGTCACTGTGAGTTACCATATCAAATTTGGTGAAGCTGCGATCATTATTTGCTGAGTACTGGCCTGGACAATGTCACCCGGACAAGATTTCCAGAGTCAAGGTCACAGCACTAAGGTCAAAGGTCAAATCCAGCAAAAAACCTGACTTTGCACATCTATGGGTCATAGTGAGTTACCATACTAAATTTGGTGAAGCTGCGATCATTATTTGCTGAGTACTGGCCTGGACAGTGTCACCCGGACAAGATTTCCAGAGTCAAGGTCATAGCACTAAGGTCAAAGGTCAAATCCAGCAAAAACCTGATGTGGCACATCTATGGGTCATAGTAAGCTATCATACCAAATTTGGTGAAGCTGCGATCATTAGTTGCTGAGTACTGGCCTGGCCAATGTCACCCGGACAAGATTTCCAGGGTCAAGGTCACAGTGCTAAGGTCAAAGGTCAAATTCAGCAAAATACCTGATGCAGCGCATCTATGGGTCATAGTGAGTTATCCTACCAAATTTGGTGAAGCTGCAATAATTAGTTGCTGAGTACTGACCCAGACAAGATTTCCAGGGTCAAGGGCACAGTGCTAAGGTCAAAGGTCAAATCCAGAAAAAAACCTAATGTTGCACATCTATGGGTCATATTGAGTTACCATATCAAATTTGGTGAAGCTGCGATCATTAGATGCTGAGTACTGGCCCAGACAAAAACTTGGACGGACGGTGGACGACGGACGGGCACGTAGGTGCATAGATATATATAAACACTAGATGGCTCAAGGCGGAGTTGGCAGCGTCGTCACTGGTCGGCCATCTTAGGACAGGGGACAGCTCTGGTGCGCTGTGCTGTAGCCGGAGGTAAGGTGCATGATTTACTCACTGAAATACTCGTAACTCGCTGAATTCTTGACGGATTTACAAACGGATAGGATTATTACAAACCTTATTAACGTAATGTACCTTTTATATCAGATTCAATGCTTAAATTATTCTTAAGTATGCAGTTAAATGACTACATCTCTGATGTTTACCTGACAAACCAAGCCGTTTGTTTGAAAATCGGCTGAGAATTTGGAAGAGTTGAGCAATCTACAGTTATTTCAAAGTCCGTGCTCCATTGGCTGTAATGTTATGAGTGATCGAGCAGCCCTGTCCCAAGATGGTCGCCCTGTGACGACGTTACTTCACATTGGCTTGCAGCGCGCTTGATCCATCTAGTGTTTATATATCTATGCGTAGGTGACGACAATACCCCTCCGGCCAGAGTTGGCCGAGGGGTAAAAATGGGGAAGTTCATAGGGGAAAAGGTCAAAGGTCATAGGTCAAGGCAACATTCAAAAGGCAGAGACAAAACTAGTAGATAAGACCAACCAAAGCCAGCAATTTTTTTTTAATTTTATTTGGCATCTCCAATCCCACCCGAAACTGGAATGCCCAATTGGTTAACGATGTATAAGTCTTGCTGGTATGCGACCCCTTGCTGCCAACTCAGGAGAGTGAACACAGTTCACGGCTCTCCTCCGAAGCACGCGCCTGTCAGCCACTGCTTCTTATACTCTCATTGGTTGAATCTTCGCAAGTTCAGAACGAGGGCGGAGGATACCGGGGCATGAACAGACTAAGAATCTTCCTGATGACTGCCCGTCTGGCCAACAAGAGGCGCTTGAGCAACGAACAAAGCAACTATTATTTTCCCTTCCCGACAGTGCCTTCCCAATTTGCAACCCTGTAGCGCTATAGCCAATGGTGCTCTGAAAAAGCTGCTGACCACTGCCGGCTGGTACGACGCGGGGCTCGAACCCGCGACGAGAGAGTCACTTCTGCCTCGCACTGCGCTGCTTTACTGAGTGAACTGTCCGGCAGGGCAGCGCCAGCAGTTTTGAAAGGCTAATCTCAACAGTGTCGGACATTTGCTCTGGAAACAAGAATCGGAGATGGAAGTCACCTCGCTGAAAGGTGTAAAAGTTCATAGGTCACAATAAAGGTACCAGTTATGATGCTCTGGTAAAGGTCATAAAGTTAGAGTACACTGGTAAGGCCGCAGGATATACTTTCAGAGTAATGAATCTTTACCGATGGACGGATGGACACGGCCAAAACAAAAAGTCCCCCAATCTACCCTTTGGGTGGTGGGTGACTAACAATGGGGTGAATTTTGCAATATTTCCATGCTGGCCTACATTCAACGCAGGGGAGTCATAATGTCTGGACATTCAGTTCACCACAGAGATCTACTCACCCTGAGCAACATAATCAGGAAGGGACAGCAACCGGTTTAGCACAGGCTAAAGAAAACATCTGAGCTGATCAAAGATGGCCGGTCATGGGCACACTGAGCGAGTGCAAGAGCACTCTGGGCTAGGCCTTGGGGAGACCCCAAAAACCAACACTGCAACAACCTCCAACCTCATCCCCTCATACAGTCATCAATGAGGGCTTTGGGGTTTCGCTGCTACATGTTTGAAGGAGCTCAGTCTCCAGGGCTTCATCCCACTTTGTCAAAAGGGAGGGAAAATGATCACTCATCGCTCCCTACGGTGCTTGACCCTCACACAGCGCAGCGAGGAGACACCGGAGGCCCTGCAACAGCGGGCAAAAACTCTCTGCACGTCCCTCACCGCCGCGCTGCACGGCATCGGAGGCCAGCCGGAAAAATCGGCAAATCCACCTTCCAAAAGAGCCCAGCTTCAAGGCCCTGCGTTCCCACGCTGGCTGCGCCCAGTATTGTTTTTTTTTCTTAAGCAAACCTAATGCGAGCGAATATAATCAGGAGTTGTGTTTTTTTTTAATTCCCCACAAACTGCACCTCTCTCTGTATAAGGCCGGGCCGGTTAGCAGATTGGGGGAGATTAAGAAGTGCATAAAAAGGGGGTGCAGACTGAGGCCTGTTCTTATAAGACAACAGCTAACCCCACACCCCCCACGGGAAATAAAACTACACCTCTACAGGGAACTAAAGGCAAAGAAATGCAATATGGGATGCATTGTGCCCGATAAACAAAGATGCTTTAGTACTGGCACATTCTGAACTTTCTCTGAGCGGAGATGCGGGCCACAGAGGGAATCCGGTCTGTAAGAGGCGGAGGTCTCCAGGGGGCGCCGTGACGCACATGTCAGGTGACACTCTGCCGCACAACTGCAAAAATCTCTCCCTGAATCAGGGGCTCAGGTGGCATACATTGCACGTTGTATTAAATAACCGCACCTTCGCAGTCGTATTGATCCGTTTCAGGTAACCTGCACCCTATTGGCTCAGGCACTTCACTCAGGCCCTGCTGTAGCCACAATATGATAACAGCAACTCACTAAAGCTAAACCCTAAATCCAATATTACTGCACAGGGGGATCGGCCTCTGCTTGAATCAAATAAATCTTTATTCACTCTGTATAAAAGTTTCAGGTAATGAACAGAAATATTGTTAGTTTCCGCATGCATGAGAATATCAGGCAACAATTATGATGTAGGTATGCAACTTTAGACTCAATTTGCTGAGTATTCTTGCCACACCATCTGCTTGGCATGATGCAATAAAACTCAGTTTGGCGTAGTACTTGGATAGTTTAATCTCTGCCACCGAACGTCAACCCCCTAGGGACATTAGTACACACCATACAGGCCATTGTGGTGAGTTTGCTTCCACGATATGCGTCAGGCGTCAGAGGAACCTGTGCTTTCTGGGTGGGGCACAGGACTCAGATCAGGCGTGGAGCTCAAACACGGCTCTGGCTCAACTCAAACAGGTCAGCAAACAGGCTGGGGCTCTGACGCCTCGTTTAAGAGCATCGTTCCAGAGATTGGCTGCGAGCCGCAGGAGAAGTGGGCTGGTATCAGTGGAGCCTTCGCGCTGCAGCAAAGGCCTCCAGCTAAACCGAAGAGTAAATACTGTGGTATTCCGGTGCTGCGGCCTGCGTAGCGCCATCTACATGTTCATTATGAGCGACTTTGGGGGGTCTCAAGTAAGTAAGTAAAACTTTATTTATAAAGCGCTCCTCACAGCACGAATGCACGGAGCGTTGTACAAATGTTAAAATAAAATAAGTTAAAATAAATAAAAAAATGCCCTACTCTCTCCTCTTTTATTTTAAGCATGGAAAACCTCAACAAAAAGTAAATATGGCAGGCGTGACAATGCCGGTCCTTTTCCCTCCAGTGACGTCAATTCAGCGTGTCCTTCAGACGTGGCCGGGCCACAGGAAATGCCGGGCAGGAAGATGGGAGTGCCTCCTCTCAGGCGGCACTCGCTCCTGAGGGAATAACCGAACCTCACCGGCGTGAGCTATAACCATAGCACCAAAATACAGCAAGATTTCTAAGTGATATTCCATATTGTGGTCATCCAGCTCATTTGGATATCATCCCCTTCTAAAATGATCATAGTCTTAAAGCTAAAAGTGCCACCAAACCATTGACTCATGTTGAGAGAACATTCGATATGGTCGTCCATGACAGCGAGAAATTCCTGTCTGAATTTGCGCAGCTCTGGCTGACACGGGGACAGAATCAGAGAAAATTCAGTCCAGAGTCTCTTGAGATCTCGGGTCGGAAAAAAACAGCCTTTGTTCCACCTTTGTGGCCGCAAGATCCATTTTCCTCGGAAAAACAAAGAGCATGTAAACAAGAATGCCACTGGCTGTGACTTTGATTGGATGGCTGAGCTGAGGACTCCTCAGCTGAGGACTCACCAAACTATTTCCATCCAATTACACTTGTTTACATTCAACCAGGCCTCAAAACATTCACTAAGGCCCAGCATCCCCTCCCTTCCATCGCCAATAACAACAATGACAACCGTCCTTAAACAAAACCCACTTCTGCCATCTCAGAGCACGCTCAGTAAACTCCTTTGCATCAACTCTGTTTCCTCAAGGGCCGGCCACCAGTTCAATCCAGCCATTTCTGTAGAGCTCGCAATATGCTTTGAAGCCTCAATTTGTCACACAAGGGCATTCAAACGACACACAGCCAGCGTGCTACTTCGGAACAGCCGGGACGACTAATCTCTCCCACCGAGGGCGAAATCCAGATAAGGATAAGCTAAACACACAATAACGAAGATACAAGCACAATAATGCAAAAGTACTGATATCCCTTCCTTTGACTCGCTGTTATGTAATGCTCTGTCTTTCCAGAGAACCACAAGTCAGAAAATTGGCAGTCTGTACTGAGGGAATGTCATTACAGACTTAACAGCTGTTGTGTCTAAAGAGACAAACACATGCCGTACTCAGACGGGAGGTGCTTTTCCTTGAACGAGGGTGGGGGGGGGTGTCTTTTCTAATGACAAAAGGGCGAAGGGGTTTGGCGCTTGAGCCAATGTCAGGTCTGAAACACAGGCCAGCCAATGACGCACTGGAACAGCGTTAAATCCATGCATAGGACCTCAGAATCTTACAAACAAGGTTAACTGAGGGACATTCATGTCACTCCATGCACAGAGGGAGGAACAGAAATGATTTCAAGCGAAGTTGAGCAGAGGGCTGGTCCAGAGTTAGGCTGCCTGCCTGACAACAGTAGACTTGCTGGGTCATTGGTTTTGGAATTCATCCCTGCTGGAGAGATGAATTTGGGAAGGGCTCAGCTGGTGAAGAGTTGAGACGGGGCCGGTGGCCCCAAAACCGCTGCAGGATCTTTGCCCTGTTTCTCACGCTCACTCTTCCCACTAGAAACACTTCTTCCTGGCTTTCCGCCCACGGCGCACTCGAAAAAGAGAAACATGTTCTCAATGGAACTTTCCCTGGTTAAGCAGAGGTTGAAAAAACAAATTCAAACCGTCAGCCGGAAACGCAGCTCTGCCAGCCGGCACAGACACCAATTTGAACCCAAGCGCTCAGGGTGGACAGTAACGCCAGGCTGCAGTCGTGTTTTCTTATTCAAAATTTTATTCTTCTGACATTGGATTTGCATGGATTACTGTTGCTTCATGCCGAACATCGCAATTTAATTAAATTTTATCACAAAATATTGCTCATCATAGACAACACACACTAGCTGAGTAATAAGTATGGTTTCAACTCTATTGTCAGTCGTCATTGTCCATTGTCAGTCGTCCATAAGCAGTTCGACTCGAACCGGTAGTAGTCACAAATATTGATCCAATTTGATAAAACTTAGTATGAACTGGTAACATCTTCACATGGAAAAATAGATATTGTCCATTTCAGACCTTTCTAATCTAGATAAAGAGTGCAATCTTGGTATGCAAGTCGTATATAACAAGTCACAACATATAGATGTCAGGTTTTGATGATTTCAGTAAAATGGCCATTTTGTGACCTTTGACTTTTCTAGATTCATACACAGCTATTTGAACAACCTGTAACCTCTAGCAGTCGCACATATTGACCAAATTTGGTGAAACTTTGCACAGGACATGTTGAGGACATAAACTAGTTTGGCATTTAATTCCAGCCGTATACCACACGCCCAAACAGGCGAGGCAGGCTGGCAGTCCCGCAGAGCTTCAGGTTCACTTGAAACTGTAGTCTTCATTGTTTTCGGGAGAAATGGTGTCTCTGTTTTTAACAATGAAAAGAAACCCAAAATATCAAAATTGAAAAGTTATTAGGTTTTTATTTTGCTCCTTTTTCAAATTTGGGCATTGTAGATTGATATGAAATTATTACCAGGGATACAAAATAAATTTTACATGAGCACTCAACTTAAATCTGCAAATTTGGAAACATTTTTGAGACAAAATTGAGACAGGGTTGGGTTCAATTACTTTTTTACAATCACAATTACAGTAATTTAATCAATTACTTTCAGAACTGTAATTCAAAATTTTTTGATTGAATTTTTTATTGAAAAGTAATTGTAATTGAACATTCTGTCCAGAAAGTAATTGTAATTGTAATTGCAATTACAATCAATTGTAATTGAACTAAACTCTGGGCCACGTTGCTCACAACAACATTCACACTAAAATATTTTCAAGGAGTAATTTGAGCTGTAATAGCAATTCAAATAATATATTTGAATGACATTATTGCTGACTTCAGTAAGTTTCAGCACCAGCGGCTCAAAGATAGGAAGTTCTCTTTTTCATCAGCAGACTGAAGCACAAAATCCACACGAGATCCAGTTAGACGTGACAGATAAACCGGGACCCAGCCCAGCACAAACCGCAGATCAGTCAAACATGATACCGAGCTTTAACAATTGAACAATGAGCAAGTTCAAGCACATTCCAGTAAATCCTGAAAATTATTCAGTCAGCCCTTCTGAGTCAGACAGCAATTGTTGCACGGATCTGAAGCGCCTCCATTTCATTTAACCCTTTCAGCGCCAAGGGCAACTATAGTTGCCCAATGAAGTAAGATATCAAAGTCAGATGCTGTTGAAAACCTATCGTGTGGCAACTTGTTTAAAAGAGCACCCGCAGGGGGGGTGTTTTAAACAAGTTCCCACATGATAGGTTTTCAACAGTTCAGGATAACGACATTTTCAATTCCTGGAAAATCTATTCGGCGCTCAAAGGATTAATTACAAAATAACAAACCCAGTGGCCACTTTTCATAGCCACACCATGCACTGCTCATGACATAACACCTCCCCAAATGTTGCACCGGTTGCACAGTAACGCGAAACACAGCTGCCACCCTGGCTGTCAAACGAGCACATTCTGTTTCCTCTGAGCGCACCCAGAGGGTCACGCTAGAAGGTCACGCAGAAGGGAACGAGGTGGGCTGTCGCACTGTCGGTCGTATAAAAATCAGGCCTCCGGAAATTGTAAGGAGAAGTGGAACAGGCTGGACCCAGGTCAGAGGATCCACATTAAATCCTCGCTCCAATTGTGTCCCTGGACAAGGCTGGAGACAAGAGGAGAGCTCGGTGTTGAGTGTCCAGTTACACAGATTATTAGCCGAATGGCAGGGACAGCAGTTCTAAAGCAGCCGGAACATAATTTCACACTGCATCCATCCATCCATTATCTAGCCAGTGGGAAGAGGCACCCATACAAGCGAGCAAAAGGCGAAACTCACTCTGAACAGACAGCTAATGCAGCACAGGGCGCACACGCCATTCAGTCTCTCACACACTCTTACCTACACTTCAGGCCAATAATGTTTGGATGGTTTTTCTTAGCTTAAAGAATATTCTCAGCAACAACAAAAAAAACAGAATAATATAAAAACAAATATCTCGACCAAAAATGTGCAAGATTATTTGCAAAGAGAAAGTCACATTCAAATTTGACTTTCTGCAAAGTACCCTCCCTTAGCCTTGATTACAGCCTGACATATCTTTGGCAGCATTCTTTCCAGCAGTTAAAAGGAGAGAACTTTCAAGAGGTTTTTAGAGTTCCTTCAAGTGCTGCTTTGAGCTTGATGGATGCATTTCTCTGACTGTCGGGGAAAGTTCATCCCACAGCAACTCAAGTTGAATTTCAAGTCGTACAGTTGTTGGCAAGAAACATTTTTAGTCAATACAAGTGTCCCTTTGGCATTTAGTGTGCCTGTGTTGCTCAAAATTAACTTCAATAAAAAACAGCCAAATTCTGAAAAATGCTGGGTGTTTGTAATATTTTGGCCTGTAGGGTGTAGGCAATTTACAGACTCAAATTAGCCTGACACCCAAAGGCTTTAAACAGTGGGAAGAAACTGAAGTATCTGGAGGAAACCCACGGGGAGAACATGCAAACTCCACACTGAGAGGCCCCAGGCCGGATTCAAACCCACAACCTTCTTCCTGTGAAGCAGCAGAGCAACTCAATGCTCCACTGCGCCACCCAGTCACATGACACAGACGGGTGCATGACCATAATGTCAAGAATGAGGAGAGATATATTTGAATCGTTTCACAAACAAGGTTGCAAAACTTTACTTATCAACAAACACGTAGCAAAGTTCTCAATTAGCAATCTAGCTATCTTGGATTTGCTGTTTTTCAGATCATACAGTATACATTAGTCATTCCTCAGTACTAGTTTGTCTTGTTGACCTGCCTGTATCTGCCGTGTAAACAGCACTGGATGTTCATGGCCATGAAGTGACTGATGCTTCGTGCAAATTTTACCTGATCTGACCTGTCTTCTATATCACTCAAATGACCTTCAGTGACCTTAAATGTAGAGTTGTGCAAAATATAACTTAACACAAATTATATTCTGTACTTCACAAGAAAAAAAGACTTAAAGTTTCATCAAAATTTCATCTTAAAAAGACAACACACTTCTTAATTGTCCCCAATAATGTTATTCCCCACACGAGCAGAAAAAATTTGGTCCTCCCTCCTTTTAACATCCCTGCCAACATACGACCAACCTTCAATACTGAAATATCGTTGAAATTATGTCCGTTTTTGCTTCAACAAGGTTTACTGCAAAATGACTGTAAAAAGGTGAAAAAAATTCTAATTAATCATTTTTTCAGAAGATTTGAATACTGTATCCATATATTGTCCCAGACAAAAAACAAAATAAATTCCAGCCTTTTAAGTTATCATTATGATCATCATTGTTGTTTTATGATTATTACTTCAACATAGATTTGTTTTCTAAAATCAGATCAAAATTCAACAAGGATTCAACGTTAATCCAGGCATTTATTCACTAGTGAATAAATGCCCGTCGGGATCTGACAAAATGTGAACCAGACTCTCAGCTTTGTCGCTATGGTTTCTTAACCAAGAAATCATGTTCTCGAATGACCCATTTTGATTGTGTGCCCGTTTCGACATCACAAGGGGAGACATTTACATAATACCACCAAGTATAACCATCTCAGTTTCAGCGGCCTTTGCTCATTTTGCGGCACAATAAAATAGCCAATCAGAGCTGGGCTTTATTTTCACTGACTCGCCACCCACTCAAAGCAGCACAAAATCACTGAGAGGAGAAAATGACAGACTGGACACTGGTAACAAACACTGAACTTTTATTTTTTTTCAACAAGCAACAGAACCTTGTTTTCGCAGAACAGGCTGCAGCTTGACCGCATCACCAAGCGGCGGCTCCTTGAAGCTCCAAACCGACCTGTGCAGACAATGCCAAGGCTGTCCCCTCGGCCCCGGGCGAGATAATGCACGATTATTCCGACTCTTGGCCAAGCGACAAATGAGCAGGAGTGGACAGACAGAGACTCTGTGTCCCGTACTTGTTGTCCAAGCGCTGCTCTCCCACACCCTGGTGGAGTGTTTTTGAAATAGTGTGGGAAAGTCATTTATGTGTAAAGCCCGTCCCTTCATGCCCTACTGAAAGAGCACTGAGGCTGAGAGACGATTAGGTTTCGCCGTTAATGAGCGCGAGACGAGAGCACCAGCCGCTACCGCATGTCACGGAGGCCCCGCTTGTGAAACATGTCCGCCGGCCCACCCGCTATCGGGCCCCGCTCAGTGACCCCAACACGGACCCTGCCAGCCAGTCAAAAGCATTTTATTATGATTTTAAAGCAGTAGGAGTAGGTAAATTTAAATTGAGACACCTTATTTAATCTAAACGTGTTAATGACCACCTATAATGGCATGTACTGTATTTTAATCAATTCAAAAGATTCAACAACCTTTTGCCACTATAATTGCTGCGCAGATTAATGGCATGTTTTTCTGCAAGATTTATATAGAAGGATAACACCCAACACTATCATGTAAATTCCCACACAAACACAGCAGCTGTGAGTGGCTTCTTTTTTTGTGTAATTTGTCCCAAAGTAGCTTGATTTTACTCGCTTTGTCGGAAAATGTAAATAATTAATTTAGCTGGCATTGTTCAAAACCAGCTACAGAATTTGGGCCGTGATCTAATTAAAATACAAATTCTCTGGACATTTTCAGTATTTGCATCATTTGTGTCATTTCAGGTGATCTAGAGAGGTTACAACTGCTTACATTTCACGACAAACACAGGAAATCAGGAGCAAAGAGCACAAAAACTTTTAAGTTAATATGTGAGTCACAGTGAGCAATTAACAGTGGATTTTCTGCTAATAATGATAGGTTTTAAAGGAATGAAGCTGCCCCAAACAGAGCATCAGAACTAATGCAAGGAAAACCTAAAATGTGTTATTTCAGTATGGACAGATGATGTTGTACATTTCCTGTATGATTTTAATTATTTATCATTACAATCTCCAAGAAACACCAGCATTTTACTAGTCTGTGACACATTTATCAACATCGCATTCATGTATGGAGGCCAAAGGCCTTATAGGCGAATGCTACAGGACCCGGCTGTCCAACACAAAATACAGGAACAGTGACTTGCAGCGCTGATTTCATGAGATTATTTCAAATGTTCCACAAATGCTTTAAATAAGGTCTGCTGTTTTCCACCCTCGCATATTCATTCACACACACACAAGCACGCATGTACACACACACAAGCACGCATGTACACACACACAAACACGCATGTACACACACACAGGCACGCATGTACACACACAAGCACGCATGTACACACACACAAGCACGCATGTACACACACACAGGCACGCATGTACACACACACAAGCACGCATGTACACACACACAAGCACGCATGGACACACACACAAGCACGCATGTACACACACACACGCACGCATGTACACACACACAAGCACGCATGTACACACACACAGGCACGCATGTACACACACACAAGCACGCATGTACACACACACAAGCACGCATGTACACACACACAAGCACGCATGTACACACACACAGGCACGCATGTACACACACACAAGCACGCATGTACACACACACAGGCACGCATGTACACACACACAAGCACGCATGTACACACACACAGGCACGCATGTACACACACACAAGCACGCATGTACACACAGAGAACAAGCCGTTTAGGATTTTTCTGAAAGAAACACAAAAGCTTTGTTCTTGTTGACCTACAAAGAAGGGAACAGTGGATTAGTCAGGCAAACCCAGCGGAAACAGAAAAGCGGAATAACCCCAGAATCCCTCAGTGCACTCGTAATCAGAGCCAGGGTAGACCTTATTTTGCCCTGCTACCTGGAATTACTTACCCAGCGCCGGGAGGTATGAAGCAATAGCAGCTCAGGGGCTCTTTTCACTTAACAACATCAATCACAGAGAAACGTCATGAAGTGACCCCGCTGGGACCGTTCGAAGTCAACGCAAGAGCAGATGTCACGATGATGGACAGTTTGCTGTGAGTCACATGTCGTACAATCACCTAAGCAACAACTTAGGCCCTTTCCACCCACCAAACAAACAAGCTAACGGGATTGACGCACAAAGAAAATATACTAACATCTAATGCTGCTCTGATAACCACACTGAATGCTGTGTGTAGCAGTGCAAGAGAAAGTCTGTTAATGATAGTTTAGGGGTAAGAGGCCAATCAATATGTCGATATGGAGATAAGTGAGGCTCTCTGACTAATAAGACAACAGGGCCTGAGCTATGCTTACGCCTATTTTGTGTTTGCTGCCACAATCGTGCCGCGTTTAACACATAGACTGTATAAAAAGATGGAGGAAGCAACTGTTACGTCACCCATTGGTTTCAGCATACCATTTAGAAAGCCTCGATTTTGGCAATTTGAACAGCACCTTTTTATCACTTTGGAACCGGATGTGATTCCTATCGCATGAGAAGGTGAATTGAGGATCCAGGGAGCAGCGAGGGGTGGATCTATGGGTGGATCTGACCGTATCTGACGAGGACCAGAGGATAGCCACGCCCCTAAAGCATATTCTGGCTTTATCCTTTATTCTAGTCTAGTGTGGACCACAATTTACAAAAATGAACATCATGATATATCAAAGGAGACTTGAAACTTGCGATAGATACCATAAAATAATGTGGAAAATCATTATTGAAATGATAATTCAGGTGGGAAAGTAGGTCATTTTCTCAGACTTCTATGGCATTGAACTTCTTTCTGCAAACTGCAATATCGCCATCTACTGGCCATTAAACAGAATGGAATTTTTAGATTTCTGCATTGGCCTTACTTCTTAGACCCCGGCGCTGCGTCCATATTTTTAAAGTCTATGGTTTAACAGCAGGGCTGCATCCGGATAGTCTTCTTTTACCTAGAAAAGTTCTTAACTCCTAAAAAATGATCCGGAAATAATTATGTGGTAGCCATGATATGTGTACACGAATTCTTTAAATGTTAAGGAAAGGTGTCTCAGTGCTTCCTAATTTCCCTCCTTTAGCATAAGGTACACAGAGCCATCCTTTTCAAAAAGAAAGGAGGTAACGCTATCCCACAATTCTGCACAGCAGCAATACGTAAAGTGGCGACCATTCATCCAGCCAATAACGGAAAGGACCGTAGACGATGGGCAGGGGACTCGTGATCACGTTGCCTAGTCTAAGTGCATTCGGATTATCTAATTAGCGCGGTTGTCTTCCTGTGCTGTTAGGGATTCCCTTTTACACATGCCTTTTACCTTATGACGAAAGCACAAAAAGTGGTGAGGAAATAGTGGATAGGCCGTAGTTTTTTAACTATTCGGACGCAGCCTCGGTCTTCACAAAATACCTCGCTAACTACTGCCACCATAGGTGGCTGCAGGATATTTAATTTGCAACCTTGTTCTCCATTCAAGTGGAAATGAGAAGTCAGTTATATATTCTTTCAAGGCCATGTACACACAGTATGTATTACCTTGGCCTAATGCCTCCCCACGAGCAGATTTGTTGAGCTAGTTGGCTGTAAGTACAATATAGAAATATTTTCCTGGATGAGTAAGAAGTGGGCTAACTTACTGAATCTAACATGCTTGGAGGACAACTTGGTCCAGACAGCTGTACTGCGCAGATTCTGGCTCCAAATTATACAAGAAGGCAGCATCCCAAAGCTACACTTCCCCATGCGGAAATGGTGATAGAAGAGACTCAATGAGCCACATCACAGTGACTCTAAACATATAATTATTCAACAGTCCCAATGCCTCAGCATGCAGCCTCACCCCACAACCCCCAACCTTCATACACCTGAAAAGAACTGAATTTAAATTTGGAGAACCCAAACGCAGACCCAGCCCCCCAGGATGCCCCCCCACAGAGGCCGGCTGCTGTCCAGGTTTCAAGCTTCATACCTCCCCAAGGATTTCTCCTGCCTGGAGTCGCCTCCTACTGGTTCTTTGTAGGGGCTTCGCATCCGCTGGCCGGGCTTGTAAGCAAATGTTCCAGTTGTGTATTTCAACAAATCCTGAAATGCTCTCAATAAATGAAAGCTAATTGATTGGTCAACTGATTGGTTGAGTGATTGATTTATTGATTGAGTGATTGATTGTGGTCTCAAGTATATATTCCACTTTGAAAGCTCTGCTACCACTGGCACAAATAGAAATAAATAACTACCAGCAGTAACTAAAAAAGTTTTTATCAACAATAAAAACAAGAAAAACAATTTTATCTCTACCATCATGATCATGAAACAATTCTACCAGTAATAGTATCAGAAATCCGCACATATCATAAGGTAACTGGATAATGGAGTCGGCACGGTAATACTTCCAATACAAGAAACAATTAATTCAGTTTTAATGTAATTGTGGTATGCAAACGGCTGGAGTTTACATGCTATGGTACTAAGGTAATTGATACCAAGGGACAAACTATAATTATAGTCATTATATTAAAAATATTAATCATAAAACCATGAAACTAAATAAAAATTATAGCTGCTGCACAGAAATGGTGGGGGCCGAGCAATTTTAGGCAAAATTAGGCAATTCTGAGCAACAAGCAGAGTGTAGGAAGATGAAAAAGGCATTCTAATGTGCATTTTGCACCAGCTGAGGCTTGAGCTCACAATTTCTGGCAAAAGAGACTATGCTCTCTCTCACTGAGCTAATTGGCAAATGGAAATGTCACATGTAGCTTCACAAATTGACTAAGCCAGTGACCTGTGTGCAAGACAGGTGCTGTTAGCGTGTAAAGGCACATATCAAATGGCTGTCAAAAATGGAGATACTAAGATAAAAATCCAAAAATTAAAAAAAAAATTGCATCAAGACAGCATGGAGATGTTGGTCATTTGTTTTTAACAATGACTTATTTGCTCCATAAGTGAAAAACATGTTTAAAAATGCCATTTTTGCATTGACTCCAATTGTTCGCATGACAGTGAAATTCAAAATGCGGTAAAAAATTCGATTTTTGAGATAAAATTCTGATATTTTCCAAACATCATCTACCATGACTACAAAACGTTATTTTTTTATGAACATTGAAAATGTATTTAGCAAGAATGTGCAAGTATATGTTTACAACACCGTTTACAGTCAAACATTTTGATGCACTGTAGGTTCAATATTCGATAAATCAAAAATCTGTGTGGATCATTTGTGTAGGACAGTCTGAAGATGCTCTGTAAGAAGTTTAGTGTCAATTGAGCAAAAATAGTGGGAGGAGATATTAAACCTATGTTTTACAGTTTTACAAAAAAAAAAAGAGCGATGGACTTCATAATCTGCAATAGGTTTAAAGGTACAAAAGTTTTTTCAGTATTGGGGCTACATTTTGGTGAAAGTTGCAAATCTGTAACACATATGGTTGATTTGTGGTGAATTTTCAAAATGTTGAAATTTAGAGGCTTGCTGTAGCGCCACCATCAGGACTATTGGCCTGTTTTTGCAGCTGAGGCAGTTTGGCATAGGACTGGACCTTTGTGAAAAGTTTGGTGATTTTTCGCACATGGGAAGTAGGATTTCCTTGGAAGAAGAAGAAAGAAGAACATGCAGGATAACAAAAGGGTCCTGCCAGCCCCTAATAATACTGATAGAATTATGTAATACATGTGGACTCACTGGCCCTTGCCCAATGAGTTGAAGAGTATTTTCCTTTCTGACATATTAATAAGGATGCCTGTCCACATATTGTACTACTATTGTTAATCTGACTTCATACCCACAAATTTGTGATCAGCATAATCCATCATTGCTATGCATTGTGCCAACTTGTAATTAGCATTACTGATGTTTTTGCAGTATTAGTGATTTCATCACATCCATTGCAATTGGGATAACAGAAGAGTCAAGCATATCCGAAGGAGCAGGTGATGGCAGGAAACCGTCACTCGACTGCATTCGTCTCGTGCAAGTCATCGCAGACATCGCGTTGAAAATACGGTCCTCCTTTAAGTACAAAATGTTCCAGATCCCAAAGTGGCTTGCGCAGCATAAACAAAGACGTTCTTCAAAATGTCATTTCTTTGAACTAGAGTGGCCTCGACTGGACAAGACTGGTACTACATGTTGTTTACCTTGCCACCGGCTCCCGAGCATACAGCCTACACTCCCGAGCTTTAGTCCCTCCGATAGGGGAGACATGTACAGGAATGTTAAGTTCAGGATATGGGGAAACACAGCACGAATTTTCTCAAAACATATAATTAATAGGCCGTGTGAATGCACCTCCAAAAGCAAGTACGAATTCAACGACGGTCTCTCATTTTAATCATATATCATAATGCAACTCAGTCTTTATCTCCTGTGGGCCTACACGGTCGAATCATTTAATTCTTATAGAACGAATAAATATATCTTCACTGCGGAAACGGCTAAGCTGAGCAGCCCATAATCATTACAGTGACATCTGTCAGTGAGTTTAAAAAACAATTCATAATTATCTTCAATAACTTCTAGCTGATACCATATCCATTTGTGAAAGCTCTGATGACATTTCATTGCTTCAGTTGATGCATTAAAAAAACATTGTATTAGTGAAGGTGAAGGCATTGTCAGCAAGATCAAAAATGTATCACTTCGCCGCTTACATGGGTAAATTCAGTTTCCACGCTATTATTGGGCCTAACATTGAAACGGATCATCATGCTATTGATCTGTTGCCACTGAGTGGAACAATTCCACAAAAGGCAAAAAGTTTGTCCAGCGGCCAAGTTCTCTCATCTCCCATGCCACTACTATTCTAAACACGTTTTGGGAATATCCTGCTTACATAAACGAGCCTCGATCCGTTTGTTCTCCTGTCGAAAATTCTGAATGGCGGTTTACGTAATAGCTTCAGTTGCGTGGGCAAGGGCAGGCCTCCACAACTACTTATCTGACCATACTGTAGTAGCCCATAGTTTGCATGGCCCAGACTAATGGTATTCTGAAGGCCACAAGAGCGTTACGTTCTTTTTTCTTCTGAGATCTAGATGTGGGCGCTGCAGTAATTATCTTGCTTCTCGGTACCCCTGTGCCGAGCTGGTGGAGTACCCCGGCTGTGGAGCCGGCCCCACTATTCTCCAAGCCATTCCATACTGACTATGTAGAGCCCTCTTTCTCTACTACTACATCTTCCGTGATAACGAGTCTAATCACTGCTTCTCCTTGCGAATGTTTGTCTGCGCTGTTAACTATTAAAGGTTTAAAGCCGGAAAATAAAACACAATCGTGTGAGAGTTTCTCTCTATTTCTCCTGCTTAAAATTGCGTATCTGACTAGCTGCTGTTGCGTGATGGCGTATTTGCTGTAGCTATTTCAGAATATCCATTTATCCATTCACATTCCCAAGTTTCTCATTTGCCTATAGGCTTACTGTTTATTAGGAGTCGTGTTTGGTGTCACATTCCCACCATGTAATAAATGTGATCAGCTGAAGATTTGCGGACCACTTTGAAAACGAGACAGTGCATCTCAAATGAATTTGAATTTGCGAAGGTCTGATTCTGACGCAGGTCTTTGCATGACAAATTAGGCCAGAGCGAGCATTAAAATCCAGAAAAACTCTTCACATTCCGTCGCTCAATATTTTAATGTCAAAGGACATTATTACACGCCTATGGGCAGCATTCTTTCAAAATTTTCATTCTCGCTGGTTTAACATCTAAAACAAAAAGGAAAAATGCCTGGTCATCGCGGTGTAGTAAGTTAAAGAAATGTTTGTATCTGTCGGCTAACTCAAGCTATAAAACTGAAATATTTGTGACGGAAACTTTAAAGTTTGGATTATTCAGGATTTTGAAGACTAAACTGAAGCCCGCTGGCTGAAAGCTGAAGGAAAGAATTAAGCTTGTGTTTTCCCACATGCGTTTGTTTGAGCTCAGCAGGGATGCAGTCACCACAAAACAGGACTCCCATCGCCATCTATGTTACTAGAAATTCCGTGATGTTCATCCAAGGCAGGATAAACAAGGCTAACCGTTACATAATCTGGCTGTTCGCCGACATCATTTCAAGCACTTGGCTCCGTGGTCCTTCGCTCTTTCATTCCCCTCCCTTTCATAATCCTTTAAGCCTGATTGGCTACTCATGATTCGCTTTGCCGCACAGAGAGCTCTTATTGGCTGAGTGAATTCATGCTGCCACCACTGACCGGCTTGAAGCAGACGCAGCGCATTTACCGAAACATCCATGCTGTGTGCTGCGTCCAGTTTACCGGAATGCAAGGTTTCTCAGCAATTAGTTCCTTCGAGTTAGTCATTTGCCATGACGATGTCAACGGACAGGGGCATTCTTCACTGCCCTCCAGTAACAGTCCTCGTACCTAAATATGGGTTTAAAAAAAATAAAAAATCACCATCTACCAAGCACTTTCAGGCCGCTAGCGCTCTCCAGTTAGAATTATGAACAATGTAGTTAAGACATATTGTATTTGGACAGTTCCACAATAATAGTGAAGGTGGCCATCTTTGTTTGGCGCATGACCCAAATTGAAGACCTGTGTGCAAGAAGTACCTAGGTCACTAAATAACACTTCTGAGATTTTGGGGGTCGAAGTTTTCAAAACATGTTGCGGAGCATGACAACAGACAATGGAAACGCACCAGTACACAAGACTTGAGTGCTTCTTTGCAGAAATCTTTAGTATCAGATGATGCTCTGGCTATTGTGGCTTTTAATTCTAGTGTCAACTCATTTTTATCAAAATGTGACTGAAGTACTTCTTGCACTCAGCTCTTAAATTAAATCAAATTAAAAGACTCCTATCAATTAAATTAATCTCAACCTCACACCGCCTATGTTGCAGAAACAAAATGCCATCCTTCACGGCTTCAGCTCCAGTAATCACAAGAAGATACTGAACATCGCCACAGTGCAGGAGAACCTAAGAGAAAACCACTGAGATCCAGCATATTCAAAATTACCCCCTGAGTCATCCCCTGTTGCTGTATTTCAAAGGACTGCGTGCTAGCATGGTACCGGCTTGTTTCTGTGAGGCGTTTCGCAAATATTCAAGCTCAGCACAGTTGGGCATGATTCAAATGGCAGGGTTCAGACGCACAGTCACACATCCGCGACATGACCCCTCTTTCAACAAACAGGCCCTCGTGTCAACACACTGGCTACTGCCCAGCAGAAGGCACAGGTGCATGAGATGTGTGCACGTGCTGTTTACACCCGGACTTGTTTTCAACATGCACTTGTGTTTTGCGCGTATTGGTGTTGGCAAATTGACGGTTACAATTGGCAATTCCAAATCACAAAGGAACATTTAAAAACAAAATATGAACGAAGCCTCTATGAGGAATAAATTATTTCAAATGCACAAGGCTGGCTGTTATGCAGAGTAAGTAGTTTGTGCACAGAATGTGAAGGAATGCTTTTGTGCGTGAATTCTTTCTTTGACTAGAGGAGCACTCAGAGAGCGCAGAGCCTCCGCCGCCAGGGGGCAGCAAAGCCAAAAGCACGGCGATTGGAACTCCAGCCCATTGGAAAGACTTGAAATCTTGAACTTTGGAGTATATCTCAGCAGTACTTTGGCCTAGATATGCCAAAATGTAATAACCTGTTCCTTGACTTAATACTCACCTACCCTGAAAATTTCATCAAAATCCGGCCATTAGTTTTTGAGTTATCTTGTACACAAACAAACAAACCAACAAACAACCGGCACCGAAAACATAAACCTCCTCGGCGGAGGTTAAAAACACCACCCGGATGTTAATAATGATGATGATGATGATGATGATTGAGAGCATGTATACTGCTCAAAAAAATAAAGGGAACACTTGGAGTTATATTGTGTTGTTTAAGAGTTCCCTTTATTTTTTTGAGCAGTTTATATAGACCTATATTGCCACTTATCAGCTGGAGAGACAGAAAATGTTTTTAGGCAATTAAAATGGAGAACATTTATGAGTCAGGTTGAGAATTTCTGCTATGGAACTAGAGAAATCACCAGCGATCACGATCACAAGACCAAGACACCTCCTGCTGCACAGTGTCCCCATCATAGTGATGGGGTAATGGAGTTTACATGACCGGTGGGGTGATTGCCCCCTCCTCGCCCACCAGCACAACGAAGCTACAAGCATATCATGAGAGCCTCAGGCAGTCCTGCAGCTTTTCAACAGCTCGTAGAAAACATTAGTACTGTCCTAGTTTCATTTGAAAATACAGCATTTATTTACAAAGACCTTGACCTAAAACTGGCCAGTTCAGCACATTACCATTGGGATAAATATTTAAACACAGGTGGCATTTATCCTAAAATCCATTCACCCCCAACAATAAACATGTCCCTGATTGGTACATAGCGTTAATAAGAACACTATTTTGGTCAGCTACATCAAGAGGTCCCTCTGTGTGATAATAATTTGCTCGATCACCTCACTGCAGTCTGAGGTGTATTCGCAGAAAACCAGAAATGTTTCTCTCTGTCCGTTTACTGTTTGCTTCCATCATCAGATTCTCTGATTTTTAGAGACAGGCATTCAATGAAAACTCCAACAAATCTTTGAACATCCAAAAATCCCACATCCTTCCATATAACAAGTAAACACTTTGTGATCAAATACAGGTCACATTCTCCAGTCATAATTGTCTTTAATACAGTCCACCTTATGCAAGGTGTACTGCGGACATTTTTTTGAAATTATATTCATTTATGTTGCTATGGGACGACTGCGCAAAAGAAGTATTTTTTTTCTCCTGTGTAATAGAGGTTGTGTGATTCAATAAAGAGCAACAAAGTTACTATATATGTTTGGTGCTTAAAATCCCTGTACAGTTGAAAATATGTTCCATATCACACCAGCAGGTAAGGGCAGTGTGATCTCCGGACTCTTCATCAGTCTTTTGTCTCTCAGGTGCGCTCTCAGGTAAGGTTTGCATTTCTGAGCGCCAAGTCACATTCTCCTCACTAAGGCGGCCACGCGCCGAGTTAGTTAACTGGCAGTTTTCGTCGCCTTACTTCCACTTTTCAAGCTCAACAAAACAGAGGGATCCGAGCAACAAGCTGCATATAACAGTTTGATAATTGATGGGTCGCATTTAAAGACTGAGGGTACATAAGATGATTATGTTTTTAAAAGTTAAGGTCCCCTATTATGTCACCAGGTGCACGACCAATTAGTTATTACAAGCCATTTCAAAATCTTTCCCCTCTTGACATCACATGGGGAAGTAACCAACCAGAGGCAAGAAGAGTTGATGAACTACAGCCAAGCAGCCGATCAGATTTTATCATTCTGGGTGGTCGCTCCTGATTGTGATGTCCGAAAGGAGAGATTTTGAACTGGCTTATAGTGGCTAATTAGCTGTGGACTTGGTAGCATCATAGGGGACCTTCAAGGATAGACAGCCTAAATCCACTTAGCTCAGCGCTATCTTGAAATGAACGTATTCCGGCTTTGAAAAATAATATCATTGAAGCCACACTTAAAAGTCATCTTGATCAGTGTCTATTACACATTTTGAAAAGCAAAAGAGCAAACAGCCTTTGCAAAACAAGCCATCAGCAAAGAACTTACAGATGCTTAATGACTCACGAGACGTGAAGCAACAATGAGTCTTGCTTTCAGCAAAAATATAATGATGTCATACTATCCCACACATAACTAAACCACCGTAAACAATAAAAATAGCAAATATTCAGTACTTTCAAATGCTTAAACACATCTATCTTACGTAATGCTCAAGCCCTTGGGGGTTTCTGGTACACCTGTGCTCGAACATCAGCGCAGGTCAGAATGATTTTACGCCAAGCAACCGTGTTAAAAAACATATGTTGGTTGCATTCGGTTGCATAACATAAAGAGCCATTGCCCTTCTCATAAGTTCAAAAGTAGGCCATGAACCATTTTTGAGCGGGCCGTAAGTATCCCCTACTACTAGTAAAGCTAATTTAAAGAAAGTGTTGAGGATTAAATTTCACTATTTCTCATCATATTCATCAGTAAATAAATAACCAGATTATGCAAGCAGTTCATACACACACAGACACATGCACAAAAAACGCACACACAAGCAGTTCACACATACATGAGCAACTCACACACTCATAAGCAGCAGGCTTCAAGCGGGCTTCCGTTTAGTTGATTTGAAAACGTAATCAGGTGAGACATTTAAATGTACAACCCCAATTCAGAAGTAGTTGGGATGAAGTGTAAATTGTGAATAAAATCAATTCGTTCTCGCAGACGGTTCCATACGGTGTTGGGGTGAATGAATCCACGTCGTCCTTGGACTTGAGCAGCCGTTCTTGTCGCTGGTAGCGTTCGGTCTCAGACATGATCCCGTACGATCTGACGATCCTGACGTGCCGTTGTCACACGTTGTTGACCCGGTCGAGGACGGTCCCGAGTGCTCCCCGTTTGCAGAAACCTTTGATGGAGTCTTGCGATCGTTGTGTGTGCGCAGTGTAGTCGTCTGGCAATTTCCCTGGTGCTGGTGCCAATTTGAAGCATGCCTATGGCACGTTCCCGTTCAGGGGCTGTAAGTCGCGGCATAGTGTCGACGTTTCACAAGCGTCAGTGAAGAAGAGAAATTTTATTCGGATTCACATGCTTTTAAAGGCAATGGGTGCGCAAATTCAGACTGAAATTCATTTTTTCCGTGGTGTGCGTGCAAGATGTTGCATTTTTGCAAAAAATTTCCTAGCGTTACAGTTAACTTGTAATTCTCGCATTTCTTGCACCTGGCTTGTCGGGTGACGTCACTGTAGTGTTGTTGTTGTATAAAAATTATATTGAAGTTCATTTGAACTTAAATATTGACTTTTTTCAAATGGTGCGTTTTCATTTGTACTCAGTATATAAGAGAATCAGCTAAAAGAACATTTAGCAAGTAATAAAGTTAACTGGCATTCGGTGTGTAACATGACTGGCTATAAAAGGGATGTCTTAGAGAGGCTGAGTCTCTCAAAAGTAAAGATGGCCAGAGGCTCTCCAAATTGTTAAGGCTTACGTAAAAAACTGTCGAATACATTAAAAACAATGCTCCTCAACATCAAATTGCAAAGGCTCTGAAGGTCTCATCATCGACAGTGTATAACATCATCAAAAGATTCAGAGAAACTGGAAAAATCTCTGTGCGTAAGGGACAAGGCCAAAGACCTTTACTGGATGGCCGTGATCTTCGGGCCCTCAGACACCACTGCATCACTCACCGGCATGATTCTGTCATTGACATTACTAAATGGACCCAGGAATATTTCAAGAAACCACTGCCTGTAAATACAGTCCACCGTGCCATCCACAGATGCCACCTAAAACTCTATCATGCAAAAAGGAAGCCATTGTTGAGCATGATCCAGAAGCGCCGCTGTGTTCTGTGGGCCAAGGCTCATTTAAAATGGACTGTAGCAAAGTGGCAAAGTGTCCTGTGGTCAGACAAGTGCAAATTTGACATTCTTGTTGGAAATCATGGGCGTCCTGTCCTCCGGGCTAAAGAGGAGAAAGACCACCCCTCTGTTATTAGAGTTCAGTTCAAAAGCCAGCATCTCTGATGGTGTGGGGATGCATTAGTGCATATGGTGAGGGACACTTGCATGTTTTAAAAAGCGCCTGAATGCTGAAAGGTATATAAAGGTTTTACAGCAACATATGCTCCCCTCCAGACAACATCTATTCCAGGGAAGGCCATGAGTATTTCAGCAGGACAACGCAAAACCACATACTGCAGCTATTACAACAGCATGGCTTTGTAGTAGAAGAGTCCGTGTGCTGAACTGGTCTGCCTGCAGTCCTGACCTTTCACCAACTGAGAACATTTGGCGCATAATTAAAAAAAAGTCTGTCAAAGGAGACCCAAAACTCTCCAGCAGCTGGAAGCCTGTATTAAACAAGAATGGGATCAAATTCCAATGGCTAAACTTAAGAAACTTGTCTCCTCAATGCCCAGAAGCCTCCACTCTGCGTTAAAGAGAAGAGGGGATGCTACACCGTGGTAAACAGGCCCATCTCCCAACTTTTTTGAGACCTGTTGCAGCCATCAAATTTGAGCTCATTTTGTGAATAAAATTGTAAAATTTCTCAGTTTCAACATTTGCTATATTATGATCTGTTCTATTGCGAATTAAATACTGGCTGGTGTGATTTGAAAGTCATTGTGTTTTGATTTTATCCACAATTTACACTTTGTCCCAACTATTTCGGAAATGGGGTTGTATTTGATTTCTATAGGTTTGATCAATATTTGTTCAGTAAAATCATTGTCACTGAAAACATAAAATTGATCCAGTGGCGGTTCTAGAACCAGAAATTGGGGGGTGGGGCGGCGCAGACACGTCCCTTTATGACAATTATTCCTGGCTAGTTCTCAATCATTTTCCTTTACTGACGCGTTTTCCAATTATCGCAACTGGCAGCTAAAGACACGATTTCTCTCCATATGTGATGAAACAGCGATGAAATCATGGGCCAAATTCAGCACAGTGGCGGAACCAGAACTGAGAATTGTGACAAAACATCCGTTTAAAACAGTTATTTATCCTGACCTGTTCTCAGTCTTTTTCATAATTAACAGAAGGTTCACTCCGAGAGGCTCCACACTTAACAGCTGCTGCTTGTTCTCCCCGATTACGTAAGAAGCCAATCATTCATCTGGAGGCGTATTTGTTGTATTTAAATCAACGTTATTCAAATTTGCATATCTGTCGACTCTCGCTAATAGCTTGAGCAGCACGCTGCCTATTTAACTGCCGAGTGCCACTATTTTTTTTAATCAACCCACGCAATATCGAGAGTGAAAGGCGATATTTCATTGGAACACGGACCTGATCAATCAACATGAAGCACTGGCTTATTAATAAGTAAATTATTTTTCTGTACTGAATTTTGCCCATGATTTCATCGCTGTTCGATCGCAAATGGAGAGAAACCGTGTCTTCATTTGCCAATTACAATAATTGGAAAACACATCAGTAAAGAAAAATGATCGAGAACTAGCCAGGACTAATTGTCATAAAGGGACGTGTCTGCGCCCCGCCAATTCCCGGTTCTGGAACCGCCACTGAAATGAATCATTAATGTATCTATTTGTATCCTATTCCTTTGACTGTATTTTTCCACTCTTGACTTTAATTTTCCACTCCTTTTTATTATATATTCTTTCATTTTTCATGAGACCAATACTTCTGTGCGCCACCATTATTTTTCAAAGCTTGACCAACCGATAAGGGAAAGAAAAAAAAAACTTAGGAGATAATGTGTGTACGGCCCATGTATTGTGATTGGAGTAAAATTGGTTGAGTTTTTCCCATAAATATTGCTCTGGAAAGAACGCTGAGTTAGTACTTCTTGGCGAAGGACTACTCTCCAGGTTTGGATTATTGTACGACTCAAGGCTGGAATAAAGATAACTTCTGAAGATTTTGTCTCTCTCCAATTATTCACGGACATGGGGACCTCAAAAATATGCAAACATCTGGTCGGGAAGACACAACAAAAGAACGCAGCTTTCTACTTCGAGATGCATGGATGAATTATTAAATTGTATTTTCAGTGTTGTTCAGAACTAGCCGACATTGTTAATGCAGATAGATTATGACAGTAGGCTATTTGCTGAGTTCATTAGTTGCTGACTTCATGCAAGGAGGTACAAAACCTCACTATGCTGGAAAATGTTGCAAGCAAATAGTATGGCCCACGTTTAACCTGCAGCTATTTTTTCCGCGAACTGGAAAGGGTAATTTATTCATTTCGTCTGAAGCAAAGCTAGAAGCTTCAAGGTCCCAAATACAGAGATCCTTAAAATGAGGCGCTATATCTCATCAATACATATTTATTAAAACTGCAAAAGTTTCCACAGAAAACACACATACATTAATCCTGAAATAATAAGAGAAATCCAGTAAACGAGTAGTTGCTGTAATTAAGACCCAAATATTATTTCACGAGGCCCTTGCGAAGTGTCACAAGCAGTACTCTGTCTCCCTCTTGTGGATTTATGTTTATAAGCAAGATAAGGCGAGAAAATTACGACATCAGGCAACAAGTTCATGCCCTTGTCAATCCTGTAGCTAAAATAAGACTTGTTTATGTGCGAACAAATAGCAAGTCAAACAAATCAACATTTAGTATTGAAAACAAATACCACCAGACAGAAACCCTTTCAGGAGCTCTGACACTGCTGTCAATTACACAACTATTTTGATGACAGAAAATGGGAAATCATAGTAGACTGCATCAAAGGTCCTCAATCACTGCACCACCTGCACAACAAATTAGCCATTACATGCCATTGCAAAATCAGTTTCTTTGTGACATCACACAGTGAGGGGTTAGGGTTAGGGTCATCCATTGGCATGAAGGACTGATCAACTCTAGCCAACAAATTAATCAGCTCCTTCATTATTATGGGTGGTCCCTTCCCCTTGTGATGTCACGAAGGATAGATTTTGAAAAGCCTTGTAGTGGCTTATTCGCTCTGCACCAAGTGACATGATCGGGGACCTTTAAAGTCATTCAAGGCAAACCTTGGAATTCATTGTAAAATGTTATAACCTTAGATAAATTATGGTACTGCAAATAAATCCTGGTATATCAAGGCAAAATCATTTCCAGTCCATCGAGACGATGATGACAAGAGTTGTGGCTTGTTATGTTCGACAAGCGCATCTGTGAGCCATTACGCCAGTCTCTGATCCATAGTGGCATCTACAGGCTTCGAGAGACAAAATTTTCATGATCAGGAAGTGAGTCTTTTTTGATGGACTTTCTGGTACTCCAGATATCAACTCCCATCTTATCAGCTCTTGGAGTGTAGTTTTTTTGTTGGCCTTTGTCCCCCCTTATGCTCCCAGATTTAGCCATTTCTGTTCTCATTCTCAGCTCAGTGAGAGAAGTTTTTGTTGGCCCTCGTGCTGTGTTCATTTTTTGTGTTATCTAATAAAACCCCTTTATTTTGGATTATCATCTTGCGTTTGGTGTTTCCCATTGCTGCGCCTCATAACAATCTCCTGCATGTTGTCCGGATCACTGGCAACAAGGGCTGAGTCGTTGGCAGAGAGAAGTTCACGCATGCAAATTTCTCTGGTTTTCGTGCAATCTCAGTCTGGACAGGTTGCGATCAGATCTTGATCGTATGTAGACTCCTTTGGTCAGGTTTTGTGACATTGTCTCTAAAACAGCCGCAAGGTACAGCATGAACAGTGTTGGGGCCAGGACACATCCTTGTTTCACTCCATATTTATGTCTAAAGCATCGCTGATGTCCCCTCCAATTAAGACTTTCCCGTTCATGTTTTCAAAAAAAGTCTGATCATAAGGATCAGCTTTTCAGGGCACCAAAACACTTTGGGCTCATTTCACAAGGTCTCTCTGTCAACAGTGTCAAAGGCTTTTGAGAAGTCTACAAAACAACATACAGTGGCCAGGGTTTCTTGATTGCTTTCTCCTGAAGTTGACGTAGAGTGAATATCATATCCACTGTCGATCTTCCAGGACAGAGGCCACATTGGCTTTCCGGAGATACTTCTGACAAGGTTATTATTCTGCTGAGAAGAATCTTAGCAAAAACCTTTTCAGCAATGGATGACAGAGAAATCCCTCAAGGATTTTCACCTCACTTCTGTCAACGTTCTTTTTGTAAATGGCCACAATCAGTGTCTCGTATCTTGTCCCAGTGATTTCCCACTTCTGGTACTCCTCAGTGCTCACTGGACCTCTTCCAAAGTAATGGGTCCACAAAGCGCCTCCTTCATTCATCTTTTGGTCACTTGTTTAGCTTCTTCGGCACTTCACTAGCAGTTCTCCAGCCCTTTAGCCATAGCTTCAGTCTCAGCATGGTTCAAACCAAATAAAGATCAGTTTTGCATCCCACTTCATGCAGCACTTGAGTAGATATCACCGCATTTAGCTTGTCCCTGCCAGAGATCACATAATCCAGCAAGTGGAAATGCTTGAATCTCTGGTGCTTCCAAGTGTAGTAGGTTTTTATCCAGTTAGCTGAAGAACATGTTCAAAATGCTCAGGTCTTGCTCAGGACAAAAGATCTGGAAGAGGTCACCATAATTTTTTTTCCCTTTTTCTGATTTTCCTGCAACACCTTCTAAGGTTGTGTGGTTGCTGCCAACCCTTGCAGTCTTAGGAGAGAATCAAATGATCCATTATGGGGACTTTCTCTGTTTTCCTCAGCCAACTCCTTGTAGAAACCTTCTATTTCTTCAGTGTAGGACAGAGTGGGCGCAAACACAGTGATGAAAATCATGAAACGGTCGTTTGCCTATTGGGAACATATGGACTTGTGATAGGTAAACTTTTCTTGGGGCCACCCATTCCAGAGCAGGCAGTGCTGTCCCTAAAGAGGCCTGCCTGGTAACTAACATAGCTGCCTTCACCTCACAGTTGCCAAGAGTTTTCTCTAAGGTGACGACCGTGTTATATGAGCTGCCTGTATACAGCTCTCTCGCTAGCGGCTTCCAGGCTCTTAGGCCCACTACTGTTGCATTTGCGCAATCATCACAGGACTTGGGGAAGATTGAAAAGTATGTTCAGCAGTCAAAAACACCTCTTTCCTTGCACAGTTAAGCAGACTGTCAATGTTGTGCCCCCATTCCGTAGCCTCTCTGGATCTCAGAGGCTATAGCACAACAGGCATTGCCAGCTTATGAGGCTGCCCCACAGCAGTGGCTAATTTGCCAAATGATGCCATCCACGTGTAGACCGGAGACCGTAGAAATCCGGTGGGTCTGAGTATAGAGGGAAACATAGACAGTGAGGAGAAGCTAAAAGTGGACCAACAGCTTATGGACTGCTTCAGTGTGTATTATAAGGACCTGCTGGTTCCTGTGCATAGCTGTGGTGTGTCGTTAGCGTGGAGAAATGAACAACTTCTGCGCTGGTATATGACGGAGGGGTGAAAGCTGCGGGCTAAACGGCCCTTTGGGAAATGCCCATGGTAATGGTTTACTCCATGACCAGCATTTCCTCGCAGAGAATGGGCGCGTTATGGATAGTGCATGAGAGCTAGATAGAGCTCCGGTTATGTTATGAGCAACATACGGGTTTTACAGACCATAAGTTTGCGAGAACCGTTGCTTAAGTGGAGCTAGCGAATCGATCACTTTGACAGGAAAGAATTTAATATTCAATCGCCGATTTAATATTCAGTCGACAGCAACGCAGAGAAATCGTTTGTGATACCAGACGCGTTATAGCTTGTGTGTTTCCCTACTGCTCTCATCGGTAGCATCAGAGAGCAGCCCAGGTATTGGAAAAGTATCAGGCAGAGCCCCGTCATTTCACAAGCACCCAAAAACACACCCCAAGCTTAGCAAAACCTACGTCTGGTCTAACTGCACCTTTCCAGTTAGCTTCAAATGTAGTGGCTACAATCAGGCAAAGTTACATTACATTACATTACATTACAGGTACTTAGCAGACGCTCTTATCCAGAGCGACGTACAAAAGTGCATAAGAACAGTACAAAGGTGCAGACCTCCTAGGTGACAAGTAAAAGTGCTAACAGTAAGTGACAGAACACGTTCCATTGTTACAGATCTAGACTATTAACAAAAAGGCAAGGTCAAAGGCAAGTGAACAAAATGGCAACAAGGTTAAGTGCAGAGGCAAGTGCAACAAAGAGCAATAAAATAAGTGCAATAGAAGGGCAACAGGTCAAGTGCAACAAAGGGGCAGGAAAATCAAGTAAACTGACAAGAGTGCAACAAAATGAAGGGAAACCAAATCAAGTGATACAGTCAGGAAGTAAACAGAATAAAGTGCAACAAATCAAAAGGATGTAGGGACAGGAATCAAGGCAGTGGAATAGGGGAGAGGTGGAGCCTGAAGAGGTGGGTTTTCAGGCGGCGCTTGAAGATGCTCAAGGATTCTGCCGTTCTGACCTCGATAGGTAGATCATTCCACCAACGAGGTGCCAGGACAGACAGCAGCCTTGAGCGGGCAGGGGAGGAGCGGAGAGGGGGAGGAGCCAGGCGACCAGAAGTGGCAGAGCGGAGTGCTCTGGCAGGGGTGTAGGATCTGAACAGTCTCTGGATGTAGGCTGGAGCAGTCTTGTTGACTCCCTGATAGGCTGGCACCAAAGTCTTGAATTTGATGCGAGCAGCAACAGGGAGCCAGTGGAGCTTTGTGAGCAGGGGGGCGACGTGGGAGTGTCTTGGGAGGTTGTGGACCAGACGAGCTGCAGCGTTCTGGATGAGCTGCAGGGGTCTGATGGCAGATGCTGGGAGGCCGGCGAGGAGGGCATTGCAGTAGTCCAGGCGGGAGAGGATCAGCGCTTGGACTAGGAGCTGCGTTGAGTAGCTGGTGAGGAAGGGCCGGATTCTACGGATGTTGAAGAGGAAGAACCTGCAGGTCCGGGTCACTGCAGCGATGCTCACAGCAGAGGAGAGCCTGTCGTCAAACAGGACCCCAAGGTTCTTCACACTCCGCGAGGGGGAGATGGTGGTATCCCCCAGAGTGATGGTCAGATCCAGGAGAGGGGAGGATGGAGTAGGGATGTAGATCATCTCCGTCTTCGTTGGGTTGAGCTTCAGGTGATGGTTGTCCATCCAGCTCCGGATGTCTTGTAGGCAGGCGGAGATGCGGGCGGAGACCTGGGCATCAGGGGGAAAAGAGAGAAAAAGTTGAGTGTCATCAGCATAAAAGTGATATGATAAACCATGAGCAGAAATGACAGGACCGAGAGACTGGAGATAAAGAGAAAAGAGGAGTGGACCAAGAACTGAGCCTTGGGGGACGCCTGTGGTAAGTGAGCGGGGTGTTGATACTTCACCAGCCCAGGCAACCTGGTAGGAGCGACCGGAGAGGTACGATTTCAACCAGATGAGGGCTGTACCACGGATCCCCGGTGCAGACAGGGAAGAGAGGAGGATGGAGTGGTCGACAGTGTCGAATGCGGCAGAGAGGTCGAGGAGGATCAGGATGGACGAGAGGGAGGCGGCGCGTGCAGTGTGAAGCGCCTCACTGACAGAGACAAGTGCGGTCTCCGTGGAGTGGGCAGCTCTGAATCCCGACTGGTGGGGGTCCAGGAGGTTGTTTTCTGCAAGAAAAGAGGAGAGTTGGTTAGCAACAGCACGTTCAAGGGTTTTTGACAGGAAGGGGAGGAGGGAGACTGGGCGGAAGTTCTGAATGACTGAGGGATCAAGGGAGGGTTTTTTCAGGAGAGGGGAAATGGTAGCCTGTTTGAATGGAGAGGGAAAGCATCCAGAGCACAAAGAGGAGTTAATAAGGGAGGTGACAAAAGGGAGGATGTTGGGTGTGATAGCCTGGAGGAGGGGGGAGGGGATAGGGTCGAGAGCACATGTGGTAGGACGGTGAGAGAGGAGCAGCTGGGAGACATCAGAGGAGGAGAGGGGGGAGAAAGCAGAGAGGAGATGGGAGGGGGCAGCGGGGGAGGGGGAGAGGGGAGAGTTATGATGAAACTGTTACATTGATGCTTACCGAAGTAATGCATAAGTTCCGTTAGCACGAACAAGTTGCTTAGGTGGAGCTAGCGAACCGATCACTTCTACAGGAAAGAATTTCCAATTTATTCTCCACCTTTTTCGGCTTTTTAGTAGCCACAACAATTTCGAAAGGGGGATGAAATTATGTCACGGTAGTGGAGGGAAATCATTTGTTATACCAGACACGGTAGAGCTTCTGCATTTTGCGTTGCTTTCTC
This sequence comes from Gymnothorax reevesii, assembly GCA_029721435.1. Lineage (NCBI taxonomy): Eukaryota > Metazoa > Chordata > Actinopteri > Anguilliformes > Muraenidae > Gymnothorax > Gymnothorax reevesii. The sequence continues at coordinate 4,310,748 of CM056576.1, forward strand.
TGTAGCACCAGAGAGCTTGCCCAGACATTTGTGAAGTATCCGGCTGATCCCGGTCATGGATAAGTGAAGCAGCCATCTCTAAGTGAAGCGCTTCTCTTGGGTGCTTCCTCCACCTGGGCCAGGCAGGAAACCTTAAAGGAGGACTATCATAGCTGGGCTGGGAAAGGTGGGTGATATTATTTGAATATATCATGAAAAAAGCTCCGACGACTTTTTTCCTTTATTTTGCGATTCCTTTAATTTTTATGAGCGATTTTACAAAACTAGTGAACCACGCCAGTTTCGCCACAGCAGACGAAAATTCACCCTCGATCCACTTGGGGCGCCCCCACTCGTGACGTCAGTGCGACTGTCATCGCCATGAATTTCCATTGTCCTGCGGTCCTGCATTGAGATTGTTGAATAACCGAGATATTCCAGCTTCCTCTATGGGGCAGGCGGACGAGCTTGATTATTAGCTACTTCCAACACAACTTTGATGTTAGTTCACCTCTAAATTAGAGGCCATTTGAAATACTTCCGGAAAGAAAAGTGCGATTTGAAGTCTGCCAATTACCAGCGAGGCTGGACAGCTGCCGACACCTTGACATAATTGGCTCACCTTAAATCAATTCCCGCGTAGCCTACTTTGTCTAACTTGTGATCGAGCCATTTATTCAGCCAACTGACCAATCAAAACCTAAATCTAGCTAATAAAGATTTAGAAGGGATAATGAGAAGCAGACAAACCGAACCAGGCTACCGTTCTAGATTGAAATAATGTCAGTAATCTGAATAAATAGCAGACCTCTGAATTCCACCTCTCGTCTGAAAACTTTAACGTATTACTTAAAAACGATTTCTTAAAAATAAAATCATGTTAAGATGGCCCTGGTTTTAAGAGTCTAAAAATAAACAAAGAAGAAAACATTGTGTGAAGCCCATCAAATGTGAATGTGAGAGGAAATATTTTCGCATTGCAAGCAATGGACAAATGCACCGAAGACAGGGCCCGTTCAGGCAAATCTGTGTCGCAAATTTTAAACAGTTTTTATTTGATAATTGAACAAGATTCGCACACAACAGCCAAATGTAATAATCAAGCAAGCACACTCAAGCAAACACATCCAGGCAACTTGCGTGCTGATCTAAGCAAAGTTAAGGTCTTCAAAATCAACCTCCTCGATTCGTCGATTGCTCTCACCCCCCTCCCATTTACTTGGCTCAGTTTGCAATCAAACAGTTGATTCGCTCAATTAACAATTTTAAATTGGTTGGTGGACTAATTTGGATATCCATGTATTCAGACATTTTGACATCGCATGCATCATGCTCATGAATGTATGTGGCAGCCGCAGTGACGTTATAATCTCGGAACTTCTCATGCCAAGCGTGGCGTTATTGGCGGCCTCCTGGAAACTGCAATTCCGGCTAATTAATGGTCATTTGAAAGAACAGAGGGTATGTATGGACAAATAATTGACCGTGGATTTAATTACTACAAGATTAAGTCAAAACGTGTAGTTCTGTATTGTCCTCCTTTAAAAGAGAAAAAAGTAATGTTGTGTGCTAAAATGTACAAAAGAAGTAGGCCTTTAAAAGTGTCATTTCTATTAAATCTTTAATAAATAACTAAATGAACAAAGGTCGGTTTAATTGTTTTTTGTTAATAGAGCAGGCAGTAAACAGCTGTTCTCAACCTTGGTTTCTTAAAAAATTATAAATAGCCAATCTGTAAGGGTTTTCGCCCCTGTGGCCTTCTCTCACCTCCACCTTAACGAGCTGCACCTGTGGCTTTTTAAGATGCAGGTGATTTTCTGAAGTATATAGGGCTGGCAGTTACGAGTTCTCATCGGCACTGCATTTTGGTTTTATCATTGATGTGTGTGATTTTAACCCTGATGATATGGTGAGGCTGCTCCCTTTTTTAAATCTGAGTGGTTTTTTTTAAATATACAATTTATTAAATCTCCAGTTTGTACCAGCCTGGCATTTAGGTCCTGCATTCTTTTCGCTCCATGGTCCTAGCTCCTGACGGACAGCAGTTTATATCCGGTGGGGGGTGAAACCATGACACAATTTACAAGCTCACAACACATTTTCAAATATTCACTCATGAAATGATTATAATGAAGTACGGGGTCCCCCAGAACATGTCCCTCTAAGGTGGGGTCTCTGTATAAAAAGGTTGAGAATCACTGCAGTATAGCGTACTTAATGAACCAGTTCAGCAATTTAACCCTTGTCTGTATGTTTTTAATATGCCTCAGATTAAAATGATTAATTATTTAAATCTATTTCAGGGGTGGGCAATCACGGTCCTGGAGGGCCGGTGTGTATGCAAGTTTTTATTCCTATCAATTACCCTGACTAATTGAATTAATTGATTGCATGCACAAATATAGATTTTCCCAATGATTCGATCAAAGGAAAATGTTTTATGAAGGGAGACAAGACTAGTCTTTGTAGTTTCATGATAATTTAAAGAAATGCGCACGAAACGTCAGATTTCATAAATGGTTTGGCTAATTGAGACAATCAACTAATTAAAGACCAGACGTTGGTGTGAAAACCAGGGACAGATACGGCCCTCGCTGCCCACCTCTGTTCTATTTGGTGTTTTAAAGTTCTGTGGGGGTTGCTCCAAACTTGTCTAGCAGTGACATCCCTGCCATTCAGGCATATGGCAGTGACAGCACTGACTACTAGACTATTTTGGCATGCACCTTGTTGAACTACACCATAAATAGAGTAATAGTGATTATTTTTTAATGAGGCATATTAAAAACATAGAGGAGGGTTGAAATGGCCCTTTAGTAATAACATTGTTTCAATGTATAATGCAATGCATACATATAGTTGAATCAAAGTTGATGCAAATCTACATTCTTTCAATGTTGATCATATCATAGTTGAATCAAGGGTGATTCATTGTCAGAACTGATTGGAAATTCAATGTTATTCCCGTGTTGATCATAGCGAGCACTTTCAATGTTCTTTTCAATATATGACATCAATGTTGACTGCAACCTTCAGCCTGACAATATCACAATGTTGATTCAATCACTTTTTGCTATCTGGGTGATGCCAGGTTTTGCGCAGGTCTCATGAAGATCTCGGGAGGAGCTGTTCAGAGAGGAAATCACGTTCACGAAATCACATTCTTGGATTATGGCAAAACCCCTGTATCTTATGTTTAGAAACTTTTCAGAGGTTGAGTATGGACAACCAACTTTATAACATTACTAATATGTATTAAAAGAAGGATTAGCATAATAAGTCCCCTTTAAACTTTTTATTTTTTTATTTTTTTATTTTTTTTTTTTACAAAAAACACAATCATCATGATGTCGCTGAAAATATGATGGTGCTGCTACATTATACAACTTTTTACACCGTATTGTAAAAAGAAAGACCAATCTTGCACATGCGCTTGGTAGGGAAAAGTTTGCAAAATAACATATGCAATTTAGCATACACAAAAAAATGTGTTTCAAGTGATCAATAAGACATCATTGAAAATGATTATTTACGAACACACAAGGTTAAGCTCAGATTCCAAATACAACCCAAATGTTATCCTTCAACTAATCACAATCTAGAAACTGTCACTTAGTGAGCCTAATTATCACTGCTCGTGGCAACATATTCCATTATAACAGCAAATGTATAAAATATTCAGTGGTACAACCTATGAAATGTGGTGATGTTATACTGGACATCACTGTGCAGCAGATCACTGCATTATAGAGTGGATTAGGGATCGTTACAGGCTTTAAGGGAGATATCTTTTGTGATTAGGTCAGCAAAGCTATAGCCTCATGTCAAAATTCACTTTTTGAAGACCAATTTTTTTAAAATATATTTATTATTATTTCTTTCAAATAAGTATCTTTATGCTGACATAACATGTGTCACGTTTGACTGTTAATCAGGGAGCATAAACCAGGTAAACAGACAAAAAGGCTTTGTGTGTAGCAAGAGCAGCAGTGGGTCGAGCACTACACCCTGGGGAACTCCGGCAGAGTGAGAGGAGGCATAAGCTTTCCGTGTAACCTGATGTATGGGGTCAGGGAGATACAACTGATCCAGTAATGGCTGACAGGAAATCCTGACCGTGACGGTCACAACCAAGAGGTCAAGAATGGCTCACTATGCAGGCTGGGAAAGGCAGATATGTCAGAAGCGAATTCTGCAGATTACTGTGAAAGGAGAATTATCCATTTACGTTTTCACCAAAAGCTTCCATTGATCAATGCTCTGGCGTACCAAACCATTATAAATCATTCTGAGTTTATACACAGACTGTCAACAATTAATGCTTCTTTTCTGCTTCAAGAAGCAACATGAGTGTGAGTAATCAGCAATAAAAGTTTCCACCGAACACAAGATGACAAATATTCTTCCTACTCCGTGAAAAAATACAGCATTTCGGTACAGATGGTGAAATGCAACAACTTAATGATATGTCAACAATTAAATTTTTCTCTCAGTTTTGAATTTGCAATACGAAACCAGTTTTAGGTCCCCTGGATTCTTTTTCATTTAGGCTTGTTCTTCTGTGTTTACTTTTCATTTTCAATATTGGTGATGCTGTTACAAGCAAACTTAATTTCAATGTAAAAAATAAGTTAATTTGATTAAAGACTGTCGATACAGATAAAGTAGCCTTGACAGAGCCCTGATCTCTACTTCAACAAGACTGCCTGGGATTAAATGGAGAGACAAACACACATAAGACTGTGAATCTGCAGAATAACAGCAGAAAATTTCCAAATATCCTCCAGAAAACCAATCAGGCAATTATCTGACAAAACTACACAACCATGGGATAGAGGTTCTCATTCACAGGCAAAGGCTATTCACCTGATAATGATTTGATTTTATCTTTAACAGTTCACATCACTTTATTTATTACCTTCGCCTCACCTAATAGTTTTATATGTGGCTTAAACATTTGCGCAGCACTGCATGCATTCTTCTGGCACCAAACATCAAAAAGTTGAGGAATTTGAATTTTTTTATGTAGTCGATGCGTGACTGATAACAAAATATTTCTATTTTAAAAACAAATGTCATACTTTTATGAAATGTATATTGTAGTATAGTTTACAGCATCACATAACACGGCTTTGAGAAAGATGAGACTCCTAAGTCTTACTGGGGAATAAATTAATTGCCAGGGTTTAAGAGGTTAAGCTTGTGGCCGCACTGCTTAGGGGTCTTACAGGTCAGTGTGTTGGAGAGAGTGTGTGCTGGTTGTGAGGGGGTGCGCAGTAAATCATTTTGGAGAGGCCCAGAGTGGGGCTGTGGCCCTGAGGGGCAGTGAAATTTAGAACAGGGGCACGTATCACAAAGCAGAGGAACAGAGCCAGCTGGTTACAGCACCGGGTGAAAGCCACTGAGATCCGAGAACAGAGTCGTCCTGCTCTCCGAGACAGGCCAAAGAGTTCTTCAGCGGGAGAGCGATCTAATTTGAGCTGAGGTGCGGGAAGCCCTGAATTTGCAGGAGATTGGAATATTTCTCCTTTACACTGCTCAGTGGCCACGGGTTTCCCCCTGCCAAATTTCAGACGGACAGAAGATATCTGCAAAAACCAGAGGAGATCAGGGGTCATCACATTCCAGCCCGAGGGATCAGCGAACTGTAGGCCTCCACTCTCCCTTTCACCAGGGAGTTAGTCTGACCAGTCAGGAGCAATAATAGTTCAATTAATTAGGTAATATACCCCAGAATAAAAGAAAACTAGGACTGGATTTGTATTCAAGATACAGATTTGGTTATCCCCACAACAGATAATAACCTACTATGGTGAAAAGAAGCTGAATTCCGATTAATGAAAGTTAGTCCTCTGGAGAGTAGTCTTGTAGTGCTAAGAGATAAACGCTAACACGTGGCCAGGAGGCAACTGCGGACTGCAGCGCCAGAGAGACACAGCAGCGTACTAGCCAGGAAAGTGCTTTCAACACCTAATTTATCTTCAGTTTACAGGGCACATGATTGGAGGCCTTTTTTCTGTACTGAGTAAGATCACCACTGAAATAGCCCTAATCCAAAGCAATAATAGCCTAGGTTTAAAGTGATATAAAGACTTGAAGAAGAGCCTTTACTTTCCATTATCGACCGTATGTTGTGAGAAACACTTTACCTCAGCCAGGTAAGCCAGTTACTCCCGAGCCTGGAAAGATATCTGTAGTAACTGCTGCTTTTGAATTCAGTCTTTACAGTTTATATTTACCTTTTTTTTATTGCCACAGTCGAATAGACAAGTCGACATGCTTGCAGGGACCGATGGAGAGAGACGCAGCAGTTGTGAAAGAGCTCCAGAAATGAACTGAGTCCATGAGTAATATATCGAGGGTTTGGAGCACAATGGTAATATGTCCAAATTTTGTGATTTTGAGACTTTTACGTCCTGTCACATGTCTCTATCAGCTAATTCTTAGAGCACAATAATTATATGTTCATGCGCCTCAGTTTTAAACAGAATTCACACTTTCATTTTGTGGCATGTCCAACAAAATCTGCTTATATGAATTAAACTTTGATATTTTGATGAATAAACATGAATAGTATTACAGAATCATCTGTCTTCCACTTAACTTCAACCAATTCAAACAAACTTAACTTCAATCCATCACCATTGTGTTCTGTCACATCAAGTGCTAGAATTGCTGGAGCATGGAGGAGACATTTCCATTTTGGCAATTTTGGCCATGATGTCGCAGTACCACACTTATGAAAACTTATATGTTCAGTAAACTTCTGAACCATGCAGTAAAAGAGTGACTGACATAAAAACGATGTAAATGAAGTAGGCCTACCCGATTTAATAGAACATTTGCAAACCTAAAAATCAAATTTTCTCAAAACCTCTGAAATGGACATATAACCATTGCGCTCCAAACCCTCGATATGTGAATAAACAGTGGACATTCGTGGTAAAGACCCACGTGTATTTAGAATGAATGAAGAACGGAGTGGTTTAACTGCATCACATTTCGACTGTGGCCCCGTAATAATAATTTACCCTGAGAAAACCGCAACTACATCATGTTCTGGGATTGTATAGCGTCTTGATATCGCCTGGTATGGGAGCTGAGGTTGCATGAGCTCAGGTTGCTGCTAAACCGGTCGACAGTAGCGTCCGAGATTTATACATGAGTCGCTGGGTCAGTGTAATTTGCGAGCCAACTGTCACAAACGATCGAGACTTTGTCAGAATGTCAACTCATATCGGCATCTCAATTTAGACTCCTATTCTACTCGGTAAGTTTCTCCAGCAAATCTCTGCTTAGCTTACAGCAAGACTGCAATACGCGCAAGTAATAAATGTTTGGAAATTTAGAGTAGACGTACCTCAAGCGGGATTAGAAGTGTGTTTGTTTTGAACATGAAGATTTTCAGATTAGTTGTTTTATAGGCTGTTATTTGATTCCAGTAATGTTGCAAGAAACGCATGTCGCTGAGTCGCAAGAGTTTGGGTATCGAAGGGAATGTCTTTAAGAGCCATGTGTAAACAGCTGAGAATTGTAACTGCACTAAGCGGCTCTGGGTGTAAGCTCAAGTAATTGCGTTTATATTTCGGGAGCGCATGGTCAGATAAGATTATCGATATGGGCAGGGCTTTTTCGCGGTCCGGAAAAGAGTTACTTTATCATTTAGTTCGAACAGAAATTCTCAGGTTTGTCTGCGAAGTCCACGGTCAACAGTTCAAACCAACACAATAAAAGTAATTGCTTGTCATAAATTACAGCAATGCTCCCTACTGACAAGAAGGCTCAAGAAGGCGTTTCACTTGATTGGGAGCATTAGATTGTTGGTCGACTGATTTGTTTTTTTTAAGTGTTATTTCAGAACCTTCAGAACACCGCTGTACACGTGTTGTGTTACACTGTCAGATCCAGAATAATTTTATCACCATCATAAAATTAAGAAAATGGGCTGAATATAATAAACAATTCCGTTTTTTAATTCATTAGTTAAGTTATGGAAAAAGGATTTGTTTTGATTCAATGTATTATTTGTCAAGTGTCAATTTTTTTAAATTTAGTCTTACTTTTTAATTATTATGAAAACCATAGGTTTATAAATGATTAGCATTCCTGGTTTACTTCGAGTCAACACCTGTGACAAAGATTACGGCAGTATTTCTGTTTAGTGATAAGTTTGGAGCATGTGTTTGGTGGGATTTTCAACAGTTCCTCTATCCAAACATTTTCAAGATCGTTTATATCCTTCAGTGTGCCCTCTTCCGTTCGTACTGCAGGGCATTTAAAGCCCAGAGACAAAGATGGTGATTGTTTCACGGAGTTTCATTTCTTAGTGGGTTTTAGGTGGATTTGTCTGGTCATTGCCGTCTGGGAAAGTCCACCCAAGCAGCAATAACCTGATTTCCCAGCAAAAATTCTCATTACTTCACGGAATTCATTACAACATTGATCCATACAAGTGCTCCTAGACGACCCTGTCTATAACATATGTCTAAAACATCAGTGCCCCTCTTCCATATCTGACTGTATGAATGTGCTAACTGCTTTTCTCATTCGCCACCAAACATGCTGATGGTCTGTATTGCCAAAAATCTCTTTAATACTCACTTCCAGTCATATAGTATCAATGATGTTCAGAAAACTCCAGACTCTTGGACTTGTTGTTTGGGTTAGGTAGGGCTTGCTTCATGCAGTACTCCTGAAATGTTTATTACCATGGAGGAAGCAAGTTATGCTCATTTTGTGACTACGTGACCACAAGATGCAAACAATCGCAGTGGTACTGAGTCCAGTACTTTTCTAGCACATGGTTAAATGGCCAGTGTTAATTCAACTCTGACAGAGTAAATATGAGTCCAGTATGGACTGTCTATTCCCCACAAGAGTGGATTTAACACTGTACATCTTACCCATAGTGCAAATTGACTTCAGTGGGCATGTTAAAGGACAGGAAGCAGTCAGTTAAGTAATGATGCGGAAAGCGTTCCCTAAGATGGCGGTGCTGATACAGGTTGTTGTTCCCAGGAGTGAAAATGAGCTGGGCCGCATGCCAGGGGGCGGGGATCCTCTTGGCGTTCAGTGGTGTCTCCCGCATCAGCGCTATTGGAGAGGAAGGGGAAGATTCACCACCTGCTGGAATGGAAAGTGAAGCGTCTACAAATTACTCTGGCAGCAGCGGCTCGAACACCGGGCAGTGGTCCAGGCCAGGGATAGGCCAGCTGGCCTACGATGGAGAGGAGGACATGTGCGTCACAGGCCGCCTCTTTTACACCAAGCCGCCTGTCCTCGAGGCCGCGGGATCCACACCTGAGGAGCCGGAGGTCGAGAGTGGCGCCTGCCTAGAACGGACAATGACGGATGAGCAGTCGGGACAAGATGCCGCCTTGAACCGGAGCTCCGATCGAGTGACACCCCCCGAGAAGACCTCAGAATCAGCTGTGGAAGGGATGCAAACAGAGGCTTGGATGAAAAGGAAAGCCGGAGGCCAAGGAGAAACGGAGCACAGGCCTCACAAGTGCCCGCAGTGCGGCTGGGCCTTCAAGAGGGCCGGAAACCTCCTGAGCCACATGGCTACACACCGTGGGCTAAAGCCACACGTGTGCGAGCTCTGCGGAAAGGCCTACTCCCACCAGGGCACCCTCCAGCAGCACAAACGCCTGCACACGGGCGAGAGGCCCTACCAGTGCCCCCTCTGCGACCGTGCCTACGTCTGGTCCTCCGACTTCCGCAAGCACGTCCGCTCGCACACGGGCGAGAAGCCGTACACCTGCGGGGCCTGCGGCAAGGCCTTCGCCCGCTCGTCCGACCTGCGCAAGCACGAGCGCAACATCCACGCCAACGACAAGCCTTTCCCCTGCCCGCAGTGCGGCAAGACATTCAACAAGCCGCTGGCGCTCCTGCGGCACCAGCGGGTCCACCTCGGCGCCCGGCCCTTCCGCTGTCCTGATTGCGGCAAGGACTTTGCGGCGGCCAGCCGAATGGTGATGCACCAGAGGACCCACACCGGCGCCCGGCCACACTCCTGCTCCATCTGCCACAAGGCCTTCAGCCGGGCCTCCAGTCTGGCGGAACACCAGGCGCTGCACTCCGGCCTCAAGCCGTTTCGCTGCTCCGTGTGTGGGGGAACCTTCGCCCGGGCCTCCCGACTGGCCCGGCACCAGCTCGTCCACACCGGGCTGCGGCCCTTCGAGTGCCCTGGCTGTAATCTCAGCTTCACTCACTCCTCCACCCTACGTCGTCACCAGCTGAAGCACTGCAGCGAACGAGCCTCCCTCCACACCAGCTCCACCAACCAGCAGCTGTGGCAAAGCTCACTGGCCGACTCCCTGCCCAATTATGACCTGACCCGGCCCAACCAATCGGATCAGGGCACAAGCCTAGGAGAGCTACCTTCAGTGGACGACACACAGTCATCAACCACGACCTCAGACTCTTCAGAGCAGAATGACCTTTGAGGCATTTACAGCGCGAACATATTCTCGACTGTACACTTTGGCGACACAATGGTAATAAAACTATTCATAGACTACACTTGATACTAGCTTTGCCCTATTGTTTGACAGACACTGACAAGCTAAAGTCCCTCCATGCGACTGACTGTGTGCCCAAGGTTTTTTAGGCTGAAGGTTAAGCGCTGTGTGAGTCACACCCTGTTGTCAGAATGCAGTTATTTTAGATGACAGATGTTAGCCCTCTTGTTAAAAGCACAATGTACATTTCATCCAATCCTTCTGTAATGCTTGTTGTTAATTATATTTTCAGTCTTTGAAACAGAAATGTGTTCATAAAAACGACTCCGCTCCATATTTTCTGTATACGTTTTGGACAGACACACTTCAACACTCAGCCTAGGGGGTAGTTTACCCAAAATTAAGTCTGATTTACTTACCCGTAGTACCATAAATCCATATAGTTTTACTGAGATCAGACAGGTTTCATTGGTCCTCATTATGACACAGTGAACCCAAACACAACAAAATTTTCCTCACCTCAATCTAAATAATGCCACATTTATTTCTGAAAATCCATTGAGCTACACGTATGCGGTTTCATCCAAAACTTTATTTGAATGGATACGATAGATAGTTCGCCGAGTAAGTAGGAACACACTTTCATTTCATTTTGGGATGAACTACCCCTCTGAAACAGACCATTCATAATCATTAGTAGTCCAGAAATCATTAAAATACTTGATAAGAAGTTAATTTTATGGCACCAGTCTTATAGCAATATCACTGACTGTGGTCCACGGTAAAATTGAACTGGAGAGATAAGCTGAAAACTATTGAGGAGGCTGGAGACTTATTGGAATGTGTTATGCTAAGCCTGCTAAGCAAATGAACGACATAACTGAAGCCATTGACCTTCAAGTATTTGGCAGTCACAGAATGACTGCTGCAACGCTGCACTTGCTGTAATGTAGACCTCGAAACACCGTTTGTCCACTATTCTGTTCTAATGAGGCAAGCAAAAGAAAATTAAATCCGCTCCCATGACTGCTGAAACATTGCATCACGGATTAATACTGTCATGTATGGTTTATTAGGCCTACATGCCAAGTATCAAAGCTAAAATTGTGAACGGTCACGCATATCTAAATTTTAACTATGTGTAATAAAGGCAAAACCATTACTAGTCCATTTGCCAACATTTCAGATGCTGGTACAAGGTGCCCCGTGTACCATTACAACCAGCCTCGGAGTCGGGTTACGTTTTAACCATTGCTGTTGAAATGCGGCACCTCGATCCATATTGCCGGCCCACACTTACAGGCGTACATCTTTACCGGAGGGAAGGACAGGAAAAGGGCGGAAAATGTTTACTCAAATAGGCGAGGATATTCTTCAATTAAGTGAGTGGCTCAAAGCGACCCCTTCTCCGCCCGTAAGGGGAGAGTCGCCAGAGAGCGAGCAGCTCCTCTTTCTCAGCAGCTGTGGCCGCGCCGCCGCCAAGTTTACCGCGCAATTCGATCGCTCGTGCAGAATGCACCCCTCCAATTAGCGGGATATTCTTTCCGCAGTCTTGAGTAACACGTAAGACACACCACTCGCTGGCCAAACGTCAGAAAGCCAAACTTACTCCGCTTCTCCAGTCTCAGGGGAGCCTTGACGGCATAAACCAGCTGTGGTGGGCCCCTGACCAAGGAGGTTTGATATCCATTGACGATTGAATATTGCACATTCAACAAATATACAAAAATATTATACTTCCTATTTAACTGCGTCGATGATAACGGCGGCGAGAAGAGTTCTGGATTGGAAAAGGTACAAAAACCTCTTACTCGACGCACAAATGACATATATTTCACCTTCCCGATTTCTTTAATAAATTGGCCTATTTTACACGAGTTTCCTTGAAGAGCATGCAGGCCTTTAGATCGTTTTTGTGGTTCAAGTGCTGCATTTAGGCCACCGGTTGCATAATGGAGTGGTGCTGGCTTTATTTCCAATGCTAAATTTGTTTCTGATTGAATGCACACCCCCTAAAGCCTGCAGACGCTGAGTTTCTGTGGAGCCACGTCAGCAGCTCCCCTCTCCAGGCGAGCGAGCAACTCAGACAGCTGCTGTCGCTTTGCGATGAGAAACGTCGCGTGCATGGAAGCATACAGCTATCAATATTAAAATGTGAATTGGCAACATTCTCGGAAATGCGTTTTTTTTATCAAGATTCCAACTCGTTATCTGTATCAAAATGAAGATAAAAATGTAATTCTCTGCTTTGCTTTTTCATTTTCAAATCTGTGAATACAATTTTTATAACAAATTGAAAATTAAAATAGGCCTATTCCGTTTGCATTTTTCATTTTCAAAAAGTGCCCTGCTACATCGCTACGAAAATTAAAACAAAATCGCAAATTTTAAAATGCAAATACATTCTCAGAAATGCTTTTTCGAGAGGCGAGTGCATATTTTTATCATTATCAAAATGATAATGTAATTGTCCACTTTGAATTTTCAAGTCCATGAATGTACTTTAGAACAAATAGAAGCTAAAATTACAATCCCCATTCCTGTTGTCATTCAAGAAGTGCTCTGTCATATTGTCGATAAAAATAAAACGAGAACGATAATCTTATATTTCAAATACTTTCCTGAAAATACTTTTCCTTTTTTGTCTCACAGAATGACAGTCATGCGAAAGCCAATGAGGAAATGTATTTTAATTTTGTTAGAAAAATCACGTAGCACAAAAATGAACAGTGAGGCACAGCATTTTCACATAAAGATGAAAAAGAAAAGTGGGGAACCGCATTATTGTTTTAATTATGTGACTGATGTCACATTTTCCCCTTGAAAAAGTATTGCTGGGATGTAAGATTAGCATTTTAGTTTTCATTTTTTTGGCAATATGGCAGTGCACTTCTAGAAAATGAAAACATGAATACGGAATGTAATTTTATTTCCTATGTGTTATAAAAGGCGCGCATATGGACTTGAAGAGTAGCAGGCGGCGGACAGAAAACCGAGGGGGCGGAAAACATCCCTCGAAACGGATGAGATTAGTGACCCGATTTCAATCTTTGTTCTTGGTCAACATGTTAGTTTCCCTTATAATGAAATGTTTAGGCGAGTGAATAATAAATTCTATAAAATGTTTAATTCACATGCCTTAATAGGCAACTCTTCACGAAAAAACCTGTGGATTTTCCGCGTTAAATTTTGTCACATCCCAAGCAAGTCGTCAAACCTGAGCGTAATGAGTGTTTAATTGAAGAAGATTGAAATGCCCTCTTTCTTGCGTTCAACTGGTGCGTTTGGTTTCTCGTCTTAACGAAGACAATTAGCTACACCCGAGAGCGGAGAGTTCAAGTGTCTTTCACCAGGGAAATTGACTGAAAACAGATGAAGACTAATAATCAGTTTAAAGACATGTTTATCGCCCTCCTTGTTCTCTGTCCACCGCTCGCCACTGGACTGGAAAATGAAAACGCAAAGTCGACGATTACATTATCATTTTCATGATGAAACAAATAAGGCCCTTGTCTCTCAAAAAAGAAAAAAAGCATTTCGGAGAAGGTATTTGCATTATAAAACATGCATTTTAATTTTCATTTTGTCAGCTATTTTGCGGAGCACTTTTTGAAGATGAAAACGCAAATGGGGAATATATTAAAATTTTCAATTCGCAATAAAATTTGCATTCATGGAATTGAAAATGAAAATGCAAAGTGGCGGATTACTTTTTCATTTTCATTATGATACAAATGATGCATCATGCATCATCATGTGCTAAGAATGCATTTTCATTTTAATATTGATAGCTATATGCTCCATACGCGTGTGCAGGCTGCCGCCGATGAAAGCACACAATTTTTTTGTATTAAAAGGTACCTTTGCCCTTTGGTGACTTTTGACTGTAGAACACTTTCATGGATTGAGATGTGCAATATATAAGCAAGCAACTTAACCCTCTCCAGGCTCGTGTTGCAAATTTGCAGCAATAAATCAACTGATGACTGATTATAAGACCACACGGGAAATGGTTTGATGAAGTTACCCTTCCAGCTTAGTATTGCAAAAATACAACGTTAGTTCCACCTGCAGCCACTAGAAGTCGCCACTATCTCATTGCAAGATGGAAGCTTCCATGAGAACCAAAGTTTGTTGACAGTAGATCTGCTTTTTTGAGATATCACGGATATTGTATTAATATCGAAAAAACTGTTGTTTAGAATGAAAAAGTAATGCTGTCGATGATAATAAATTGAAGCACCTATTACTAAAACCCCATTAGTCACACTTGACTTGTGGGGTTTTAGTAATCAGTGCTTCAATTTTAAATGATAATATGCAACAACCTCAAAATCCTTCAAAATGCGAGATATTGAACTCTGGCCAATTCTGTTAGTTATATTAGTGTATGAGAACTATTCTCCATGAATGAAAGATTTTTTGTATTTCAAAATAATAAATAGGGCTGGGAAGGGTTAAAATGGAATCGTGGAACAGCATGTCGCTAACATTGCTCTTCCAGGCCAAAAAGCTCATTTGTCACAGCAAAGCAAAACTATTTCTGGATCGTTTAAGAGGCAATCAGAATCTTCATCTCCGAGTGTCCCGTTGCTTTTGTTGGAAATACAAATTTTACTGCTCTTGGGAGGGCGATGCAAGTCCTAGTCCTCACCATTACTTCAGGATTTGGTTGCAGAGCACAATGCTACTGGCTGGACTCAGCTGCCTCAGGTGAATGGTGGCAGAGACTCACACACGGCAGAACTCTTGCTTTCTGACCCTGGACTTACCACCCCAGTGAAAAGTGAAAGGCTGCCCTGGGATCGTTTTTCACCAGGAGCCCCATGTCTCCAGAGGGCGCTTTGACGGGAAAGACTGTACGGCCAGGGGAGAGAGTCAAGCAATAAGCCACAGGCTAGTGTGACATGATGACAGCCGAATAACCCAGCAGGAAGCACCAGGCATTCCTCCCCACCATTTTACACGATTATGGGAGGCTCTGCTTACCGTGGAACTCTGGCACCGTGAAAAGCAGCGCAGGCTTAGAAAGACACAGAGCGCGCACCTTACTGTCTGACATCGGAATGCAGCTACACAGCAGTGGCTTAGCAGGAGATTACAAGAGGCATACAATTACTTTGGAAACAGATTTTTTTTTTTTACTTGACTGTATGCATCTGTGAACACTGACTAACCTAAACTGTCATCCCCCAGCTAATAAAGATAATTTTCATGTTCTGTTCCAGATGGCCTCAGAAACTCAGCGCCGGACCTGCTCCAACTCTGAATAAAATCAGTGTGGAGTGTGTTTATTTTGAAAGAAATCAAGTTTTTCCTGTCTGTGAATGAGGTCAGCAGTTAGCAGATAGCTGAGTTTGCATAAGAGAAACTGATAGCAAGAGAATGAAGTTATGCTGCGCCGCCGCCGCCGCCCCCCTGGTACGCTCTCCGTGTTTCACAGTAACTGATGCTGCGCCATTATGTGCGTGTGAAGTTTTAAAAATAGCTGTGTTCTATATGCTGAACACAGCACAGCAAGCTCAAGCCAACTCGTTATCTCCTGGAAATATCTTGTTTCTTTCGGCAGTGAAGAGGTGAGGTCCTACTTCCACAAGAGGGCGACAGAGGGCCAGTCTGCCAGAGCAGGTATTTTCAGCCTGATTATATAGTGAGTAGGACAGCAGGAGAGAGTGACAAAAACAGAGCGCCAAGATCCTGCATAAGCACATATAAAGTGTCTGGGAAAGTTTGAAGGAACATTCCCGCTGAGGCAGATTTGATAGTTCAGAAGGGTGGCGCTACAGACCGCTACGATGGCCCTGAAAACTCACTCGACACTTCTCGGCAGATTCCGCTACTCTTCATCAAGCCTCGTATGTGTGACAGAATGTTGACATGTTGCTCCGCCTGACATTTCTTTGCCGGAAGACTGATGTACGCAGTTGTCTGAATCTGCACCCTACATCACCAACTAAAAATGGAGGCAAAATTGACCTTCACAAAATCTGTGTGTGGTGACGCCTCTTCGTGTCTTGTCACAAGACGCAGCACAAAGTTTTCACCAATTTGACATCGAACCCAGCGCTGCTGCCATTGGATGTCACCACGTTTATCCAGAAAAAAGATTCCAGCTAATGGCTTCCGCAATCACACATCCGAGGTTTGATGAGGAGCGAATCGGCCGAGGTTTGCTGAGTACTGAAAACTCACTGCACTTTGCTCTAGTCAACAGATCCGACATTATCAAAGTATGCCTATTCCCGCAGCACTGCACAACACTGGCTGCAAAACCATAACAACTCAGTATTAATGCGCAGGACACTGTAAAGGAGGGTTGGAGGGTTTTAAAGGGCCCGACTGAGAGGTTGGATTACAGGACTGGAGCGGCGTTTCCATAAGTTTGCTTGTTCTCTCCATGTTTCTGTGGGTTTCCTTAAACAGTCAAGTTTTGTCCCGCAGTCCAGTTTAGGCTAATCAGTCTAAATTTCTCAAAGGTATGAGTTTGTGTGTGAATGCTGTGATCGCTGAAATGGATTTGCAAATGGTACAGGGTATGTTCCTGGCTCTCACCCATTGCATGCTGGGATAGGCCCCAGCCCCCCAGAACCATGATCCGCACAGGCCTACCAAACCCGGAGACGAACCAACTTCGCATGCGCACCCACGAGAACACAATTCACGAGTGCGCCTGCACAGTTGGTTCGTCCCTGGGTTTGTTACAAGCCATGCAATTTATAGGAGTTTGGTTCTGGTGAAAATGTATTCACTTTAAAGTATTGTGATGCAAAGTTTTGCGGGAATGTGGCATGTTTTCCATTTCCTGTTGCTGGTTATTTGAAAAAGGTAGACATCTGACAAACTTTTGTCACAGCTTGGCCGTTTTCTTTGGCTGGCCTGCTGAAGTAAGCGGGTAAGACAATAAATGGATGGACACTCAAGCTGTGAAGAATAATTTGTGAGTATTATTGGACAAATGATCCTCAAAATAAAAACCCTTTGAAGTGTCCCTAATATTGTGAAAGCCTTTGGCTGCAGTATACACATGAATCATACATTTATCACTAACAGTCTTATAAATGCTTGTAGTCAAATGCAACATTTTGCACGTAAAAATCATTTGTCCGCTTTGCAAGTCTGTTCACTTAACGTTCATCATTTTCTTCATTTAACTGGAAGGGTAATGCTCATTCTGCACTGCAAGTTAGCAGTTTCCTTATGAATGGTTTTGGGTGTCATAATGCAAGCCATTTAATGGAAGATGCACTTCAAGCACAGACAAAACAACAACATAGACATATCAATTTCTGACGGGGATCTGTTCTGGAAGGCTCTCAGCTAAAATCAGAGAGGGTACCTGCGGAGGACATTTCGAAGTTCCAGCTTCCCTGATGTCTCCGTAGGATGACCGGAAGAGAAATGGAAAGTCTCTGATTATCAGTGTCACGCTGTGAGCGGACGATAGCGAACACGTCACTCAGTCCCAGCTGGGATACTGGTCCTGAGAGCAAACCAACAGGATCTGAATTATTTACAGATAAAGGGCACCCAAATTTTGTGAGCAGAATAATAGAGTGACCTTTCACCGTTCCCTCGCACACGACCGTAGAGTGCATTGTACCTAAACACAACTGCTTAAGTTCCAGCTTCAGCATCGTCATGAGGCCTCAATAAGAAAATTTGGTGACAAATACAAAAAAAACAAGAGCCATCTGGCAATGGCGGATCCCCCCAGCAGTAGGTTGTGTAACCTACAGGTTGTGTGGACAGACGAACGGACAGAAACCCCCAAAAGGCACAATTAGACCATAAGGAGAAGCTCCATACCAAATTTGGTGTTTGTAAGTGGTATAGTTTTCGAGTTCTGGTCCGGAAACGATTTTCTTACAGACGGACGGACAGACGGACGGACACACTGGTCGCTATATCCCCCCGCATTATATATATCATATACCGGGGGATAAAAATAAAAAAAAACACAGATCAGAGGATATGTGATTGTCCGGCACACCGAAGTAAACTCTCTGAGGTTAATTTCCGAGTGCTTCCATCACTAATGTTGTAGCAAACAAAAACTTCCTGGATTTGACCCCACTGACAATAAAAAAGGAACTAGCAACAATGAGTAAAATGATTGTGAGTATAACTCACTCATGACTGGATTAACTGTTTCCTGGGCTGTGATTTCAGGTGACCTCTGACCCCTACCCCCTCAGTCCTGTCATAGAACTTACTCTGCTTGTATGTGTTGTCATTGACAGGATAAGGGTTTCAGACTCATAAAGTAAACATGCAAGCAGTGCATGACTCAGCTTTTTTCCCCTCAAGGAAGTGTTTGCCTGAGTCTCAAACACAGAAACGGGAGTGTATCTCAGATTCCACAAAATCATTTTGAGTAAACAACACCTTGGCCATTCGCTGGAGGCTATATCCACCTCTTTCATCCAAGGTTAGATACATGTGACACGTGAGACGTGACGCAACATGTGCTTCGTGCTTTGATCATTTCTCTAACTTTGCAAGCCAATGAATTTCCACATAAATGATTTACTTCCTTGGAAATTTCCTATGAGGTTGTGTGTTTGTTGCCGAAAGGACCTGGTGGACACGAGACAGGCAAAATCCTGAGGCGTCAGAATCATATAAGAACAATCAGGACTATGCCTCAGATTTTGGCTATGAACAAATGTCAGTTTCCTGCAACCGATGGACAAATATGTATTATTCGACATGAGAAGTGTCCTTGAATGCAAAGCGCATGCTGTTCCTCGCAGTTTACCTCCCCCGATTAGCAACAGTTGCTCAGACTGATTTGTAGAACCGATGAGAGTCTAATTTGGTTTTGAATGCCTTGTTATACATTGCACCACGGAATCATACGGCGTTTTCTTCGGCACATCAATGCCCATGTAAAATATTAATATGTCTTTATAATTTCTGCGCTGGTGTAGCTTGTGAAACAGCACAGATTTGCGTAAATTAATTTGCGTGGCTCATTCAACAATAAGCCACAAGAATCCATTCTATAGTCTGAATGTCGTGACAGCGAAAGGGCGTTTTTAGGTCCGATGCACAGCTGAGTGATGGCGAAAATAATTGCAGGGAAGTCAGCGAAAGTTACTGATTTTTTGCACTTATGTTTCCATCCTAACAATGTTGTATCAGTTATACAAATGTTGGCAATAGGCATTCAGTTTTTTAATTATCATTTCTTATTATGGAAGATGGATTGGTTCCGGTCGTTCAGTCGATAAATTGTTTGATTGTTCATCAGGCGAACTTGAGTGAGAGCAGCGAGAGGACAGTCGAGCGGTAAAGGGTAAGGTTACTGAAGCCCCTCTGAACATGTGACCGAACGCCAATGACTGTTATCCAAGTCTGAACTGGATCTTCACAAATATAAAACAGTTTCAGGGTTTCAAAGACATTACTTGTTATGCTGTACAAACTACTTTCCTGCAAAACCATCTGAATAACTAAAAATACTGCACCAGCTGGCTTCTGAGACATCCATTTCTTCACACTGAAGTAACTAGTAAAAAGAAAACAAAGATTTTTTTCAGGATTAATGAAAAAATCTAAAAACAGGAGTGCCAGATGCTTCTATTGTTTGAATTCAAATTGCAGCTAATCCTGAAACTGACGACAAAATCCTGCTTGACTTTTCTTTGTTCACAGCTGGCATGGATGTTTTCTGAAACCTGAGAAACAATGCTGTATGACAGTCTCGTGCAATAATAAACTGATAGAACATGCACACCGTGAGGGTATACCTCAGAGCGAGATAAGAGGGCTAGCGAAGTATGTTGTGCCTGAAGTCGAGGTTTTCTATGTCACAAAGGTGGCTCTCTTTTAATCTGCCATGATAACATACAGTATCTCTGATGGTGAGTTTCGGGTTGGTCGAGCCAGCTCACGCAAAGAGAGCCTGAATAATGTTGAACCTGCTCCGGAGTACACCCCTCTGGCGGAGCAGAATGAGCCGAAATTTTATTTTTTACTCTGTTTCTGCTTAAGCAGTCTTGGATCACTTCCCACACTGGGTTTAAAGTGCTTGAAAATCTGAAAGAAAGATACTGAAACAAGACCTGTGTCATTTTGTAGGTCTTAGTGAGCAGATAAAGAAAATGCAAAAATAAAAAAAATCTGAAGGGAATTTTTGGAGAAAATCCATTTGTTATGTGCCAGTCATCTTGAATTGCAAAATCCTATGAAAGGGGTTAGTTACTGCAAGCCATCATGTTTTTTTTTTGATAGTTTGACTTATTAGATAATCATACCACAGGGTCAGATTGGTGAAAATATAAAATGGTTACCATGGTAACCAAATTTACTGTCAAAAATATGAAAATATTAAATCCCTGAATATAACCCATCATGTTGCTCAAAATGTTGGTCAGCTTTAGTCCAATAGTCCAAAACTCTCCTTTTGTGTGGCAGGAACAATAGCTGATGACATCATGTATAATAGGCCTTTTCATTCATTACCTCAGCTGGAGTGGGAGTGATGCCCACGTCATTTTCATCATTATTCCTACTTGGGAGTTAAATGCAGCTTAAAAATTGCATAACCTTACATTCATAAAAGCCAGAGCATGTGGAAGATAGGCCTTTCCATGACTGACGGCCTACCTTTATGGATCACGGCGAAGCTCGCTCAAGAGTTTGTTTACTTTGCTTTCATAAAGGGAGTTTCTCCATTGTGGGTGAAGTTCACCTCATCAAAATAATTCAGGATAACATAATATCTCAGTATGACATACATGACTGCCGTTTACCAACATTTCTTTGTGACACTTGTAAAACAAAGGTTTATAAGATGAGGCAAGGTAATCTTGACCAAAAATTCAACTGTCAGTACCAACTGGAAAAGGTCATTGAAGGCCAGTGTTGGATCAGCCCCAGAGTTCAGTCTTGTGACTGTTTAATTTGCCAAGTGGCGAAAACCAATAGATTCAAGGCCAAGCAGACACAAGGTAGCCTCAAAAGAGGGCGTCCAAAAGACTCTGAAGAGCAGTAAGTGCCATGGTTGTGGATTGGCTAGATATTCTGAGCAAGCTTTCGAAGCAGTTCTTGCTGACTTCTCAACATTCTGGGAGAGGCATCAGATAAAGGCCAGCAGCAACAAACTATTTGGTTTGCGCTTAAAGCAGCCGTCAAAGAGTACAATAGCGCACGAGTCTAAGCATTATATTTAGCTAGATAGAACATTTTTGCCACGTGAGGGTTAAAGAAAGGAGATGGATTACTATTACTATTTTTCACATTCTTTTGATCGGCAAACCTGCACAGGAGACTTTCAGAAATAAATCACCAAAGCGCAGAAGTTTTTTAACCCCTTAATGTCAATTTGAAAATTTCAAGTTGGGTGCCGATGAAAAAGTGGATTTTCCCCTAAAATTCCTGACAGATTTTTTTTATTTTTGAATTTTCTTTATCTGCTCACTAAGACCTACAAAATGACACAGGTCTTGTTTCAGTATCTTTTTTTCAGACTTTCAAGCACTTTAAACCCAGTGTGTTCCATATACACTGACTGGCCAAAAAAAAAAAAAAGTCACACTAATATTTTGTTGGACTGCTTTTAGCATTGATTGCGGCACATATTCACCGTGGCACGGTTTTCATAAGTTTATGCAGCGTCGCAACGTGTATTTCTGTCCAGAGTTTCATTAAATTTTTGCCAAGATCTTGTATTGATGACGTGAGAGTCGAACCGCTGTGTGAAGTTTTATCCAGCACATCCCAGCGATGCTCCAAAGGGTTAAGGTCTGGACTCTGTGGCGGCCGAACCATGTGTGAAAGTGATGCCTAATATTCCCTGAACCACTCGTATGATCTGAGCCCGATGAATCCTGGCATTGTCTTCTTGCAATATGCCTGCATCATCAGGAAAGAAAATATTCACTGATGGAAAAAGCTGGTCATTCAGTATATTAAGGTAATCAGCTGACCTCATTTTTTTGCCGCATATCCTTGATGAACCTTGACCTGACCAACTGAAGCAGCCCCAGATTATAACGCTGCCGCCCAAAGGCAGGTACAGGTCATAACACTGCCCCCACAGGCTGGTACAGATCATAACACTGCCCCCACAGGCTGGTACAGATCAAAACACTGCCCCCACAGGCAGGTACAGTAGGCACTTGGCATGATGGGAGCATCACTTCATCCGCCTCTCCGCTTACCCTGATGCCCCCATCACTCTAGAACAGGGTAAATCTGGACTCATCAGATCACATGACCTTTCTCCAGTGCTCCAGAGTCCCATCTTTATCCTCCCCAGCAGATTGAAACCTTTTTCCTCCCCAATTAGCCTCACTGATACGTGGTTTACTTGAGACTACACAGCTGTTTAGTCCCAATCCTTTGAGTTCTTTTCACATTGTGTGCAGAGAAATGCTCGTACTTTCACTATTAAACATAGCCATGGGTTCTGTTGATGTATTACGATTTGATTTCGCTAAAAGATTAAGTGTTCACTGATTGTGATCATTCAACATTTTTTCTCAACCACATTTCTTACTGGAAGATGATGCCTCATTACTATCCTTCCAGGTTTTAATAATGTGTCAAACGGTTCTTAACCCAATTTTAGACATGATATGTACTCTGACATGGTTTTTCAAGAAATGAAAAGCTACTCACTGCATCATTAAGGGATAAATAACTTGTTGCCAGCAGAAACATACCTATTAATCATTGCAGAAATCATTCAATCGAGGGCTCTGACCCATTTGCTTAGTTAAATCCAAGTGGCGATTTTTTTTTCTTGGCCAGGCAGTGCAGTTGTCATCATTTATATATAAGTTTTACAGGGTGTCTATTTAAATCAAGCCAAATTACTCACAGCGCTGCAAATTAATCACTGCTGCCCATGCAACAAAATCGTGTGAACAGGTATGAATTACAGTGCTTCACATAATTTCTAGATGATACAGTACTGCTAATGTTAATGTAATGTGAATATGGCCAATCAGATTTCTTTAAAGGAATGCACGATAAAACTAGGCCTGTGGATAGAACTATTGCGTCTGACCTTGAACTAAATTCCCCATGGCAGCCTGTCAAGGTTATACGACGACAATGAGCGTCGCGGGCGTACCTATCATATCGGAAATAAGCTTTATCTTGTGTAGGCTATTTACAAGTTACCTGGCCGAAATATGGCCCCATTTACACCATGCATTAACGGGCGATCTGTATCCGGACAGGTTATGCAGAAAATGAAAACTGATGTGAACACAAGGCGTGAAAATGATGGTCCCGACGCAGCATGTTTGTGTAAGCAGTAAATGCGACCAAGCTGTCTAATATACCTAACATTTCACCTATATTACATAACCATTATTACAACTGTGACGCTCAAAATACGCTTTCACAATAATAGAACAAAAATATTTCAATGATAGCAATCGCACAATATCCAAAACCGTTATTGATTAATCGATAATGAGCCGTCTTGAAAAAAGATCCTCGCCAAACGTGCAGTGTGACTGTCCCACGAGGTTCCATTGGTGTTTGGAAAAACTGGACCTTCTCTAACCGGGTTCCAGTTATTACATATTGCACGCACTAGGCGTCCCCATTGGGCTGTCTATTTTACTACCCTGGTATTAGGCTCAAGAGCCGAAGACCTGAACTTATTTGACTCAACAGTATTTGCGTGCACGGTGAATCAGCCATTGTTTCAGCACAGATAAAATAAATCTGATACATATGACTTACTGGTTGCAAATAGCATAGATAAATACTTTAAATTGACATATCTGTGATTATATCTTGCATTGTCCTGCCTCCAGCTAATTCTCGTGGTACAGTATTGCACGACTGCAGTCGCTGTTTATTTCATGTTGAACGACTGACCTGAATAAAGGTGTGATATATGTAATAATACATAATTCTTAAAAGTCACCGCGTTTTTTGCCGCCCGCAATCCCTCACATGAAATGCAGTACTTCCCGCTCTAGTGTAACGTGAAGAAATCGCTCTCAATTCGCTCCCGTTGGTTAGTAACAAGCCACGCCTCTCCAACCGAGGGTCTCCAATCAGATTCGTGTATTTGTACTACCGCTGTCATGACAGCCATTCCATACCCAAGGCGGCCTCAACCCCTCCCAGGTAATTTAGCATGTGGCCAATAAGCTCAGATATGCAAATATACAGCAACAGAGTGCACTGGATGCTTTGACTACTCTTAAATTTGCCTGTAAGCACCGAGATACGAACATTCAGATCGTACAGCTGTCAGGAGGTGTGGGGTCGGGTACCGAGCACAACTCACCGGGAACTGTAAACTGTGTCAAGGCCTGCGAGCGAGTGGAAGACTTCTGCGCTTGAAAAACAGGGAATATAACACTATTCGGATTTCATGTGCAACATGACTTTTGAGGAATTAGGTGGGGATCATTCAGCTGAAAGGTGAGTTATCCGACTGTGACCGGCTTCCACTGGTGTTTGTAGAGCTCACCTGGGTCGGGTGCAGCAGCAGCCGGCTACCTGTTTCATGCAAGTGCACCTGGCAACAGGAAACCTAAAAAAATAAAATTAAAAAACAGGACAGGCGCTTTCACACTGGACGCGAAACGCATTTTAAGCACGACAGATTACTTTCAAAGTCAATGCAAAGTCGCATCTTTGCGTTCACTTTGAATGTACCTTACTCTGTCGTGCGAAGAAAAAATTCGCTTCGCGTCCGGTGTGAAAGCAGCTCTTCTGGTGAGCTCGTGAAAGCTCGGGGGCTGCACGATCCGCGGTCACCACGACAGCTGTCAGTCAAGTTGAATTTAAACGGAAGCGTTCTTTTCGCTGAAAAAGAAAAACAGATTCATTTTCCATATCGATTAAGATTACAATTCCGAATAGTTAAATCTGAACACTCAGTGAGGTAATTGCCTTTCCTGCCTGCAGAAATGTCATTTCCGAGGCACTTTGATAATGTTAATTTGGCTTCAAGGTGTCCAGCAAGCCTGTTGGGTGCAATGAGTAAATGGTCGTTATGCATGTCACGCTACAACTTAACGACGCCGGACATGGCCAGCTGACTGGCAGTCGTCCTATTTACCTTATTTATTCATTTATTTATTTATATTTAAAGTACAGTTTGCAATTGATTGACGTTTTAATGTATTCTGTTGCAGAATGGATTCAGTGGCCAGAGCCTTGGAGGAGGTTCTCAGTTCTGCCCTGCCACAGGGGTGCATTACAGTTGGAGTTTACGAAGCGGCAAAGTCACTAAATGTGTAAGTTACTGGCTTTCATGTGCTTTTTAGTTATGATTTTTTTTATTCCCTAGCTTTCTGTAGCCTAATGACATATGGCGTAGCTAATACGATTGTACGTAACGGTGACTCATGATCGGTAAGTCGAGACTCACGAGTCTGCTGCTGACGAGTCCGTTGTTCATCGCTGCCCCCCAGGGATCCGGATAACGTGGTGCTGTGTCTCCTGGCTACGGACGAGGAGGATGCGAAGGACGTCGCTCTACAGATCCATTTCACACTGATTCAAGCGTTTTGCTGCGAGAATGACATCAACATACTGCGAGTGAACAACATGAGGCGGCTGGCGGAGATCCTGGGTGGGACGAAACAGGGAGGAGAGCCGATGGACCTGCACTGCATCCTGGTTACGGTGCGTGTGGGTTTGCATCTCTGTCGTGCGCGCTGTATTTAAATGGGGGCTTTTGTGATTATTCTGCATATTATACTATTACGTTTTCGTAGCCAGCCGGGATCATTTAAAGTAACGGCGGTGATGAACATGTCTGCACATGCTCACACCGGGCTGCCTTTGAAGTCGCCGGAAATTTTTAAGTCCAGACTTCCTGTATCCGGCTCTGATCAGTGTGACTTTCATCCTTTTTTTTTCTTTTTTTTGCCAATTGGGGCTTTTAATGTCTTTTTTTTAAAAAAAAGAAAGAATGTGCATACACGTGAAACAGAGAAAGACTGTAATAATGTCTTTTTATCCCACTTGAGTTTTGACATATATTTTCCAGACATATTGACGTGGGGCAATAGATTTCCCTGGAGCAGGATGTGACAAATGTGCGTGACGCGTCACGCTTGTCTGACTGTTGTAAATGCGTTAAATATCACAGTAAATATGGGCCATCAGAATCCTGCAAACAGCATATCGCTTGGCCCGGCTTTATGTCCTCGCACAGGCGCCACGGCTGCGCAGTTATGGTTGTCTGAAATACTGTGGACTGCAGCAGTCTCGCTGGATTGCGTGCTGTGGATTGCGGCCTGAAATTCCCAGAGGCAGAGCCGGGGGAGCGACATGCTCCCTGTTCGTGGTATTCAGTGGCAGTTTTGGCAGATCACAGCGCATTTCCTGTTGAGCACCTCTGTTGAGGCCTGTTCCAGGAACAGGGATGACTGAGGGCAGAATTTGTTCATCTGTCTCCCAACAGGAGCGCTTTTTTTTTTCTTTTTTTTTTTGCTAATGCACACCAGTGAATTTTCCTTAGCTACACGTGTGGCCCCAGCTCACACACAAATATTTTCCGGCACAAATATGTCTCAAGGAGGCTACAGGCAAATGCAGGGCTCGTTGTCTGAGTTGCATGCATGTGCACCGCTTGACCGAGACCGTGAATTAACCTCGTCTTGTGCCTTTTCTTTTGCAGAACCCCCACCCGCCCACGTGGAAGGACCCAGCCTTGAGCAAGCTGAACGGGTTCTGCAGAGAGAGCCGCTGTTTGGATCAATGGGTTCCGGTCATCAACCTTCCCGAGCGATGAAGCGCCATTTTTCTGGACTTTTTCTTTCTCATGGAAATCACACTGGAATTCTGTAAAGTGGTTCCCTCCACTGGAACAGAAAAAAAATCCCTAATGCTGATGAAACAAGAACAAAAATACAGAAAGGGGAAAAAGAGAAACGAAATCAGCTGTCTTGACGGAGAAGATGGGGTGGAGTTCCGTTCCTGCAAGAGCCGTGTTCTTGGCTCGGTGTAGCGAGAAGTGACTCAGCGGTTTCGAGCGAGAGGACCGTGGGGGTGGGGCCAGACTTTGGAGCCTTTCTCTGCAAGAGGGACACTGTACAGGAAGCGGATCATGTGTAAGCACTCCACAGCGTGGAGGTTCTAGCTGGCGTTGGGAACAAGAACAGACTTGCGAAAGAGGGCGAGTAAACGAGGACTTGGGGCTTTCTGGCCGTTTCACACCGTCAGGGAAACCAAAGGGAGTGCTGCACATACTGAAATTCTGGACTTAAATTTTTTGCAATTATTATAATTTTTATAAAATAACGCTGTTGCCGTTGTTGTTTATTAGTGTTATTAATGAAATTATTTAAAAGGGAATATTGAATGCCAATGTGGAGGAAAAGGCAATGTGTTTGATATTTATGCAAAGAAATGTTTTGAACTGTTCTTTTTGTACTGAGATATTTTATTATATTAATTTAAATGTATTTATGTTGCAGTTTCCATCATCATTTGCGAATTCTGTAAAAACAGTGGTCCAGATGGTTTTTTTGTTGAATAAACTGTTGTTGAACTTGATTTCGGAGATGGTCGTGAAGTTATTGGGAGATATCATTTGAGTTGAGGTCATTGTTAAAGTCAAAGTTCAGGTCTTGAGCATCACACACGCACCAGTTTGTGAGGTCTGTCTGACCTTTCACCTCTATCAGAGGCGGCCCTGACACGCGCAGAGGGATTACTTAGCAACCAGCCTGGTTGGTTCACTTCTCTTCTGGCAGAAGAGCGCAGTTCAGTTGCTGGAATGTGACGACAATGGACAACAACAAAATAGCTCAGGAGCCGGTTAGTCTGTGCGGACGGGAAGGGGTGGGGACATATTTGCATAATTTCAGAGCACATCGCATGCGAGTGGAAGCTTTTTAAAGCTTGCTTTTATGAAACAGCTTCTAAACTAGCAGAACTCCAACTTAAAAAGTTTGCCACAACAGAAAAAGGGAAACAAAAATTTAAGTGTTCCCAGAAATCATTTTTACAGCATGGCCCAGATGGCAGCGTCCACGAGGCCTTTCGCACAGTCAGTGCTCACTGGATATACAGAACAGGTGTGAGCTGCATTGTATGACCGGTGACGCTGGAACTTTAGACGGGGAGAAAATGGCTGATGTCAGAAATGATGCAAGCGGAGCAATCCCCATGGTCACATTCCTCAATCACACGATCAGAAACAACCTTTGAACAGACAAACCCAATTCTAGCACCTGACCTCTGCTTTGAACCCTGTGCACAGAGAGAATTAAACAATCACTGTAATGCGAGAGCAGGAAGGGAGTGGAGAAAAATACTCAGTCTCAGGGAAGAGCTATTTTCGGATGCATCTCTCCGCACCTTAAGAGATACCTGAGCAATCAGAGCTGGCAGTGACTGAAGGGCAGAGAATCAAAGACAGATGAGCCATGCGTAAATTCCTGCATTAGTTCACTGAGAAATTTTAGGATACACTACAGCACATGTCATATTTGATGTTGGGTAAGTGAGGGATGGTAAGTTCTGGGTGCATTTGGGAAGTGGTGATGTCAGACTGGGTGATGTCACAGCAGGGCCACTACAGAGCAGCATGATGATGTCAGAACAGGGTGACATCACTGAGATGCATGTGCAGGGCTGGATGATGACGTCAGAGCAAGGTGACATCACTGACGTGCACGCGCAGGGCTGGATGATGATGTCAGAACAGGGTGACATCACTGACATGCACGCACAGGGCTGGATGATGAGGTCAGAGCAGGGTGACATCACTGACATGCACGCGCAGAACTGGGTGATGATGTCAGTGAAGTGACATCACAACTGACATTTAAATCTGAAATGAATATCTGCATCCTTGCTATAGTCTCTCTGGGGTAGAGATATGATGGAATGAGAGTCACAGCTTGGCTCTGCCAGTGCTTGGCATGCTGGGTACGCTTCATTAGCGCGGTGAGGTCCCCTCCAGCGGAGCATAGCGAGAGGGGCACATGCTGTACCACCACTACAAAGCCCCAGTGTCCTTCAGGATATCCTGTGAGCTGATTGGATCCTGCTTGGGAGTCCACACAAGCACGCAGGGTTAAGTAGCCTCATGGGAAATGAACCGGTGTAGCACAGAGTAAACGAACGACTCCAGCACCGAGAGAGAGAGTTCCTACTGAGCTCAACTCTCCCGCTAACCCCCAACTCCCACCCCCTGCGTAGAGGGGGGGGTCCCTGCAGTGTGGGTGGCCAGGACGCTGGGCTCACCGAGCCGCCCGCCAAGAGCGGAGACGGACGGGACACGACAGGACAGGACAAGGCAGGATGTGGTCGGCACCCATGTAGGCTCATAAACCCACAGCGAGGACAAGGCGTCTCCCTTCCCCACCGGACTGCACAGAATTAGAGGGGCCCAGCTTCAGCCGTACGGCCTTATAATGACCCATGAGGGGCAAATACAGCCCAGGGAAACACTTCACCGGGTCGGCATCTCCTGATGACAATGCCCAGTGCTATATGCTTATTAAATCAGGAACACACAACAGAGGTGCCTGATTCCAGTCCGCACAGTGGCATAACCAAATAGGGGAGACTGGGGTCCGATGAGCCATGGGAACCAATGAGCCATATCACTATTTTGCGATCAATCGATGACAAAGGTGCTTAAAATAGGCAAAATAGTGATATGGCTCATTTCTCCCCATGACTCATCAGTCAATGGTCAAATATTTTTTGCCTATTTTAAAGACCTTTGGCATCGATTGATCGCAAAATAGTGATATGGCTCACTGGTCCCAACGGCTCATCGCACCCCAGTCTCCCTTACAATGCATGGCATTCACCAAATATATCTCATAAATATACTTTACATTCATGTGAGGGAATGAATTTGATAAAGAAGAGCAAAAAAGTTATTGAAAGGTAGATCGTTTCCAAGCATATTCTTTTCAAACCATAAAAATGAAATTTGTATCTAAGCGCAATCAAAGAACAGCATTATTGCCTTGAGTCAACCAACTGGCAATAAAATGTCCTTTGTGAACCTTTGCCTTACATCAGTAGATTAATATTTTTGCGACTGAGATCTAAGCGGAGGGTGATGACTCGTGGACTAAATCAGAGTCGCATGTCCTGATTTCCATGTCTGGATGTCAGTTCAGACTGTCTGTGTCCTGTCCCGACTTTGTGAGGCGACTACATGTGTGTTCAGGATGAAAGAACAAGAGATAGAAAAAGATGAAAGGATGAAAGCTTGTCGCGCTTATTAACAGGGACTGGGGAGGCGCGGGAGAAACAGACCGTGTCTGCTCTGATGTGGTTAAACGAGCGCTTGCCAAGACCCCGTGGGTTCTCATTGCTGCCAGAAATATTTGTATGTGCTTAGAAGTGCATCTGATCAGGCTCCCCTAATTCCCTCAGGATTTTCTGAGTAAATCGGGCATTTTCACGTCCAAGCTACTCGGCTCTCTTGTTCAGAGTTGACAAGAGCCAAAGCTGCTCAAAACCATTGCCTTTCACCCCTCGCGTAAATTTCTGCGCTGAGCCGTTACACAATACTTGTACACGTTTTTGCAACCTATTCCGGTTCACACAGTACAGTATTGCAAAACAGTCATTTCGGAGAAAAAAACTAGCCGTCTTTCTTATAAATAAGCAATACAAGAGACGAAGGAAAAAATAGTTTCCTGAATTTACTCAACGAAGAACGTTCGGAAATTCAGCGGAAACAAGATAGCGCCTTTTTTAACCCCCTTTCTGTCCGACTCCGACCACTAAACTAAACCTGGTGACATAAGGACTAGTCAAACACGCAGAATCCACTGTTTTGTCACAGGTGTGAAGAGCATATTTTCTCGCGTTCCATGATGTCAAGACCAACGGCAAACAGATAAAGGCCACCACCTGAGGTAGTGTTGAGTGGTTTAAAAATATCTTCCACGCAGAAATAGGTCTATTTTTAGAACTGAGCCGCACTCCCCTCCCCAAAATCTTTGTCATACAGCTAGAGGCTAGTGACTGTGATCTATTTCGAGAACGGAAATAGATCACAGCAATGATCTATGAATTTTAGAGCAATGCATTCAGTCAGAGGGACCGATTCGTGTAGTGTCTAAAGAATTTTTTCCGCGGAAAGCGGCGACCGTATAATCTACATTATCTTTCCCCTTTTTAAATCAAGAGTGCAACGAATATGCAACAGAAGATGGTATGAGTCATTATGCAGATGGCCGACGGAACAGAGGAGAAAATTCCAGTGACCTGGGCTGAAAAGAGCCACGTGAGATGGAGAACTGACACCGACACGCCGCAGTCGCCCAGGAGCGAGTGGGCTTTGCTTTCACGGGCTGTGGGGCACCGATAATTGATGAGCCGCAACAGCCCCCCCTAGTCAGCACATTCCGCAGCGGTGAACTGTCCCATCCGCGGGTGGTTTAAAGGGGCACGGTCACGTGGCACGCATGCGTGAACTTCAAATTAGGAGAATCGAGTTCTGATTTTGAGTTCGAGGTTTCAGTGTTTCCCTTCCAGCGTTCGCTCACTACAACAATAAGCCAACCATGCAAAATGACTCCAAACTAATGGCCACGAATGAGGCGAACAGAGGAAACAGCTCTGCTAAAGTTCTCTTCACTGCTGAAACATTCGCGGATTTAGTCGACTGCCTTGCAAAATTAATAGTTACAGAGATGTTTTACCTGTGAGATCTCTTATCTCTATCAAGTGTGAGAACACAACCTGTAAAATGTGAACAGTACAGAGCAGTCGCAGTCCGGGGTGGGGGACGAAGCTGGCTTTGTGAGCTCATTTAAAACATGGAGCAACTCCTTTTATTTCAGTCCATATTTCAGATTTGAAGAGGTGACTGGTTCATGTTGCAGTATCAAGGCGAAAACAAACACTTTACAATCGCTTTGCATTACGGTATCATTTTTGACAAGGGAGCAAAATTTGTCAGAACACCGGAGTGGAAGGAGCTTTCTTGCCACTTTCACGAAATGCAGAATCGAAGGCCAAACGAACAAAGCAACTCTTTGGTGTTTTGGGGGAATGTAGCATACCTGGCACGATCCGTTGCACAAATTTGTTTATTTCAAAATCAACCAAAGAAATGAAACATGATTTATTTTCTCCGCATTAATCAGCTGGGAAGCGCATTAGATGAAGGCGAAGCATGATAGATCAAGCTCGATAAAACACCAGAGAAAGGATTATGAAGGGGATTAATTCATACAATGTGGGGCAATTTGGCCATTTTAACCCCAATATCATTGTATCTTTCAGGACCATGTTGAGATGATAAAATAAGCCCCTCCACCAAAGCTAAAGTAAAATCTCAATCAGTAGGCTGACAATACAATATAATTCAACCAGTATCAGTGTGAGGAGTGAGCATCTTACGGTTTACTAGCACCACATTAGACACAAACCTGATGTCTAATATTGCCCTCAATTATGGAGCAAATCTGGCCCAGCCAAACACTATGGGAGTAATTCCGTCGGCGATCTGGGGACTGAGGGAAAGGGCATTTAGACATACCTCACCACAAAGACCACAAATCCTGGATTCGGTCACAAGGTGTGGGAATGCACCTACAGAACCTCGGGTCTGTCTCACGCCCTCAGGGGATTGGTCGGTTTAAAGATAAGGATGACTGGAAATGGTGGACCATGAACAGAGCAGTGCTATTTCACTGTATTGCACAACCTCGTGACAGGAAGTTCACTACAGGCCTGTGTCCTTATGATTACATCACCCTGTCCTTCACCTTTACCACAAATACTATGTCCCCAACACATTCACCAAAATACGCATCTTCTCCAGCGTCTAGCAGTGAGACTCAAAATATTACATCTATCTGAAGTCTAAAATATTAATAAAAGATTGTTGACGTTAGCTGCTGTCTGCTCTGTCAGGTGACCTCCACTTTTCCCACTGGTGATTGACAAACCAAGTCAAACTGTCCTCCCATTTAACATTTAATTGTTTTGTTGAGCAAAAGGAGCTTAAACTAGAGCGATGATCGACGTCTATTTCTGGACCCTCAAAAGCAATTACTCCCAAAACCAATAGGCTTTGTGACCTTACCCCACACAAGGCCCGCGGGCCATGCCAAATATGAAAGAAATCGATCAAAATTTTGGCCCATCGAGCTCTCAGAAGAAAATCTCAGCAGACATGGCGAACGCGGCAGGTCGATCGCTGATCACAGTATCCTCAGCAGGGGGTAAAATAATTCACTTATTTTTGTTGCAGTGAAGATATAGTGTGCCGTTGCTCGCATAAAATGGTCTACCCAAAGGAGCGTTTTTATGAATGATCGCAATGACTCATGAAACCCCACTGTCATGCTTGTACGAGAGACTGCGTGTACAAATACAGACCTCTTACAGTAATGGGGACAGATCTTACAGGTGTGCAAACGTGTGCAGTGCGACATGGAGAAACGTTACCCACAAGCGTGGCCCATGTCAGAAAGGACTCTCGTCCAGCTTGCAAGACCTCATTCAAAATAAGCAGCTCTAACCGTGCGGAAAGTAGGGGACATATTGAATGGGCACTGTCCAAATTATTGGCTTATGCCACCTCTGCAGAGCCAAAGTGTTTGGAAACACAATCACCGCTAAGTGACCAAACAGCCGTCACCACAATGCCAGTCCATCTGTCGCAAGTACGAACAAGCAGCGATTACATCAATGTGGGCCAGCGAATGTGGCCTGACCTGATTCCAAAGGTAATTGAAGGCCTGAGCAAAAGGCCGTTTCCCGAACTTTTCCACAACAACTGAATAATGGAGACGCATCCCCGCCGCGGAACCAGAATAGAAACTAGGGCGGACTGTGACTGCCTGTTTGACCCCGCATAGAGTGGCCACCTGTCAATCACGTGAGGGACTCCTGATCGCCTGTGGGAAGGGGCGGGGCTACCTCAGTATTACAGAAGCCGTGTAAATTATTGGTTGTAATGCGCATTTGTAATGCTTATTTGATTGTCGCCATTTGGCTCCACTGATATTTTTGTATGAGGATGTTTTTCCAAATAAGCGGTTTGTATATTGAGCTTCAAATCAATATGCGACGCGCACAATGGGGATGAGTTTTTAATACTACATTGGGGAACAAAAAGTGTCCTCATTCTGCGGCATGTTATCTTCCAGCCTGTAAATATTCTCATTTTTCCAACACCCCAACCCAACCACCACCAAAAAAATAAAGGTACATTTCCTTCTTGTTTCACGCGTGCATGCAAAAGGGTTCAGTTAATCATGTTTTTTTTTTTCTGAGGTACCGATTTGTTCGGGTGAAAAACCAGTCGGGTCTCAGCTGGACAAAGGGCCTCACATGAGGAGAAGCGCACGACATTCACCAGCTACGTAACGGGGCGTAGGGACACTTCAGGAGGAAACACTGCCGGGGGGGGGGCGGGAGTTCCAGGTCGCGACAGAGACTGAAAGGTGAGCCGTGGCAGCATCTGTTACCCGGGGGCTAACAGCCAAACACAAACGGGATCTTTTGTTCGAAGGTTCATGAATCCTCAGTGCCAACTGTGCGAATTCACTCCCAAGCTGGACTCTCCTAAAGCACGTTTTTATTTTTTTTTTGCTTGATGAGAGCAAAAACTGGGCCATAGCAACTACAATGACACAGCAAAGAAAGTTGAAAACCTGTCAATGACTGACAAGGCAGTATATCAGCTCATGCTCAGGACAGCAACAGTTGTTTAACCCACAGAGTGCTTTAGGTGACAATAGTTGCCCATTGATGTAAGATATCAAAATCAGATGCTGTTGAAAACCTATCATGTGGCAACTTGTTTAAAAGAGCTCCGAAGCTCTTTTAAACAAGTTGCCACATGATAGATTTTCAACAGCTCAGGATAATTACATTTGACTCCTTGAAAATGTATTAAGCGCTCTAAGGGTTAAGTTATGCACAGAAATATGCATGTTAAAAATCAACCGAAGGTTTTCCTGTAAGGGAGCTGAAATTGCTTTTTGTCAATACAGGATATAGAACAACTCACCCCTCTCTGAAGCCAAGAAAAACTGACAATAGACAAAACATGAATATACAAAAAAATCCCAACTTCCTGCAAAACAGCAGTGTCCGTGACTGAAGTACACTGCCCGTCCAAAAAAAAAAAAAAAAAGTTGCTGTCTGGATTTAAGTAAGCAAATGCTGAAGTGCCTGTGATTGAATCATTATTGCAGAGATAAATGTGTTTCAGCTGGGAATAATTACTGCTGACTGATTCAGTACATAACTTTTCATTTCTTACACAACCATGTCAGAAAATGTATCCTTTGGTTGTTGAAAAGATGGTGCTTTGTTTCAAAAGAGGCAAATTATTTCCCAGCATCAAGCAATGAAAACAGTTAAAGAGATTGCTGAAATCACTGGAACAGGGTAATGAACTGTCCAACAATTTATTGTATCTCTCCGACGATGACAGTCGGTTTAGTTCCGGGGCCGAAGCAGAGATTTTATGTTCCAGGCTCTGGAAGCCACAATTATTACAGCAATGTTTTCAAATTTTACTCAGGCAAATACATACATATATATATATATATAGATAAAACAATGCTCAAGACCGATTTCTGTGAATTTCGGACGTCCTATATGGCTGCCGGCGGCCATTTTGTCCAGATTTTTTTATGTTCCGGTAAGCCACATTACAGGAATGTTTTCAAATTTTACACAGGCGAAGATATATATGACAATACTCAAGACTGTTTTTGTCAATTTTGGACATCCAATATGGCTGCCAGTGGCCATTTTGTTCGAAATTTGGGGATCGGGGAGATACATGACTCTGTCCCTGTGGCGATCGAGTTATCAAGTTAAAACCTGGAAAAATAGGGGTGAACTGTCCACTTCGCAGACGAAATGGGTTGGAGAAAAATCGCGACTGATCCTGATCGGGGATCACTAAAAAGCTTGGTGAAGTCTCATTTAAAAAAAAAAAAAAAATGCACAGTAGAACTCATGACTGTGTTTAATACAAAAGTACGAGCATTTCCACATGCATGACGCAACAACAGCCTGGAGGACTGGGACTAAGCAGCTGCGATGCCACTCGAGAGTCGCTCGTTAGTGAGGCTTATTGGGGAAAAAAAAACGTTTTGATTGGCCCGAGAGCATGAATATTGGACTGAGGAGCAGTGGAAAAAGGTCATGTGGTCGAATGAGTCCAGATTTACTCTGTTCCAGGGTGATGGGCACATCAGGGTAAGAAAGGAAGCCCATGAGGCGACGCTCCCATCATGCATAGAGCCCACTGTACAGGCCTCTGGAGGCAGTGTTATGATCTGGGGCTGCTTCAATTGGTCAGGTCTGGGCTCAGCTCTGTTCTGCAGCAATCAAATAAATTCAGCAGAATACCTGAATATACTGAATGACAAGAAACCCATTAATACAAAACCCAAAACCAGTGAAGTTGGCACGTTGTATTTATCGTAAATAAAAACAGAATACAATGATTTGCAAATCCTTTTAAACCTATATTCAATTGAATACACTGCAAAGACAAGTTACTTAATGTTCGAACAGGTAAACTTTGTAATTTTTTGCAAATATTAGCTCATTTCGAATTTGATGCCTGCAACATGCTTCAAAAAAGCTGGCACAAGTGGCAAAAAAACAGAGAGTTGAGGAATGCTCATCAAACACTTATTTGGAACATCCCACAGGTGAACAGGCTAATTGGGAACAGGTGGGTGCCATGATTGGGTATAAAAGCAGCTTCCCTGAAATGCTCAGTCATTCACAAACAAGGATGGGGTGAGGGTCACCACTTAGTGAACAAATGCGTGAGCTGATTGTCGAACAGTTTAAAAACAACATTCCTCAAAGAGCTATTGCAAGAAATTTAGGGATTTCATCATCTACGGTCCGTAATATCGTCAAAAGGTTCAGAGAATCTGGAGAAATCACTGCACGTAAGCGACAAGGCCGAAAACCAACATTGAATGCCCGTGACCTTCGATCCCTCAGGCGGTACTGCATCAAAAACCGACATCAGTGTGTAAAGGACATCACCACATGGGCTCAGGATCACTTCAGAAAACCACTGTCAGTAACTACAGTTCGTCGCTACATCTGCAAGTGCAAGTTAAAACTCTAAAATGCAAAGCGAAAGCCATTTATCAACAGCACCCAGAAACGCCGCCAGCTTCGCTGGGCCCAAGCTCATCTAAGATGGACTTATGCAAAGTGGAAAAGTGTTCTGTGGTCTGACGAGTCTACATCTCAAATTGTTTTTGGAAACTGTGGATGTTGTGTCCTCCGGACCAAAGAGGAAAAGAACCATCCGGACTGTTATAGGCGCAAAGTTCAAAAGCCAGCATCTGTGATGGTATGGGGGTGTATTACTGCCCAATGCATGGGCAACTTACACATATGTGAAGGCACCATTAATGCTGAAAGGTACATACAGGTTTTGGAGCAACATATGTTGCCATCCAAGCAACTTCTTTTTCATGGACGCCCCTGCTTATTTCAGCAAGACAATGCCAAGCCACATTCTGCACGTGTTACAACAGCATGGCTCCGTAATAAAAGAGTGCGGGTACTAGACTGGCCTGCCTGTAGTCCAGACCTGTCTCCCATTGAAAATGTGTGGCGCATTATGAAGCGTAAAATAGGACAACGGAGACCCTGGACTGTTGAACAACTTAAGCTGTACATCAAGCAAGAATGGGAAAGAGTTCCACCTGAAAAGCTTCAGAAATTGGTCTCCTCAGTTCCTAAACGTTTACTGAGTGTCATTAAAGGGAAAGGCGATGTAACTCAGTGGTAAAAAGGCCCCTGTGCCAACTTTTTTGCAATGTGTTGCTGCCTTTTAAATTCTAAGTTAATGATTATTTGCACAAAAAAAAAAAAAGTTTCTCAGTTTGAACATTAATCATCTTGCCTTTGCAGTGTATTCAATTGAATATAAGTTGAAAAGAATTTGCAAATCATTGTATTGTTTTTACCTACGATTTACATAACATGCCAACTTCACTGGTTTTGGGTTTTGTAGACTTTTAATCCTTAACGACAAAGGCATATGGCAGGATGACAAAGCAAAGTTTCATCGGGCTAAAACTGCGAAAGAGTGGTGCAGCAACCAGTAGGAACCATTCATCATTCACACACATTCATTGGCCACCACAGATTCTGGACCTTAACCAGCTGAAAGTCTTCGGGACCTGCTGGAGAAGGCTTAATGGAATAGTCTGACTTACCTTCATTTTCTTTGATGAATTTCTTTAATATACAGTTTTCACTTTGAGCAGAAGAAATGTAAGTACTAGCCCTTTGCAGTGTTGCATCTGGCCCATATTGTTCAGTGGTTAAATAAGGCGAAAACCAGCCGAAGAAAATGAAAACCAACAGGCTGTTAGACCACAATTATTTTTAATGAAGTAGGAAACTTTTCAACATTTACAGTACAGGAAACAAAAAAAAAAACAAAAAAAAAAAAGACAAACAGCTCCAAAATCCACCAAGAGTTATAGCTAAATCTAAAACAAATTCTATCATTTACTTCAGCTAAGTTGGCAAAACAGTGTCTTTCCTTTTCCCCACGAGAGATGTTCTCGAAATGAAAGGCAAAAAGCTTAAAAGATGAATATAAAGAAGACGAAAAAACAAAAATCAAGTGTGGAGCTCGTTAGAGAAGTAATACCGTACAAAGCAACGTGAAAAGACGACTTCGTCAAGTGAAGAATCAAACACAGTGATCACCAGGTCTTATTTAGGTAGTGGGAGCAAACGGTCAGATTAAGAACCTCGCTACACAGTCACCTTGGACAGATTCAGCATCCGCAGCACAAACGAATCCACACACAATCAAACTACGCTCACGCTAAGACACTACGAGAGAGATCGCTATCGAGTCACAGCGATCGCGGCACAGAAGACAACAATCCGCTTACACATCCCAAACAAGCGTTGCGGGGAGGGCCGGAGAAGGCATTGCGTACCCAGGAAATAAAACGGCATAACATTGGCAAAGTCTTTCAGCAACGTTGTGAGAACATTGTGAATTAGCTGGGTGTCAGGGACAGATCAGTTCACTAAAAGTTGAACAGTCACAGTGCCGCCATCTCTGGATAGGCGAGAGGGGATCAGACGTACTGCAGCGACCGCACTGTCCGCTAAGCGGTCATAATCCGTCAGTCATTGGCGCACTTACAAGCTGCACGGTTGTCATGGTTAATGTCAGGGAAGAGAAGTTTGGGTGTAAACAGGGAATGTCAAACTAAACGATCACCACATTCGCTGTGGGTCACTCAGCAGTAATGCTAAATACCTTTTAAATTTAATCACTCAACTGCAACCCATTTCAAATCTCCGCTACCGCGTATACTAAACTTAGAGCACCGTGAGTTACCAGAACTGTACCAAAGTCTCAGATACCACAGATTTTTAAAATGTCGATTTCATGTGCGATTTTTAATTTTGCTTTTTGTTTTTGGATTAGTGTGACAGTGGAATGTTTTGATTTAGGTAGTGACAACTATCCCTCCGAACGATTGGCGGGCTCTTCACCCATTGTATGCTGGGATAGGCCCCAGGCTACCAGTGAATCTGAGCTGGAATAAGCGAGAGTTAGATCATAAGATGGATGGATTTATGGATGGACAGTAAGCTACAGTTTACAACCAAGCGGGCAGGTTTCTTATAAAACGGCAGGACGGGGCACCCAAGAAAAATGATAATGTTAAGAGTGGATGGTGTTCACAAAAAGTATTGATTTGATTTCTAAAACTTTATTGCTCTTAATTTTACATTTTTAGACCTAAAAAAACTTTTATTTCCCATTTTTCAGTGCATGTTCATTTTTACTCCTCGATAAGCGAAGATTAGGAAGGAGTGTTGAGAGGAGACTTGGGCGTCACTCACTAATAAATCAATCGATTTACCATTAGCACGACCGCGGGTGATAAGATAAATATGATCTTGGCGTGGATGATCGGTCCCTAATTCACAAACGGCATATCTAGGAGTTGACGATAGTGTCACATTGATTTACAGGTGCCCGAGACTTTTGCACAGTACTGTGTGTAGTATAATCAGGAAAAGCGTTTTCAGAACACACTGCTTTCATGGTCTCTGGTTCAGGTAAATTTTATGTGGACAAAATGGCACTAGTGAGCTAGAACTTCTGTATATTCGATTGATATGAATTATATATTAAACAAGGCTGACAAACAGTAATCTCCTTCATAATAATGTAAGGCATATGCATTTAAAGGGTTACAATTTTAAAACAATTATATTACACAACAATAAAATTGTTTTGCATGGTTATCATTACACATCTACGGCAGCTTGGGCTTTGTTAGGCTACTCACAGGGTACCGATTTCAGAGGAAA
This sequence comes from Gymnothorax reevesii, assembly GCA_029721435.1. Taxonomy (NCBI): domain Eukaryota; kingdom Metazoa; phylum Chordata; class Actinopteri; order Anguilliformes; family Muraenidae; genus Gymnothorax; species Gymnothorax reevesii. The sequence goes on from CM056576.1 coordinate 4,351,475, forward strand.
AAATATACAGATTTATTCTAGCATAAGAAGTCTAAGTAGTTATTGAATGAATGGCTGCATTGTTGTGCATACAAACTAAGACTTGCTGACGGAATCAAGTACTGTGGCAATATACTATGTGGAACTGTTCTGTGGCAAAGGAGTCAAGTTTTATTTTGGAACTTGGAATACTGTCGGAACATTTGAGGACAAAATTCAGAAATTATTATTTGCTCCTCAGAATTAAAAATTAATGACTTCGCCATTAAGTTGACAATACACACATTGCCAGAAACTGAGCTGTAAAATACCTAATATGGTAAAAAAAAAAAAAAGGGCTTTTATAGTAAAACTGACCATGTGTAGGATGTGCACACAGATTTTCTGCTAATAAACTGCATCACCGAACAAAATAACTTGACATAAGATCATGTAGACCAGACCAAAAAGGACATTTGGTCTCCATATATTCTTAAAGAGGAATATTAGAGGGGTTTGGAAACAGAGTTTGAGGTGAGCATTGGACTGGCTTCAGATAATCACTAATCTGAGGCAGATAATCAAGTAAGAGTTTACTTCTTTTATTGCTTTTATTTTCAAACCCTTTCAGCTACTCCTGCTAAATTTAAGACCCATCCCCTCCGGGTTAGTCTAACATCACACTTGAAAACACCCACCGGGTGCTTGCGCGCCTCACGGCTGCGTATCCACACATAAATCAGGGCCGTCTTCATTACCCTGTCACCTTCAGGGAGGGGCGTGGCTGGGACGATGACGTCTCAAAAGACGCACTCGCTCGGTCCACATTAAAGCAGAGTTTCCCGTCTATTACGCATAAGGCAGTGACCTTTTCCCTCCTAGCCCCGCCCCCTCCCTCGGTGACGAGCAGCTCTTCATCCTCAGCTGGTGAGAGGGTCATTGATTAACAGTGCCAGCCGGTCATCGGGAAGATAAGAGACACTGTGAGCTCAGACAGGGTGGAGATCACTGCTTATCAGCACCATTCACCATTAACAAATGATTTCATCAAGCTAAATTTACCAATGGCTCCCCCAGTCACCGACACAAGTGTGGCCAAGCGAACTGGAGGCCCCTCTTTGGACTAAACGATGACGACAATGTATTTTCTCTCCCCCACCAAAGGCACCTAATCTTAAATGCGGCAGTTACTGCACGGAGCATGTCGCTGCCCTCGTGGGCTTAACTGAGAAATAAAAATCGCTAATGATTCCTCATCCTCAAGCTTTGTTTCCAGGGACACAGATTACCAGCCAATCACATCTCAAGAAATTGCAGTTCATGTTTACATTGTGGTTCCCCCTCCTTTTGATTGGTCGAAATACAGTGCTAGAAAATGGCTGGAATTCAGTGAACTTGCAGTAGTTTTTAATAAGGGGAACACTAAAGAGGGACTTTGGGGGAACTTGTGGTTGTTTAAAATTGTTTTTCTTCAATAAAAAAGGAACAGTAGAAAGCACGTGTTGGACGGTGGGACGACCCACTACAGTATCGTGCAAGGCTTTTTGTCCTTGAAGGGGTTGTCCGACGCTGGGATTCCCATGAGCAGGGGGTCGTATTTGGCGTGCTCTCCACAGTAGTGCATGAGATCAGCCGATGCTTTAGACACCTAAAGTGCAGAGGATCATGTGATAATTACAAGAAGAAACGTCACATTAATCAAATTAAATTTCACTTATGCAGGACATCACAATTCAATCACAATTGCACTAGGCAGAGGACCCTGACCAAATCCTTTCACACAAACAGAAATACACACTGTAAATAAACACAGTATAATGCACACATATTAATATTCCTATACATCTGTGCAAGCACGCATATACACAAATACATACTCCTACACACGCACACGAACTTGCGCACACACACACACACACACAAACACACAATCATGTACACATACACTGCTCACATACACAGACACACTCAAAATACATGCACACTCACACACACACACACACACTAATTCGCACATACATCCACTCTCTCTCTCACGCACACACACACTAATTCGCACACACATCCACTCTCTCTCTCACGCACACACACACTAATTCGCACACACATCCACTCTCTCACTCACACACACACACACACACACACACACACACACACACACACACGCACGCACGCACGCACGCACGCGCGCACACACACACACACACACACACACACACACACACACACACACACACTAATTCGCACTCACATCCACTCTCTCACTCACACACACACACACACACTAATTCGCACACACATCCACTCTCTCACTCTCACACACACACACAACGCTATAAGCCTTCAACCCGCGATCATTCTCAGGTCACGTTTTGCAGCGTCTCTTGTTTGTGAATTTCAGAGAAAGCCTTGGGCTCCTCGAAAAGCCCCTTCCCTTTCAGCTGCTCTGTTTGCAGAATGATTCACGTACTGGAATTCACAGTTACACAGAAACACAGACGTATAGTGACGCCCGGCTATACCAAGGAAACTCCGAGCGGCTTGCAGAATCGAAGATAGGCCGTGATGTAACGCATGAAGCATGTGCCCAGGGCTCTCGATGAATGCATTACGTCATCCAGTTTCAGATCCTGACGCACTGGCTGATAATTATGCTAATATGTTGACTCCAGGAGAAATGGAATAACGAACAGAAGGACCTGTAGCCCCAATCAGAAGGCCCATACTCCCCACCTATCTTCAGGAGCATTTTGGGAATGGGTGCTTTTAGAGACCCAGTGATAGAAATATGTGTCAGGTGTTAGTCAAAAGGCTCATATAAATGAATGGCAGCAATAGGTAGCAAATCCTCCGTGCACTGTGAACAGTCAGGAAGTGGATTTTGGGTAATAATGGTGCAAAGATGTGCTCAGCCAATCAAAATAACAAATTGCAAACTCCTAATAAATTACTTATCATTTGGCAATATTTTTCCCTTATTGATATTTGAGTATGTGAATCTCCCTGATTTATGAAAGACTAATTAGCTAATGTACTGTGTTGAGTGAGGCACGAACACATGATTAACCAGGAGAGAAGAGGCCTGCTGGCCTAGAGAGCTCCGCTGAGGATGAGTGAAATGTCCATGTCATAACTTAATTTCAGAAATTCTTGAAAACTATTGCAATATTAACAACTATGACACATCTGGTAACCAGAATATACTGTGAACCAGTTTCACGTCTCAATTTATGTAGTATAACAATAGAACCAAATGGCAAATTGCAATCATTTATTTCAATCATCTGACCAGGAAGCAATTCTAACGACTAACAAATACCCTTCCCCCCCAAGTACATCACAAATATAGCAGACATAATCCTTCTAACACGGTCATAGGACAATATGATGCAGAACAATTAATCCAGAACGATGATCCGGAACAACATGATCCAGAACAATGAAGAGGGACAACATGATCTAGAACAATATGATAATTTCAGTCATCCTCAGCAGAGCTCTCTAGACCGACAGGCCTCTTGTTGAGATATTAATGAAAGACTGAAAAAATGAGAAGAAACACTGATTTTCTAGGTCCAAAATGCAGAATTTCTCAAAAACCGGGACATAGAATTTTCTAATTTTCACAACAAATATTCAGAATATTATAAGGAAGGCTCGCACCAAATGAGAGAAAAAGTTACCGCACAGGTTTTGAGATATTCAAATTTGAAGTGAAAGTTGACGCCAGACAGACAGGACGCCGGATGACGCAGCACTAGAAAAGCTCCGTTGACTGCTGACTATCGTCACAGCGGACCTAAAAGGCTGATGTTAATGTCAATGTCAAGTTTATTTATATAGCACATTTAAACTAACTGCAGTTAATCAACGTGCTAAAAGACCTAAAAATCAGTACAATAAATAAAATAATACATTAATACAGACAAATAACACAAATAAAAATAGCACAACATAACTGATCCGACATATCCACATTAAGCGCTGAAACACTTAACAATGGAAGACCACAGATAACATCATCCCTCTATTCTGTCTGTTACGCTAACACTCCTGAATGCTGTAAGGTTGTCGTCCATTTTACCTGCCCCTGCTGACCAACAGAATTACTGCCTCACCTTTATTCTCTCCATGCTGGCCTCTATTCGCAGCTGCTGCACGTTCCGTCGCTCCTGCGATAGGCTGCTGGTGCTCGGCAGTTTAGACGACATTTTCGCAAACGAACACCTGCACCAGAACAATGACCAAAACAACACAACTGAAGGTTGCTGATTTACTGAGGCCTTTAGCATGAGCTAAAGCCCTTTAGCAAGCAAGCACAAAACCAGTAACACGGGCAATGACTGGTGCAAAACTAACACCAGGACCAATCACTGGACGCGTTATTGGTTTTGCAATGTACTTATGGTCCGAGTAAATCAGGTCCAAAGTTTGCCACCATGCAACTTCCACTGAAAAAATATTGAACTCATTCCTCGAAGGTTAGCACACAGTTTGGAAAATCCCCACTCACCGAGTTCTGCTTCAAACGAGCTTCACCTGCAGAAACCTGCCTGGCCGCACCTGTAAGACAGACAGTAAAGTATCGTAAGCGTGGGCCAAACCCCGACCTCTGGGATAATTCATGACCGGCACAGCTCCTTAGTGAAAGTCGCCTGAGTCTTTCAGTTAAGGAGTGAGCCACGCGGTGCTGCAGCTCTCTGACGTATCGGAAACACTTTCGACACCAAAAACCACACTACACAGCCAGGCGCAAGTCCCTTGCTCAATTTGTGATCAGAAAACAAGCAGGTACGCTCATAAACATGCGCATACATCTCCTCCTTAGACGCACATGAATATCCCCCTCATTTACGCAGAAGGCTTCAGAATTGTGAATTTAGGGCTTTTGGTTTTTAGCACAAAAGACTTGCAGAAGGGACTATAATGAATTTTATAGCACACTTTTATCATTCAGTTATACAGTAAATACACACACATATGCGCAGCACGAGTGCGCAATTGTGCACACAAATGTGTAGGATTGCAAACTGCAGGTTAAAACAGAATCCTTCCACACACACACACACACACACTATTAGCAGCTGCAGGCAGCTAATATCTACAGCTAGACACACAACAATGATTTGTTATGGCCCCAATTTGTTATTCGATTTACAACGCAACAGCAACAGCAACAGATGACAGATACAGTTTTAAAACTCAAACACATTTAATTAAACAAAGACAATAACAACTAACTAACCTAAAGACCAAGATTGAATTATCACAAAAACAAAAAGAATTATTTACAGTCCTTTTTGTGGGGCGGCTTGGTGATGTCCTGGGTGAGAAAAATCCACAAAAGAAACTTAACAGGTCTTGAACAGAAATGACAGGTCTGGTCACACGTATCCTTCTTCTTGCAATTTCTCCTACAACTTTACTGTCTCAATTCTCCCCTTTATATACTCTTTTGCAGACCCCACCCACATTTAGACCTCTTTTTTTTCAATTTTCGGGGACTTGCCCCAGACATGTCTGGAAACATGTCCAAACATAACCCCAGTCTGAGCTCAACAAAAAAAAGGTAAATACTGCCATCCAGTGGCCTATATTCACATTACACCTCCATTCCAAAAGGGAAAAATTTTGACTCATAAAGGCAAAATTTTTCTTTTCAATACAAAATGGTTAAGTGGACACTTGTCTATATATACATATCATACAGTATTCAAATAAACACGTGGTATATATATACATATTCAAACACGGGATAAGCAATCAGCAATTACATTGTCTGTACCCTTCACATGTTTAATTTCCAAGTCAAACTCCTGTAAAATCAAACTCCAATTCAACAATCTCCGATTCTTGTTTTTCATCTTACTCAAAAACATTAACGGATTGTGGTCTGTGTACACAATCATTGGCTTTTGCCCTGTACAAACATAAACCTCAAAGTGTTGTAAAGAAAGAACCAGAGCCAACAGCTCCTTCTCTATTGTGGAATAGTTCCTTTGGTGGCGATTGAACTTCCTGGAGAAGTATGCCACGGGATGCTCAATGTCATCAGAGTCACTTCTCTGTAGGAGCACAGATCCACAAGCTTGGTCGCTAGCATCGACCGCGATGGAGAACGGTTAGACGAAGTCAGGAGATTTGAGCACGGGGAAGTGACACAGCAGAGACTTCAGGCGATCGAAGGCTCTCTGGCATGCATCATCCCAAGTGAACTTTACGCCTTTCTTCAGTTGGTTAGTTAGACTGAGAGCAATCTCAGCAAAGTTCTTGCAGAACTTGCGGTAGTACCCGATCATTCCAAGGAAGCGGCGCAAAGCTTTTTTGTTGTCAGGAACTGGAAAGTCCATGATGGCTTGGACTTTAGCATTTATGGGTGCCACCTTACCCTGGCCTATGACGTAGCCAAGATAGGTGACAGTAGCACAACCAAAGTCACTCTTGCTCAGGTTAACAGTCAGGTTAGCCTGGGTCAGGCGTTGGAACAACGTCTCCACATCTTTTAGATGTTCTTTCCAGGAGTCACTCCATGTGATCAGGTCGTCGATGTACGCACCCGTGTGTGGCAATCCGGCGATTGTAGACTGTATCATCCTTTGGAACGTGGCTGGGGCATTTTTCATGCCAAAGGGTAGGACTTCATACTGGTACAATCCAGATGGTGTGGCAAAAGCAGAGATGCTCTTGGCCCTCTCAGTTAAAGGCACACACCAATAACCCTTCAATAAATCAATCTAGGTCAGAAACTTTGCTTGCCCTACTCTATCGATACAATCATCAATCCTAGGAATTGGAAACACATCAGTTCGAGTTGCAGCATTGACTTTGCGATAATCTGTACAGAATCTAGTACTTCCATCAGGTTTTGGAACTAGCACACAGGGTGAACTCCAATCGGAGTTGGAGGGTCTGATAATATCATGTTTTAACATGTACTCAACCTCTTTCTCAGCAATCTTTCTCTTTTCAGGATTCATCCGGTATGGATGCTGTTTTATTGGTTTGGCATCACCAACATCTACATCATGAGAGGCTATAGAAACTCTCTTTGGAACATCAGGAAACAGATCCTCATATTTCTTGATCAACCTCTCAAACTGATCTCTCTGTGAGGGTTCTAAGTGCTGGAGTTTTACATCAAGATTTTGCAACACTTCAGAATTTGACAATTTACATGAAAGAACTTCAGCTTTAATTCTAGGTTCATCATCTTGAAACTCCCCCTCATCTTCACACGTTTCGACCATTGGAGAATCTGAAGTGACAGCTGCAACCCTAGCATTTCTGTCATGATAAGGCTTTAGCATGTTAATATGACACAATTGTTTTGGTTTTCTCCTATCTGGAGTCTTCACAATGTAATTGAGATCATTGAGTTTTGTCAGAATTTCATAAGGACCATGAAATCTAGCCTGCAATGGATTGGACTGCAAGGGAAACAACACAAGGACCTTTTCTCCTGGTTTAGACTCACGGCTTCTAGCCTTATGATCATACCAAGTTTTCATTTTTCCCTGACTTGATTTCAAGTTCTCTTTGGCTAGGTCACAAGCTGCACGCAATCTTTCCTTGAACTTGCTAACATAGTCTAACAGACTGATATGCGGCTCTTTCTCTTGCCATTGTTCACTCAATAATAGCAAAGGTCCACTCACTTCATGACCAAACACTAGCTCAAATGGACTGAATCCAGTAGACTCCTGCACTGCTTCTCTAGCTGCAAACAACAGCAAATGAACCCCTTCATCCCAGTCTTTCTCATGGTCATAACAATAAGTCCTCATCATTGTCTTGAGAGTGGAATGAAACCGCTCTAAGGCACCCTGACTTTCTGGGTGATAGGCACTAGAAAGAATCTGCTTTGCACCTAGTTCATACACAACCTGCTGAAACAATCCTGAAGTGAAATTGCTACCTTGGTCTGACTGAATTTCCCTGGGAAGGCCAAACAACGTGAAGAACTTTATCAATGCCTTCGAGATTTCAGTTGCCTTGATGTTACATAGAGGTATGGCTTCGGGGAATCTGGTAGATGCACACATGATTGTCAACAAGTACTGTTTTCCAGATCTAGTCTTGGGTAATGGACCAACGCAATCAACAATGACCCTAGAGAATGGCTCCCCAAATGCTGGGATAGGCTGCAATGGAGCTACAGGTGGGTCTAACTGGTGTTTTCCAACTACCTGACAAGTGTGACAGGTTTTGCAAAAGTTGGAAACGTCTTTCCGAAGCCCAGGCCAAAAGAAGTGTTTCATGATCTTATCAACAGTCTTGTTAACACCAAGATGACCTCCTAAAGGTAAACTATGAGCCATTGTTAAGATCTCATTCCTGTAGACCTTCGGAACAACAATTTGCCTGACCACTGCCCAATCTGCATTGGCAGGGATATCAGGAGGGCGCCACTTCCGCATCAACACACCATCCTTGAGATAATACCCAACTGGAACTGCGTCTATTTCTTTATCAGGAAGGGCTCTCCTCTTTAGTACACAAATTTCAGGATCATTAGTTTGCTCCTCAATCAACCGCTTTCTGGACAGAGACAAGTCTCCAGACACATCAGAATCACCAGACCCATCCGGCTGGCTGAATAGAGAACTGATAAAAGTATCTGATAAGTCCTCAAACGGAGAAACCATAGTAGGCCACTCAGAGTCATGAGGCGAACCACCTGAGTCCTGACTATTCAATGTACTGGACGGCACCACAACATCATCTTCTTTAGCCTTCTTGGCCATAGCACGAGTCACTGCGCAAGAAGGATACAGAGATGGGTCCTCATCCCCATCTTCGGTGCTCGGCTGTGAAGTAAGATGTACAGGGGGAACTACTTTGCCCCCAGCCAGGTCATTGCCTAGCAACAGAGAAACACCCTTTATAGGTAGACTTGACATAAGTCCCACCTTTACCTGTCCTGTAACTAAATCTGACTTCAAGAATATAGAGCGCAGGGGTACAGATACAGTCCTCCCTTCAATACCTTGTACAAGTATGAAATCCCCTGAAGCGGTCTCATCACGTAACTCCAAGGAGTCCATCAACAAAAGTGACTGAGAAGCTCCGGTATCCCTTAGGATATATATGGGGACAGGAGTAGTATGCTCATTCAGAGCCACAAATCCCTCTGACACAAATGGAAGAAATTCCTCCCTCACGAAGTCAGCTGTATCAGGCTTTTTAGCCCCACAAGAAGCAGGCAATTTAGCAGATTGGTTATCTACTACAGGGGTTTCTAACCTTGTTTTCACAAAGGCATTTGGTTTGGTATCCTTTTCTTTTTCTTTCTTAGCTTTAAGGAACCAACAGTTAGTTGTAACATGACCAGATTTCTTGCAATAACTGCAAACTAGACCACTTTTGTCGCTGTCAGCTTTCACACTTTGATCAGACCTGTTACTGGATTTCTGAGCACCATCACCAGATTTGTCTTTGTCTTTGGGTGAGGAATCTTGGGTATCACCATAACCCTTTTTCTGAAATTGGGACCATCTATTATTACTGCTAGACTGAAATTTGGACTTATGTGTGAGAACATATTCATCTGCAAATTTGGCAGCTGATTGCAAATTCAGTGCTTGCTTCTCATTAAGGTAGGTCTTAACATCATCTTTAACACAGTTCTTGAATTCTTCAACTAACACCATCTCTTTTAGTGAGTTGAAATCATCCTTGACCTCCATAGAAGTACACCAGCGCTCAAAGCAAACCTGCTTTTCATTAGCAAATTCAACATAAGTCTGATTTTCAGATTTCTTCAGACCTCTGAATTTCTGTCGGTAAGCCTCTGGAACCAACTCATAAGCTCTCAAAATAACCTTTTTGACAACCTCATAATCAGAGGAATCATCTGCAGACAAAGCCGAATAGGCTTGTTGAGCTTTACCCTTGAGGACAGTTTGCAACATCAGAGGCCAGTGTTCCTTTGGCCACTGGCAACTCTTTGCTACCTTTTCAAAACACTGGAAATAGTTGTCTATGTCCTTTTCAGAAAATGGAGGCACCAGTTTTACCTCCTGACTGGCACAAAATTTATTTTTAGTTTCAATTTTAATTTTTAGTTTCTCCATTTGGAGTCTTTCTTCTCTATCGAATTTCTCTAATTCAAAATCTCTCTGTCTTGCAAATTTTTCTAACTCAAACTGCCTTTGTTTTTCTCTTTCCTCCCTTTCAATCTCTAGCATTTTTAATTTAAGTTCCATTTCTATATTTGGATTTTCCACTGGAAACTGTTCCAGATCTCCGGGTGCAAACACATTTTCATCAATGTAATATTCAACTATCTCTCTAGCCAGTCTTGCTTTTCGCATGGCTGGTTTCACCTCTGTCAGCTCTAAATGTCTGCAAATTTCTAGCAGTTCTGTCTTTTTAAAAGACTTCAAAACCCCTACGGTTGGTGATGCCAGGAAATCATCCATTGCTGTTGTCAATATATATGTATTCAATTAAAAAAAATCAATTTTACAATAGAAAATGTTAGATTTTCAATAAATTACTCACAAAATGGTCTATCCCGGACCTTGAGCCCCCAATTTGTTATGGCCCCAATTTGTTATTCGATTTACAACGCAACAGCAACAGCAACAGATGACAGATACAGTTTTAAAACTCAAACACATTTAATTAAACAAAGACAATAACAACTAACTAACCTAAAGACCAAGATTGAATTATCACAAAAACAAAAAGAATTATTTACAGTCCTTTTTGTGGGGCGGCTTGGTGATGTCCTGGGTGAGAAAAATCCACAAAAGAAACTTAACAGGTCTTGAACAGAAATGACAGGTCTGGTCACACGTGTCCTTCTTCTTGCAATTTCTTCTACTACTTTACTGTCTCAATTCTCCCCTTTATATACTCTTTTGCAGACCCCACCCACATTTACACCTCTTTTTTTTTAATTTTCGGGGACTTGCCCCAGACATGTCTGGAAACATGTCCAAACATAACCCCAGTCTGAGCTCAACAAAAAAAAGGTAAATACTGCCATTCAGTGGCCTATATTCACATTACAGCTTCAAACTCCCAACCTCACTCCCAGTCAGGACAGCATTTCAACCCAGGCAACCCATCCAATTTCTACCAAACTGACGACAGGTCATGTGACACACGGAGGTCCTATACAGTGGGGCAAAAAAGTATTTAGTCAGCCACTGATTTTGCAAGTTCTCCTACTTAGAAAGATGAGAGAGGTCTGTAATTTTCATCAGAGGCACACTTCAACTATGAGAGATAAAATGAGAAAAAAAATCCAGGAAATCACATTGTAGGATTTTTAAAGAATTTATTTGTAAATGATGGTGGAAAATAAGTATTTGGTCACCCCTCAAACAAGCAAGATTTCTGGCTCTCACAGACCTGTAACTTCTTCTTTAAGAAGCTCTTCTGTCCTCCACTCGTTACCTGTATTAATGGCACCTGTTTGAACTTATCTGTATAAAAGACACCTGTCCACAGCCTCAAACAGTCAGACTCCAAACTCAACCATGGCCAAGACCAAAGAGCTGTCGAAGGACACCAGGAAGAAAATTGTAGACCTGTACCAGGCTGGGAAGAGCGAATCTACAATAGGCAAGCAGCTTGGTGTGAATAAATCGACTGTGGGAGTAATTGTAAGAAATTGTAAGAAAATGGAAATGGACATACAAGACCATTGATAATCTCCCTCGATCTGGGGCCCCACGCAAGATCTCATCCCGTGGGGTCAAAATGATCATGAGAACGGTGAGCAAAAATCCCAGAACTATTCAGAGGGACCTGATGAATGACCTGCAGGAAGCTGGGACCAAAGTAACAAAGGCTAACACACTACGCCGAGATGGACTCAAATCCTGCAGCACCAGGCATGTCCCCCTGCTTAAGCCAGTACATGTCCGGGCCCGTCTGAAGTTTGCCAGAGAGCATATGGATGATCCAGAGGAGGATTGGGAGAATATCATGTGGTCTGATGAAACCAAAATGGAACTTTTTGGTAAAAACTCAACTCGTTGTGTTTGGAGGAAGAAGAATGCGGAGTTGCATCCCAAGAACACCATACCTACTGTGAAGCATGGGGGTGGAAAAATCATGTTTTGGGGCTGTTTTTCTGCAAAGGGGACAGGACGACTGATCCATGTTAAGGGAAGAATGAACGGGCCATGTATCGTGAGATTTTAAGCCAAAACCTCCTTCCATCAGTGAGAGCATTGAAGATGGAACGTGGCTGGGTCTTCCAGCATGACAAGACTGGACGCCTTGCGGTGGAATTCCAGTAGACTGACGTCTGACGGCGGCGGCCTCTTGCCGCGGTCGACCCCGCGATTCACTGTGTATTATTGTATAACCAATACAAGCTTTCGGAACTGAATATTTATTCCCCTTGAATATTTTGAAGTTGTCGTGGTATAGTTGTTACCACGCAAGACTTATTATTGATAGACCCGGGTTAAATTCTCACTAGAAGCAGGTATTTTCCTCTCAGATGCCCATCAGAAAGCATACTTCATCATTAGACATGGCGAATTTTAAGATGCCTGTCAGTCCATTTGTTATCAATTTCAATTTCTCATGGCCATATATTAAAAGATTAGGCCTATGGAAGTTGTAATGACCAAATTAAACTAAACATGTGTCTTACCTGTGAAAGGTAATTCCCTGTTGTCTGGATTGTGCAGTATGCTGGTTTTTACAGCTGTAGGCTGCACAATGTTGAGACATTTTGCAACGACAGTGATTTATTATTATTATTGTCTCCGAGTCCCACTCTGCGTTTGGGCGGTCGACCACTTTAAAATGGCCGATAAGTCTGACGTGAAGTAAGGGGGAGGGGCCAATTTAGCCTCTCTTACTGTCTGTGGGTGCAATGCACTGGGTGCCTTTGAGAAGCTGCCAAACACACACGGGTTGGCATCCAGCAGTCAATCCAAACACAGACCCAAACAATCAGTCTCCCAGGACACAGATTACCAGCCAATTACATCTCAGGAAATCCCTGCGCACGTCTCGCTCTCCTGATCGGTTCGGATTTGACTGGTGAGAGCAAAGTCACACAACGAATTTCCGCTAGTTTAACGTGACGTAGTTTTATTAAGGGGCGCCCTTTTTAATTGAATTCGAATTGGTCACAGCATATCTGGGACGGTACAACAATAACGTAACTCAGATTAGGTAAAGAGGGGGAAAAAGGGAAATGGAAAGAAAAATATAAAAATAAAAGGAAAAGCCACAAACATCCCTCCTCCCACCCCCCATGACTCCTCCCATCCAACCCATGACTCCTCCCACCCTCCCCATGACTCCTCCCACCCTCCCCATGACACCTCCCACCCACCCCATGACACCTCCCATCCAACCAATGTCTGTGAAAAATGAATAAATAAATACATTCTTAAAATGTTGTCAATTAATAGAAACCAGAAATACATTTTTTAAAAGTTATTAATAGACTCAATACAATAAATGTTTGGACTGTTGTTAATAGAACCAATAAATAAATAATTAAATAATTTTTTAATATGCTGTCAATTAATAGAAATAAAAAATACATTTTTAAAATGTTGTCAATTAATAGAAGTAAATAAGTAAATATTTAAAATGTTGTTAATGAATAAAAGCAATAAATAAATAAATAAATAAGGGGTGCTTCTTGAGGGAAACTTATGAGAGCCCATCAGTCCGAATGCCCCCCCCCCCACAGAGCGCTCCCGAAAGGCATTTTTCCTCTCGACTCATCGCCCTACCCCCACCTCCTGCAAACGGAAACTGCAGTGATGCGCCAAACCGAAAAAAGAAAAAACCCTCCTGTCGTTCAGAGCGGGTGCAGCTGTGCCCAGACGGATGTAGTGGTGTAAAAGTACGCGGGAGAGACGGCGGGTCCAGGTTTTAGAATCAGGGCCGGAAAATCTTGGTTCTAAATCAGAGGCGCCCGCTGTCAGGATCACAAGTGACAGGGCTGTGGTCTCTCCGGCGGGTTCCTGCTATTTTTAACCTTCCAACCAGCGCCGGCAGCCAGCGGTGCATGTTTGAGCGGCGCGGCGCCAGAGCACAGGGCTGCCCGGCCTCACGGCACCGAGGGGGTCCGAACCCCAGCCTGAGATTACGCAGCTGGCAGCCTGAGGGACGCATCTAAAGGCACTTCCTGTCCTGGAGATACACACTCACACATGCACGCACGCAGGTCACTCTCACACACGTATGCAGACTCACACTCACACACACACATGCACGCACGCAGGTCACTCTCACACACGTATGCAGACTCACACTCACACATGCACGCACGCAGGTCACTCTCACACACGCATGCAGACTCACACTCACACATGCACGCACGCAGGTCACTCTCACACACGTATGCAGACTCACACTCACACATGCACGCACGCAGGTCACTCTCACACATGCATGCAGACTCACACACACACATGCACGCACGCAGGTCACTCTCACACACGTATGCAGACTCACACTCACACATGCACGCACGCAGGTCACTCTCACACACGCATGCAGACTCACACACACACATGCACGCACGCAGGTCACTCTCACACACGTATGCAGACTCACACACACGCACACATGCACGCACGCAGGTCACTCTCACACACGTATGCAGACTCACACTCACACATGCACGCACGCAGGTCACTCTCACACACGCATGCAGACTCACACACACGCACACATACACGCACGCATGCACATACTCACACACACACACGCATGCGCACTCTCACACACTCACACTCACACACACACACACACACACTTGACTGCAGAGAACACACACATACAAGGGCGCACACACAAGCTCTGAGCCCACACACGTACAATAAAGCTGCTCTCAATCGCTCAATGGACGCATGCAAACACACTTCAAACTACACCGCCATAGTAAGGGAATGTGTGGCCACCATCACTGGATATAAGGCTGTCAGAGCCCACACAGTCACACGAGCCGATGCGAACGCACATTTATAACTCCTGTAACCTCGGCTTTGAAGAGCATTAGCCTTGGAGCAGTTCCCAGCTCCCCCCACCCCGAAAACCCACATGAAATTCTGAGAAAAGCAGAGGGAAGCTGGAGCACTTCCCCTCAGACTCATATCATCTGACCGCAAGGCCCTGCAACACTATATCAGGCAGGCAGGGAGGGACACCCTTCTGCAGCGTGAGAAAGGCAATTTTCTTCTTAACGGAACATTCTAGAGATGAACTGTATCACTGATGTCAATGAAGTTCAAGAACAATGATTTATAACTCCGGAGAAAAAAAAAATACATTAAAAAACTAAATTAAAAAACTAAATTCTTCGTTATGAGATTCTGGGTTGTGGCGAGGTCATCGCACCGTCACCACAGTTATTAGACAGGTGGCATGCAGCCATCTTCCCATGAACCATGAACGAGGAACACAAACACACGGTTTAACTGCCGGCGAAATTCCGTCTGCTCCCGCATTACAGTCCTCTCGCTGTGATGTGTGTAAATATTCCCAGGAATCTGGGAATGTCAAAGGAAACTTACTCCGCTCGGTGCAGCAAGCAACGTTCTCACAGTAAAGGAGAAGTGAAACTACAGCTTTTCCTGTCAGGGGAGGAGAGAGACGCTTCTGTCTCGTGGACAAGACTCCAGGGAACCCCGGGCTGGTGTCATGAAAACATGTTTCCTCTCAGGAATAAACTCCCACCCCTTGAATGCCACAGTAATTTCTTGCTGTGCTAAGGAACACATTCTGCGCTCTGAATGCACATAAGCATGTCAGATGGTACATTTTTAGTACAATCAAATGATTCAGTACAATTTCAGTCACTGCAGACGAATGAGAAGTCATAATTGCTATTGTGCTCTTTTTGCTGAATACAGTCAGCAGTCAGTAAATCGAGGGGTTTAAAATTTTGCTCGAGCTGGCATTCTTCGAGAGAGCAGTCTTCACTTCTGACTCAGAAACTGACACTTAGGCATTACACAGGCACCTTTCAAGCGTAATACCGTCATAACAAAGGGAGGAACTTATTCCACGGAAGGCGGGGGGACATATTTTTCTGTAACACTGGATCCGTTCCTGTGATTGGCTCCTCCTACTCTCTCAGGATTGGTAGCTCCTGAGTCCAAATCTCAGGGTCAGTCATTCAGAGTCGCTCAGAGGTACCTTTCCCAAAAGCTTACTTGCTAACTATATTAGCCACTTGCATAGTTTGAAACAGAGCACGTTGAGAGCTCTGGCTCAAACTATGTAAGTTGCGAACATAGTTAGCAACTAAGCTTTTGGGAAACTTATCCCAGGGCAGTTATTCTGCCAATATTCCAATTTACCACTCAATCTCATCTTATTTCTGCCACGGGAGTGTGATGCTGCAGTCACTATACAAGGAGGCAAGGCGAGAGGCTGCCAGCGATTTCTTTTGTGGGGTGAAAGGGGGTGTAATTTGCCCTGAGGTGTATCACTTCAGGAGTGTTTGGGGGGGTAATGAAAAGGTTTATGGGCAGTGACCTCTACCTCCCGTCTGACCCTGAATACAGGGAGGAAGAGTGTGGGGGTAATCTAGAGCAAGGTCATCGCAGGGGTCAGCTGCCACCCTAGTCGGTGTACACGTGGGGGAGGGCGGGGGCTGATTTATAAGCTCGCAGCGGGGTGCTAATGGCAGTGTTCCCAATGAGCATCGTCAGGTTTGGGTCATGCGCAGGGCATAGTGGGGCCGAGTCATCGTGGAGCCTCGACTTGTGGAGCGCTGAACCAAACGGTCATAAACAGAGAGCATCCAAATCCCTCCCCCACACACACACACACACACACACTCACACCTTGCGATATGCCGACTGGTGATTCTGCCACTTTTTTTTTTTTTAACTGCAAGGGGAACAAACGGTTAAGTGACGCAAGACCGCAGCCACTGCACAGGACGCAGTACGACTGTGATGCAGCCCTACAATCCGACGCCCCCCCACTCACCCCAACGCATCACGCCTGATGAACTCTGACCCCAGGTCAGCAGACACTCACAGTTTGAGATGTTTCCTCCGGCCGAGCTCGGCTGAACCCGGCTCCGTTTGATGAGACGCACATTGCAGAGAAGGGGAGTCCAGCAACGGCCGTGGGCAGAATGGACGGAAAACTCCGGCAGGATGTGAGAAACGATCACAAAGGCCTGAGATCACTTTCATCTCCGGCCCCCAGCGCCCCCCCCCCTCCGGTCGGTGCACAG
Source organism: Gymnothorax reevesii (assembly GCA_029721435.1). Classification (NCBI taxonomy): domain Eukaryota; kingdom Metazoa; phylum Chordata; class Actinopteri; order Anguilliformes; family Muraenidae; genus Gymnothorax; species Gymnothorax reevesii. The sequence continues at coordinate 4,368,621 of CM056576.1, forward strand.
GAAGGAAGAGCCTTCGCTCGGCAGGACTGATTAAAGAAACGTTGGGCTGAAAAAAAACTGCCGCGGAACAGGAAGACCGGCCGGCGAACTGCCGCAGCTCAGGCTGAGGTGGATACGCACCAGCAGAGAAATACAAACACACAAACAAACGAATCGCCCCGCAGAGGCTCGGGCCCACTCAGCCGCGGACAACCAGAGCAGACAGGGGCTCAAGCCTTTGTCCCAGCGAGCAGAGGATCCAAACAGGCCAATTAAACGTCCATTTAACTCATCCAGCACAACAACCCAAATAACTATAAGCAGAAATGGACATTTAACAAATCCATTAAGGCAAAAAAAAAAAAAAAGGCATAGACAATTCACTTTCTGGGCTGTTTAAATAGTATTTTTTTACATAAGCTACCAGTCAAAAGTTCTTGCTCACCCTAACATCATGTTGAGTCTTTATCTTACATGTATGTTTACAACAAAAAAAAATCACCAGAACCCCATATTTGTTTCTTACAAATAATAAATTTACAAGTAAAATGCACAAGGGATCCAGCACGGGTGATTGAAATGATCTGCTGCTTGATAATGAGTGGATCATGTGACTCACCTGTGCTGGAGCAGGGAGATCTAACACCTGCAGGACAGGTGTGACCCCAGGAGAGGTTTGGGAAGCATTGGGTTAGACCATCGCTACTGATCCGCTTAAATATTGATAAAATGACTGATCCTGGTTTTTAATTTATTTTGTGATATACATGGTTTATACACTGGGGTTCAGTTTTCCAACCTTTCTGTTACAAAACCAATTTTAGACAATTACACAAGAACAAAATACAACCAGAAACGCCCGTGTATGAACACCCTCGGCCGGATGGTGCACAAACGGACAGACAGACAGACAGACGACGAACTGATGACAAAACCCTTCGGCCTGAAGTCAGGCTGAGGGTAAAAAACTAACAATTTAAGAAAATATTGTGGTGATTAGCCAAGGTTTCCAATGATCACCATTTCCTTCTCAAACTTCCTGTGGAGCTGCTGTTGGCGTGGTGTCCGGCCACATCCAGCGATTTTAACAGCCCTTGGGGGGGGGGGGGGGGCGGCGCTCCAATTGATGTGGGCAAAGCTCCAGTCATCTTCGCGGACAAGCCCCCGAAAATCTGAGGCGGGCTACCCGGACATTACAGGGCCAGACCACCACCCCCCCCCCCACCCCCCCCCCGCCCCCCGACCCCTCCATCTTCACCTCCAGGTGCCCAATTCACTCAAGATCTGCTTACAGGCACGAGCCCCACAGCTGGACTTCCTGTCTAAGCCGCGTCAGCCCATCGTGTCACAGTTCCCGGAGAATTGCAGACGTGGTGAATCCTGTACAAAACAGCGTCCGCTGCTGCCAGCACGAACCGCGCTGATCTCCACGTGCGGTTGGCTGAATACGGGCCGCACGCGCGACGCGGAGATTAAGCTGAAGGAAATTCTCCCCAGACTTGGCAGCCGCGGCGAACGGGAAGCCCGGCGTTCGTAAACGGAGACGGGACTGGTATTCCAGCTATGTGCTTCTGGCTCTGCGCGACATTTCCTCCCCATTTCCCAGATCCCGCCAAAATCTGCCAACCCTTGCGTGCGCTCAGCTCAGAAGGCCGATGAGCGAGAAGCCGCTGGCCGTTTGTCGCCTTCGGAGACCGGTAAACAGCACAGAAGCTGACCTGGTTTAAACAAATCCGGTGGCACAGAAGCTGCGGGGGGGGGGGCACTTACATAACGGGGCGCAACAACCCCAATAAGGAGGCAGATTGCGGCTCAAATGACCTGCAGCAGAGAGGTAAGACCCAATTAACATTTGTGACACATCACTGCGATACGGCAGGGAAGCACGATAACAAACAACTACAATCAAACTGCTGCATAACTGCACGAGAGAAAAACGCTCTCCTTAGGGAGAGTTGCAGATCCATAGGTGCAGCGTTGGGCCAGAAGCGTTTCTACAACGCTGCAGTGACGCAGTGAGAATGTTGCTGGTCGTGGGTGGCCGGGTCTGCTCGCCTCCCCGACAGACCGACTGATTGGCTCAGCTCCAGAAGGATCTTTGAGCGCGAGTGTGACTTGCTCCCCCGGCTGGGAATATCGTGGTAGGACCACCTACTCTGTGTGGCGGGACTGGCTTAAAAAAAACACACACACGCATACTGTTTATCCCGAACTGCCAGACACACACACACACGCACACACTCACCCACACACATCGAGTAATTTAGTATTCATTCCGGCTTTAAGCGCTACCAATCACATAGTTTTCCAGACCTTATCATATGCGAGCAGCCGCCATTGTTCTATTCATAAACGCACCATTCATTACCCCGCACCTCAAGTGACTCAGAGAAATGGCCGTTTTTTAAAACAGTGGTGCTTTTATGCAGCCCACAGCTGGAACGGGTCCAGCAAGGGACTAAATCCGGCGTTCAACTCTGACACCGTCCCGCCGTCGCGTCTCCACACGAAGCCTCCGGGAAGGACGGCACGGTTGACTTTGAAAGGGAAAAGAGCAGAAAGGTTTGCGTTTGATTGTTATTTTTTTGTTGGCACGTGAACAAAAACCTGGTAATTCCCAAATTATCAACAGAAGGGAGGGATGGTGAATATCGTGGTCACATGTCATACTAGTGCAATTACTGCTCATAGATTTGGGAAACATTTTAAAACAGAGAAGCTTTGCTTACTTTTTTTTTTGGCAAAAATGAACTTCATGGTTAAAAGGGTTTATTTTCCTTGTCCGGTGACTGACAGTTAATCTGATGCAACGGTTCATGAACGGGGCAAAACTTGCTGACTGACAGTTAGTTGAGCCTGCATGGCGCAGCGGTTAGACAGTCGTCCTGAGCACCAGGGGGATGCTGGCTTCTCAGTGAGAGCTTCCTTATCAGTGAACAAATCAGCAGGCTGGTTTAACCGATCTCTCATCTCACTCCCAGGCACCGGAATGTCACCTAGCAACAAGGCGCCATTAAAACGGCCTCGAGACGCGACCAGCGCCGTTTACGACGACGGGAATAATACGGGCGCGTTTTCAGCAGAGCAACAGCCTCCATTCAGTCACTCCCTGCCAAGTCCACGTGTGACTTCTGCTAAAGTTTAGGTGTCAACAATGGAGCCTGGAGATTTCCAAGTCAGCATGACGGACCCCTTTAGCAGTAATCTGGAGGGGACGCCATGCTATCTGCAGTCTGCTAGGGAAAGAATGGAGGGGGGTCATTCATGCAAGAGGGGGAAAGGTCGACTGTGTTTCCTGCAAACAGAACTCGACTTTTCACACTGACATTAAATCCTATGAGACATCATTAACTGCATCAATGATGGCTTTAATTCACAGGATTACAGATGTCACTATAAAAGCTTCATCAGGCTATCGCATTGCAACCAGAGATCCCTTCAGGTCACACAGCGAAAGAATGCAAAAAAAACGACAGAGGTCATAAATTAACCATACCGGGGTCTGAGAGCACGAAAGAAGAATCTGATTCTCAAAGCGCAGAGATTAGTTTTTATGAAGAGCTGCGGGTCAGTTTACACATGCAGGGACAGCATGAAAAGGTCTAGAACTTTCTCCCAATGTCTCCGTTCCACTCCGACGTGCCCCGAGTCGCATGGGCAGAGCGTAAATCAAATGTCTGTGGACGTTCAGAGAGAGCTGGGTTCAGAGAGAGTTGGGGCGAGTGTAAGAACGGGGGTACACACAGTAGAGACGCGCCGCAGGAGGTACACAAGGTCGGCAACGACCCCACCTCATAATGAAAGATTTACCCTCAGCTGGTTCCCATTCGTCTTTCCCTCCATTCGAACTCCAAAACTGCACTGACTCAAAACTCAAGACCACTATCCGGCCCGTACTGGTGAAGACTTGATTGTGACAGAGAGATAACTGGGCGACAGAGATTCTGGGGCAGTGAGATAAGGGCTGGGTGGGGCGGGGGGATCTGAGGGCACCTCCTTCAGCGGATGAATGGGGTTTGGTCCCAAAAAACAACAACTATGGGGGGATGAGGTGCGGGGGTCTCCTCGGCGATGGGCTGCAGCACGAGCCAGGTGGGCAGAGAGAAGACGCACAGCCCCCCCCCCTTCTCTCTCCCCCTCCCCTCTTTCACCGCTCCGTCCCTCCCCCCCCCATTCCTACCCCCCTCTCTGCAGCATGACTGACGAATCAGAGAGGAAGGGGAGGGTGGGTGGTGGTCAGTCGCGCTGAGGACAGATTCACGGCAGGAAACCAACCCCCCCCAGTTGTGGCTACGTCCTCACCGCACCCCGATTTTCAGCCGATAAAATGAGCGCATGTTGGCTCCCAATTTCCTGTGCCCTTGTATGCCCCAGGAAAGAGAGCGGAGAGAATTAAACACCCGCCCCCCCAAAATACACCCACCCGCCCCCCTCCCATTAAACCCTCCCCTCCCAAACCTAGCCCCGCCTCCACACAGCTGTACAGCTGCCAGTGAAGAATTTGTGGCTTGACCTGGTCTCATTTAAAAAAAAAAAAAAAAAAGTTAAGTCCCGCCGATCTCCGAGAGCTTTCCCCAGCCGTCGGAGGGTGATGCTGACCCGAGGGGACTCCGTCTGGGGTCAGCCAAGTGCACCTCAGACCCAGTAAAGGAGAACCGCACAGACCGCACAGAGCGACAGGGCCGCAGAATGGAATGCAGTTCACCTGCTTTAACTCTCCCTTAACGGGGTCACCGTGTTCATTCTGCTTAGGTCACGTGACTCAGGATTAGCCGGATTGTTCTGCCGCCACGTGAGTGAGAACACGGCACGATCAGCTCAGCAGCCTCTGCTGGTTCCAAATTACTGCGTTTAACACAGTGAAAGAGTTTGTGCGCGTCCAGCCTGGGTCCAGGCCTCGGTCGTGCACAGAGAGCCGTGAACCATGAGTGCAGGGGATAGATTTTAGCCAATCTGGTCGCAGTTTAGTACAGCAATGACCTCGATGGTCACGTTAGACCAGTATACAACATATTAAAGTCATTCATAGTGCTAACCTAACAGATTGATTTTGAATATTGATAGCCAAGTGCATTCTGGGTTGGATACAGGAGGCTTTCTTCCGCTTTCTAAATTAGCACCTGCACCATGCCCCAAATCCCCTCGCCCAAACCCCTCAGGTCTCATCAAGAACTTCCACCCCCATCTCGGCAACCGGAAGTCACAGACGTGCAGAAACGCTCCAGACTCGCAGGTTAAAAAAAAACACACTGGCGGTAATAACCGCTGGTTGCCGGGGCCTACCTGTCTGGGAGAAAAGCCCTGCAGGTACGAGACAACCCATCCGGGCGGGAGACACAAAAAAGGCTCTGTCTCGCTGCCCGCAAACAAGACTAATCGACAAAAACCGCACGATCAGACTCGAGCACGATGCCAGCACCGGAGTGAAACCCGGATGCACAGACCGGAGGGAAGAGGCGTAACTCAATAACTCCTGTTGTTTCTCTCTCTCTCTCTCTCGCCCGCCCACCGCTGTTCCGCTAACGTCGCTCCTCTCTCCTGACTCACCTGCTTTTTTGGCAGGCAGCTTATCTTGGGAAAAGTCGAGCAGCACGGGGGCCGACACAATCAAAGGTCCCTTTCATCTGCGTTTGTCCCACACAGGTGAGAGACGCAGGCAGGTGAGGGAGTGAAAGTGCGAGGCCTGCAGAAAACGAGGCGGACGGGCGCCCCGTGTGAGGCCGGCCGAAACCGGAGATCGACCACCGCCATTTAACCGCGATGACTAACCCCAGACCGATGACAGACTGACTCCTGACAAACGATAAAAAGGGAACACTGAATAGTGAAGTTCGGCGCTTTCTTTAGAGGGTGAACTAATTTTACAGTTTTTTTTAAACACATCGTAATTCAAACTCTCAGGAGCCTGAGCCGATCACAGCCTGCAGGGATCTATGGTCCTCCCCCTGATGAGGACTTCTCTCCTGAGGAGTGACGTGTGCTGACAGGAGACGTAACTTAGGCGTGCATCCACTGATTGAGGTGCATTAGCGGGCTCCTATATTTTGCATGTGTGGTCCTGGGCTAAAATATCGGTGCAGACGCCAGCTTTAGACAGAACTGATCAAAGTGGGCCTGAGGCTTCGAGTGACGGCAAACAAGAACGTACTGTCATGCCGCAGACGATCGAAAATGTGTTCTGAAAATAAATAAATAAATAAAAACCCGCAGTGCATGGCAGAGGAGCAGCGTTGGCCCAACGTGCGTGGCGTGTTCATGCTGCTCTGACTGACATTTACAGCAGTGACCTGCAGAACCACCGACTAACATCACAATATCAGCTGTACTGCCAGGTCACCGCTGAATTACAGCAGAGCAGGCGGGAGCTGATGAGTCTCCGTGAGGTTCATAAGTATTTGGACAGTGACGGGATTTTAAAGGGCACTCATACCGGAGTGTATGCAAATTAAAGTGCAGATCCACACAACCAAACTATTAACCCTTTTGTGCGCAGAGGTTACTAAAGTAGCCAAACCCACCCATAACCCTTAATGAGCAAAGGGGAACAGAGTCGTGCAACAAAGGGTTAATATCCATTGAGAATGAACGCTGCTGGGATACAGTCCCTTGAAATGGTGTCTCTACTTAAATTCTTTAAGTTCTCACTGTAGAGAAGAGCATGACAGGAGCCGAGAGGAACATTTGTTGGACGCAGGAGGCTAACAGGACGCACGATCAGTACGACACAACAAGTGCTGCACCCATTTTACCGTTCTAACCACGACCTGACGTTATTCCCACAAACTCGCGCTCTGACACAATAACTACGTCAAGACAAACTTATCTCCCGTCTCACAGCACAACAGAGCAAGCGCTGATAAAGACTATCTCCACAGTTTATACAGAACTCTACTGGCAACCTAACTCACTGAATACCTCTTCTTTCACAAGCTCTTCGGACGCTCTGATACTGCGGTCTGTATCCGCGGCCACTTTATCAGCGGCGGTCAGAGCTCACAGAGACAGTCACACAGCTCTGAAACAGTCCTGCCCTTGTTGATAGGACCAGCAGATGTAGACTCGAGATGCAATTGTTGTGCAAATCATTCATCCCAAAGACTGGGCTGTTTATGCGTGTCTTAACAGCGGATGAATTCTCCACTGTGTTCTTTAAAAAGGAAGGAGTCCGGGAGAAAAGCAAATAACTGCGCTCAAAACAGACTTTGTTCACCTGTTGATTCCCTGTTTTGAACACAACAGGCCTTGTTTTCAGTTCCTTCTCGGGTGCCTTTGTCTAATCAGTGGCTAACAGTCACTCCAGACACGTGTTCGCTACCAGGAACTGGGGTAGATTTCGGAGCAAGATCTCTCGAGGCAGGGTGTAAACGAAGGCTGGGGCCAACTTTTGTTTCCTGCAGAGCAAAAGAAAACTCCTGCAGCATGACCCACCCGGCAAATAGGTCACGCGTTGACGAAGGCCTCTGACACGGTGCATTTGTGTAAACCGTTCTGATGTCAGAGGCAGGCATCTTGCAATGCGTTACTTCATTGCAACTTAAAATTCTGATGTATTCTGTTCTAATTGGTGACTAATTAACACTAGAGGCACACTAACAGGTGATTACAATTGAGCCTCGGAACAAAAGTGGTCTTACTCCATATTTGTCTTTTTAAAGTTCTAATCTTAAAATCATTCCTCAGTGGTCAATCTGTCTAGTGCAATAATGGATAAACTCAGTGTAGTACAATACAATGCCTGGGGCATAACAGGTTCCATGCTTCAAGACTGCATAAAGTGCAATAAACATCCAAAATGAAAAAAGAAAAAAATGAGTTGGACCACTCTTGTTCTGAGGGGCTCAATTAATGTTTTTAAAATGGGTGATTGACGAAGAGGAGTGAAGCCAATTTATGAGATGTAAAATTTAAGTCTAGGCCATGAGAACCATGCAAGGTCCTCGTCAGGTCGTGCTGTAGAGTCATGTGACTGGGGCCTCGAACTGGCTCCCTAGGGAGGTGCGCGGTCTGTCAACCGAGAGCTGCAGAGGAGTCGGCTCAGGTCATTTGTGTAAGTCCCCTGGGGACACGAGGAGGCACCAGAAAACCAAATGCGAATGTGCACACACGCGACATAAACCACACCCACATGTATGCACGCGGCATGTGCACACATGTATCAACAAACCACGTATGCACACAAATGCAACATACACATGATGCACTGGAGGGATGCGAACACATGCACGCCCCATACATGCATGCATCCACCACAAGCAAGCAAGCAAATCACACAAAACAAACAAACAAATAAAAACACACATGCACTAGCAAACACACATGCACTAGCAAACAGGCAAGTGCACAAAAATGAATCGCAAACAAATGCAAAGTCGCATACAGACTATACGCAAACCTATCTAAGCACGAACACACCAACAAACAAGCACCCTCAATCACACAGACACGGTTGCATATGCAAGGGCAAATGTCTGCACGAATGTGGAAGGGGATCCACATACACATACACATGCACATGCACATGCACATGCACATACACATACTCATACACAAGTGTATATTCACATGTTGCTCAATTTATTTAAACGTGAAACTGCAGTGCATAACTGTCCCTTTGAGCCAATGTTTAAAATGTTAGTTGGCCGAAGGACCGCTCAAAGCTCACGTACAGCAAATGCACAAAAAATTGAAAAGCAGGACAATTCGGCCAATTTGAATGCGTAGCAGTAAATGCACTCATTTGCCAATAAGTAGACGTGATGCTACTCTTTATTGTCACCTGCTTTTGCACAGCCTTGCGTGCAAAGCATTTGCCGCTACGAGCACCGACAGCCAATGAGCTTCAGTGCTATTCCTGACCCTCGTTAGGTCGCTGCTCTGGTGCGACTTCACAGAAACTGCAGCATGACCGGTTAAGCTTGAAATGAGAGATAGAAATAGCTGTAATATTGATGTATCCAACATAATGGCCCATCCTTGCATGACTTTACTCGAGTCACAGCAGCAAGCTAAACAGAAAAATCTTCCTCAGTTTATCAGTCTAACCCCAAAGTTTAACAAGAGGGTGGCGGCTCTCTCAGTTACCGCTGGAATGGGGTTTTTTACAGGTCACAGACATCACTTTCCCTTGCTTGGGTGGGTGAGTGGGTGGGTGGGTGGGGGTGCGGGATGTTTTTCGACTGCATAAATATGTGCAGAGGGTAATTCACCTCATAACAACCCCGGCGCATAACTGAAGTGGGGCTTGTCCGCACGACATTTTTGTATTTAACTACTTGATCCATCCAGGCACAGACAGTAAGACGAGACTCAAGTCATTTCAGAAGAATCTGAATAACTCGTAATTACTGAAACGCCTTTTCCCTCCAAGAAAATCCCATAGTGAGTCTGAATGGTTGCAGCTTTCTTTTGAAATGAAGCGTAGGAGTGAATCAGTCTTTAGGAGACGCATAAGGCATTCGTTCGGAATGCAGTAAGGCTTTTTTCTTCTTGTGGAAAGTTATGTGTCACAACAGAACGATTTTTTTTTTTTACAGAAGACGGCATCCTAAGAGCTGTTCTCAGCCCCTCAGATATCACACAATGGTTCAGCAATTTCCTGGAGTGAACTGACTGTAGCAATGTGATCAAAGTGTATCACACGACTGTCATTGGCTGCTTTTTAAGGTCAAGTAGTTCCCTTTTTCCCAAGGGAAGATATGTTCAAAGACTCAGAGCAATAATTTATTAATCCTGTGTAAATAGTGAGTACTGCTTGCGCCCTCAAATTGGACTTCATCACCATTGCGTCATACGAGAGCACCACAAACATGAGTGCCGCAGCATTTTAAGCAGGCTTTCAAGTGTGCAAGGGGCTCAGCTACATAAGTTTATTTTACGCTCCAACTAACGGCCCGCTGCAGACCTCCTCAGACCCCGTGTGACGAAGCAGCGTTTCTCTCCGCGTCCGCATCATCAGACGACCACAGAGCCTCTCTCTCTTGCAGTTGACTCACCAAACGCTGCTGGTGCATGAACTCTCACCCACTGCGGATCCTGTGATTTAGCCAGCACCCGTTCATAAAATAATTCCGGGGTTTGTAGCCAGGGCGACAGTCCGCAGAAGCGCCGTCCAGCGTTGCTCACTGCCGACACATCGATTCGCATTCACATGCAAATCAACCATTTAGCATCCACTGCAGAGCAATTACGGGCTTGTTCAAAGGGCCAGGATAAAGGCGCGATCTGAGAGGGGATGTTTAACTCGTTAAAATGAGTCATTCAGCAAAGCTGACTCTGGCCGGTGACACTGGCCGAGTGTTCAGGGATTAAATCCATCATGGAGCAAAAGATGCAACTAATTTAGTGATGATCGTGAGAAAAACTGGAGCCAAAGAAGTAAGTTTTTATTTTAACACATTTGCTGTCGAATTTGTTACCTACTCAAAACGACACATGCATGTCCTTAAATTAGGCTACTCTAAGCTTTAAATATATAAATTTACATCTCCACATTCTGAGATTTCTCATGCAAGGTCACCTCTGAGAAACATGTCATTATTGGCTTTTCATCCGGAGCAGGTTTCATCTATAGCCCAAATAATATGGACGGGATTCCAAAAGGAACAAGCTGGCCGCGAGGCCCACAGTCTCCCGTGGCCAAAATAAATATGTACCCTGTGACCTAAAAGGAGGTCAATTCTGTTGAACATGAAAGTGGAATTTTCTGGGAAAGATGGCGAGGGACTGGATCCATAATATTTGACCATCAGATTAAAGAAAATGCCGCAAAACACCACAGTGAACAATTTTGAACTTGTAAATCGAGTTTGAAAAAAAATAGATGAAGTACCAATATTTGACCTGCTAACTGCATGGCCAAGCCAGGTCACTAAATGGGAAACTGGTTTATAATTCAAGCTTCTTATATGCAGAACATGGGGTCTGTAATCCGTTTTCTTCGAGTTATCGTGTTAACGCTGGACGGACGGACGGACACACACGCACGGATGGGGTGCAATTCTGCGTGTCCCTTTCACCAGAGGCGACGGGAGACAATTAGGTTTTGCAGTCAAACCCTCCGTGTGCATTCAAAACCGACGGAGGGTTGTGCGAGGAGAGATTCGGCAAAGAGGAAAATCATTATGGATTGTGAAGTGAAGATCAGATTTCCCCGTCTGAACCCGCATGGGACTGCAGCACCCGAGACTCGACTTTAGGGTGTAGATTTAGGGCGATTTACCGCGATGCTGCGCGCAGCTGCGCTCAAACGCCTTGACTGGGGGCAGGCGGCCTTTGTGATGCAAATCTCATTGTGGCGAAAGCAAGATACACGCAGGTGAGCTCCAATGACCTCAGGGTGAGCCCGGCTCTCGGCAAACGAAAGCTCTTCAAGCGGAGCTGAACACAAACACGACTCGCGTAATCCCCTGTACGGCACTGAAGAACGATAACAAAGAGGCGCTTCCAACCTTGTTCATTTTCCAGCAGGGACTCAAACTCAGTCTTCATGAGTTTGTTGACACAGATGTTAGCAGCACGAGAGTCTGATCGCAGCACAGGATTTCCACTGTAATAGTAACAAGCCCCGTATCAATTATAAAGAGACTCATCCACACATATGGTTTGATACTCTCTATTAACACACATGAAGGCTTTACCAAAGGAACACAGCTGATCTTTGTGATAAAAATAATCTAAGAAGGAAATCGAAATTGCACGTTAACCCCTAAAATTCGAACATGTCACTTAAGTTTTCCTTTCAAGTTGGTAAAAAGTTGGAAAAAGCTTTTTTTTTGTATTGTAGGGCAGTGTCTCTCACATATTCTGTATCTGCTGGTTTCAGCGCTGCACTGAAGCTGCATCACACTTATATGGAGAGAAACATTCAAACCCAGGACGCTAAGTTTTTATGGCAACAAAAAAAGGAAAATATCTAGAGAACATCATTTTAAACACATTCCCCCGTAGTTTGGCAATACATCCGGGATCCCTGTGGAAATCTTGTTATAGCTGCTAGAATTTGAAACAGGCCAGAAGTTCTCCAGGTTTGAATACAGCAGCTGCAGTTGACAGATCCAAGTATGTGTGCTTAGGTTTTATAGAGTTAAAGTGCTGCGTTTTGTCACACAAAAATCAAAAAGTAGTTCTGCGCTTCAAATGCGGTTTCGAGAACCCCTCAGAATCAGAAAACATCTGTTGAAACTGCATTAGCCTCCTGCAAAGCAAGATAGTCATACAGTCAAGATATCTGATGCACCATTTCATTTTCTAAAGAACTGAATTCAGAAATTACTGCGAGGTTCAGGTGGCAGTTCTGCACACTGAAGAGGCCCCGTTGCTGCCGGGCATGAGAAAGGGGTGCTAACAGGTTATCAGAGAGATTGTTCATCTGTCCACATCAATGGCCAGACATGTCGGCGCACAAACAACCATGTCTATGTTCACACACAGAAAATGGATGTTTAAAAAAAAAAAAATAAAAAAAATATGACCCTTGAACTAGTCCTGCCCTGAACAAACAAGTATGAAATACTCAGACTCCCCCACCAAGGGATGGCTGACATCTTGCTGGAAATGAAATGCAGCGGAGGGACAGACAGACGGACGTATGAAGAGGCAGATCTACACCATTAGAGGTATCCATGTATGAAAGGTCACTGAGAAATGTTGAACAGTTTTGGAGGTCTGGCCCAGAAAAGAAGCTTGATGGACGAACCGACAGAGACGGAGGGACAGACATGTAGAAGGACAACTCTCATTCCTAGATCCCCATCCACTTTGCGGCAGAGGATAAGAATTCATTTTCAGAAAGTGCAAGTATGATTAACATCCATGATTAACCGCAATGCAACATTAAACTTCCACCAGCGACGAACCTGAAACAACTGGCCAGTTTTTTCGAGTTTACTACGCATGCTTGGCCGTGACAGTGCCCCTTTAAGGGCCCCACCCCCGAGCAAATCAGACAAACACACTCAGAGCAAAAACGGAACCCAAACGCCGGTGTCTGTAGCACTAATTTAGCTCAGAGAACCGCCACAGATCCCCAGAAGGCATCTAAGGACACATCTCCACAGACAACCCCTGAGCTCCCACCCACACGGACACACTGCTCTCCTCAGCGCCTCGGTCGACCGTCACGACCCTCCACAGACCTGCGGCAGTCCCATCTTACCACTGATCTATTCATTCACCCATCTTTGAGCTGTTTTGTTGCGGTTGTTTTACGCAGTTAATTATAATCACTTAGCCCCAGCTGACTTGTCTTACATTCGCCGTCTAGTCCACACTTTGCAGTTGATTACTGATAAATTTTACCTTACGTGACCTGTGTTCGTCTAGCTGGTCCATTGTTCTTCTGAAGGCATTTATTGCGTGTCGTTTTGGGCAAAAAATTGACTGCCAAGTAAAAGCTATTTAATGTGCTGAGAGGCATAAAGAGGGATGGCGACAGTTATCCTCTTCGGAGGCAGAGATGAGATTATTTTTTAAACAGGGGCATCCCACAATGCACTGCTCAATCCAATAACCTGCTGAACAGTGGTATCCAAACTGTGGGAGTGGGCTAACAAGAGGATTGTGGGAAAGGTTGAGAGGTGGGCCGCTGAATAAAGATGACAAAAAAGCGACAGACAAATGAACGGGCGCAGACTGTAGTCATAAACGCACCGCGTGTCGTTGCACATGCTGTTCCGCTGCCGTGCTTTTAACACCACTGCGTTCCGTGAGCATATGAGGCTTTGTGTCCATTCAATTTCAGTCAAGTAATTGCAGAAAAGTAATTCGATGCATAAATAGAAAAAATAGAGGGCACTGGTGGCCCCAGAAGCTCCCGCCGTTAAGAGAAACAAAAAGTTTTTGTTGACGGATGCACAGACAGACGGACGCACGGACGGAGCCCGATACCAAAGCTCCTGAGCCGCTCAGGCAGCCGGAGACATTTAGGAGCCTGTAACTGAAATAGTTGATGAGATAAAGACAAATGTCAGTTTTTGGTGAAATTTTTAGGCCTGTGACCTTGAAAAAATAGGCCAAGGTCAACTTCAAGCCAGCCATTTGTAGGCTTCTTTGAGATGCGTGTCCAGTGATAATTACCAGCCTGTAACGGAAATAGTTGATGAGATGAGGCAAAATGTTTTTGACGGACGCACACGCGCGCATGCACGGACGGACGGAGCCCAATACCGTAGCTCCCGCACGCGCTCTTTGGCAGGAGCTAATAAACGTTCGGGACCAATTGCATATCATTATTATTCTTAATTTATTAATTTACTGATTTCAATGGCGTTGTATTTCATTTCATTTCTTTTCATTAGAAAATCGACAGATTTGAGATGGAGCGGAAGCCAATGTGAACACGTTGGACAGAATTCATTCACTCATTAACTCAGTCACTGGATGAGAAAGCACTGAAAACTGCTGGGGCGTCCCAGACAACTGCCGCAAATACCACCACTGCCCTCCTCTGGACCAACGAGAGGGTACCGTAGCTACTCACGGCAGCCACCTGTGGACCAACAGGACCACACTTCCACACCTAGAGCACACAGGACCACGCTTGTAACCACCCGTGGGCCAATATGAGCATAGTGTAGCTGCCTGTGAACCAATGAGAGCACAGTCTAACCACCTGTAGGCCAACAGGTGGACAGTGTAGCCACCCAGGGGCCAATAGTAGAGCCAGCTGGACTTTAGATGAGCTGAGAAGATATTCCAGACTCTGACTGACCGCTGACAGGACTGCAGCACTTTAGCGTGCATAAGATCTGGCGAAACTGGGTCAGGCATCGACTGAGATCACTCACATAAGACAACACGAAGCGTGACCGAGGTTTCCTCTTTCAGTCTAGACGAGGGCTGGGTTACACAGCCATGTCAGCTCCTCCCACGGTAACTGTTCCTCGTCCCAGCCACCGTCCAGCTCTGTGCCGGGAGGCTGACACCAGAGGTCCTTCACCTCTTTCCTGGTTATTTACGGTCCTGTAGGTTCTCATCCCAACCCTAACAGCATACCCCACCCAACAGCGGCAGCACGGCTGCCCAACCCTGCTCCTGAAAGTAGACCACATCCTGGAAACATTCAGGTCTAGCCCCAACAAAACTCTGCAGTCAGGCATTTCTTGGAGCTGCTAATTTTGCAGAATCGAGGGCACCGAAATAAGGTCAGAATGTAAACCTACAGGTGG
Organism: Gymnothorax reevesii; assembly: GCA_029721435.1. Classification (NCBI taxonomy): domain Eukaryota; kingdom Metazoa; phylum Chordata; class Actinopteri; order Anguilliformes; family Muraenidae; genus Gymnothorax; species Gymnothorax reevesii. The sequence continues at coordinate 4,383,764 of CM056576.1, forward strand.
GAAGATCGCTAGGAAATGGGCGGGAAACTCCAGGCCCCTAAAGAGGCCGTGCACGTTTATTGCAAGCGTACCGCTAAGCTCTTTGGTGGGGAAAAAAAAAGCTGGATAGCAGAGGGTAGGTGAGGCTCGGAAACAGGATACTCCCTGTAATTACCCATAATCCCCAAGGGAAAATGAAGCCGTGGGGTGATGTGACCACAGCATCAGTATTCCACATGCATCGACAGCGCTACGCTGGACCAGATGATGAAATCACCAGGAAACATTTGCCAGCGCCCATATAAGGCATTCCTGTGCATGCTGAGCCCACCGATCTGAATCACCTGACTGCTCGCTGCCGTGGGCGATGACATCATGACAAGGAGAAAGAGGGAGAGAGGGAGAGAGAGGCAGAGAGAGGGGGGGGGGGGGATCCAGAGATGACCTCACACAGGAAACTCCACGAGGGGATCTTGTGCTCTCAGAGCTGCAGGGCTGAATTTGGAACAGCAGAGATAGAAGAAGAAGAGAGGACTTTGTATGACGGCAGGAGGGTTATAAGGAGGAGGGGCAACTCGCTGCACCCAGCACGGGTATTTCCCGGCACTCAGCTGATCAGCGAGTGACTGGAAGCCACCTGACTCTGCCTCTGATCCCGGATCAGTCTCAAGACGGCCAGGCGACGCACCTTCTCAGTAACTGCACCCTCCCTTCCTGTGAAGAGCAGCTAATGAGATCAGGCCCTGGGCCCGTTCCAGTTTCATGCAAAGTACGCCTCAGGTCGTCCACAAAGCAGCCCGACAGTGAGGTCTGCATAATATCCTTAACTCCAGTGATCGCACACACCCCCGATCGCTCAGCACTGACGCCTGCAAATCTCCAACACGCACACACACACGCACACACCCCAGGTCCCGAAAAATATGTGATTCTAAAGCAAGCATGAACTGAAATTAACTGCATTCATTTTGCCATCACCAGACCCAGAGTTTGCAGAGCACTGTGCTCCGCAGTCAGGTGCCGCACACATCTCCACACTGAGGGGACGGACGGCAGAAAGACCGTCCAGGGCCAGGGACTGGAGCCACAGACAGCTTAGGGAGGACATGAAGTCTCACAGAGCACTATGGCTGCACAAGACGACACTGGATTTCCTCAAACCGCTGCGGCCCTGTAGTTACAACCCACAGGCCTCGAGTGTGAAAAGATAAACCACAAAGAAAAAAAAAAAATAAAAAATAAAAAAAACTCATCTTCCTATTACTATTATAATTATAATCATCATCACTGTTGTTGCTGTAAATGTCAATAACATTTGCTTCGGCAGAAAAATTTTAGCACCTCGAAAATGTGACAGAAATTGAGAGACTGAGAAGTGAGGTGACAGTGCTGGGATACTCTGTATAAAAGCATTTCTTTTAAACGCCCCATGTTTGAAAATGTGTGAGAGAGAGGAAAAGTGAGAGGGAAAGTGTGAGCTGAGGCAGGTTGCCAGTTTGGCTCAATGCAGGGAGTTTTACGGCGGGTTGCCAGGTTGGCCCAATGTAAGCCAGGCCGCAGAGCACACGTGCAAAAAGTGCTGAGCCGTCAGGATCCACCGCGCAGCCGAGTGAACACCGCCATTCACACGCCGCGCTGAAACAAACACACACTTTTTTTGAACTCTGAAAACAGCCCCACTGTTCTCCGGCGGTGCCCTTCGCGCTCCACACACACACTAAAGTCCTCTTGTGAAAACGGTTAGCCAAAAACGTCTCTGCCTGAAGGCTAGTTATCGCTCATCTGATTACATGTGACGAGAAGAGGGCCAAAGGTCATGTTTTATGACCCCCCCAGCTTCGCTGGAATGCTAAGGAGGAACTGAGGCTTTTTCTCAGTAAACTGAAAACAAAACAGTTCCTCACTGGAGAGCGAAAGTGCAGCCGCGGACGTCACACGTACCGCCGGCCCCGTTAGTTTGCCCCCCCCCGTTTAGGGGCCAGTAGAGGGGGCAAGACTACGCGCCACTCGGCAACAGCTTGTACAGGAAGTCCATAAATAGTAAACGCCACTGCAGGCAGGATACAGAGTGACAAAAATAACTAGGCGCTACAGGGACGATCGCTGTCCCCGATCTCTCACTCGACTGTGGAAACATGGGGAAAATTTGCCAGCCTGCTTTTCCCAGAACAGAGCGATGTTTTCCCTGGGAGACGGTGTGTGTGTGTGTGTGTGTGTGTGTGTGTGCGTGTATGTGTATATATGCCTGAGGGACTGGGAATCAGAGGCACAGGTTTGACCAGCATCTAAAAATGCAGCAATTTCTTTCCATTTAAACAAAAAAAAAACCATAAAATTTTCAGTCTGCTCCTTGGGGTCTAGCAGGAGCATTTCCCTGAATCAGGCACAGTTGGAACAGAGCGAAAAAATAAATTAATTAATTTTAAAAATAATAATAATAATCAATTTCCCATGACTACGTAAGGGCTGCACTGCACTAAAGATGATGGGAAAGATGGTGCAAATGGAAAAGGATGATGAAAGTACAAAGCAGGCAATGTGTTTGCACTCCAGGGGTGTGTCCTGAGAGAAGAGAGACAGGTCACAGCAGGGGAAGCTCTTCTTTAGACGCGAACACACACCAGGGGCGAGCTTCACTCAGTCACCACGCGCTTCCACGCAAAAGCAAGCACGGGTGTGTTTCCCAAGCTCACAGCTTTAGCACACTCACATTTGGGTTAAACGATGCTCCAGGCCATTACTCAAACACACCCGGCCCTGATCTCTCAGAACTGGGGCGACAGGAAGGTTCTATTGGTGCATCTATAATCAGTAATTAACTTCACGGGTCATGTGATTAAGGAATGCGCCCCTGCCATCTTCATGTGAGAATAAACTAAATCTCCACTCCTCTCTACCCAAACAGAGCACAGCCTGAAATGAACTGAATTGAATCGACTCAGGTTTGCCTGAATTAAACTGCACTTCTACTTGACTGAACTGACCTAAATTTGCTTTTATTTGAGCGTTCTTACCTGTGCCATATAATGCTATTTATAGCTTCACTGCATTGGAGCTGAGCTGCATGGTTGTGCTGAATTGCAACACGCAGTAAAAATTAATAAATATGTTTTATGTTTCCCCCCTTGTTCATGAATAGGGTCACTCCAGGCAGAGAAATGGGTCATTCTGGGTGAGGAAAAGGGTGACTCCAGGCAGAGAAACTGGTCATTCTGGGTGAGGAAAAGGGTGACTCCAGGCTACTGCTGGACTGAAATGCCAAAAGCCATGGAATTAACTGAATTCAAATCCACTGGCACAAAGATGTAGGTCTAAAACAATAATCAGGAGCACGTTCTTACGTTTTTAACATCACATCAGGGCAGGGGCATCGAGAACCAGTCATTCAGCACAAGAAAACTCAACTTCCCAACACAGAGGTAAAAAAACACCAAACCCTCTGTTAAAGAATTGGACAGTACCTAGAGCTGTTTGAAGAAAGGTCTCAAAAACCCCCGGAGTTTCAGCCTCGAATAAATGACCTGCAGGCATTTTTCCACAGCGAGACCACTCTCTGTGTTTGGGGCAAATACTTCCTACTGTCTGTGAAATTAACCTTTTATTAACTTCCATTTATGACATCCCCTTTCTACAAATGGAACTCACTTGGAAATAACCCAACTCCCTTCCTGTTGTTCAAAAGATTATGCATGTACTTTTACGAGTGAAAACACACACACACACACACACACACACACACACACGCATATTTCAGGAGGAAAAACAATGTGATGCATGCAGAGGATGCTAATCTGTGCACGTGACCCACACAGTCAGAAGGCCATTTCTGCGAAACACATCAGGAAGTGAAGCGGGGAAAAGACAAGGAAAGACAAGGATACAGCATCAACACCACTCCCCCACCCGCCACCCCGTGCTAAAAATAAACTAGAGGAGGAGCAATACCCCTCCACTGACACACTCCGCACGCATAACACCAGGTATGGAGCAGGAAATGTACACACATGCACATGCACACTCAGCTCCTCTGGCATGTGCAAAAATAAACAACTAAATCCTGATGCATTCAAGCGGCGCATTAAGCCAACATAGTGTCGGTCATCTAGGCTTTTTGTTGCACGCAAAAAATTATTCAAAAACAAACATACATTCTCTAAAAGAAGGGGACAGACCACAACACAACCTCCGTGCGCGAACTAACAACCTCACAAACACAAAGGAATGGAATGTTACTCGCACTATCGAAACGTGCCCGTGCACACCTGCACACGGTGAGGTGCAGACACAAGAGCGAGAGCGCAGAGTCCCTCACCGTCTAAAACGATGGCAGGCGGAAGTATAGTTCAGTTGCCACGTTTCCAGATTAACCGATACCAGGTGAATTATCCATTATGAGATGTCAGCTCATTTACAATGCATTAGCATTACGTGTAGCATTACCTGTGACTCATTACGAGAGGATATGCCCATGGATACTTCTTTTATTTCATTTCCGTGATTTGAAATTCAATTATATTTTTGAAATAGTGTTGCAAGAAGGTTATGGATTTGTAGATGAAGGAATTTCCACAGAGACCGTACAAAATTACGGTGAATAATGCAACTCCCCTGACAGGAGTAAGGCGAGATTAAGAGTCTTACTCAGTGTCCTTGTTTGGGAAAACTTTGGATAAGAGACCTGTAATCCACAGCGTGATTCAGCAGTTCTGACTCCCGCACATGACTGAGGCCAAACCGGGGCGCAGGACAGAGACCGCGGGAGGGGAGGTTTAGAAACCTGTGACTAGCATCATGTGCTCTGAGTCTGCGTACACACCGAGAGCCATACAAGATAAGCTCTCTGAGCCAACAGTTATTTCAAAGCTCCAACGGTGGAGATGAATTCCGCAGCATCTCAGGGACTGTTAAAAAAACTCTTCCAGCATGAAAAACACCAGCGGTCACCGGTGTAAAACTGCTCAGTGCAGCCAACATGAGGGTGAGAACAGTTGTTTGCACTCATCAGAAAGCCTGAGATGTCCTCTTCAGTTGGCTTAACTAAAAATCTTAAGGCAGCCCGGATAAAAATTTTGCCAAGTTGCCAAGTTGATCATCTTTTTATTTGACAGTGTAAGGAGCATCCTGGGAAACCGGTAACACAGAGATGCACGAGGAACACTGAGAATCAGGAGAAAAGAGCACCCCCTACAGGATGAGGATGGCAGATCGCAGAATGTGCCATCAGCACACCACCTGAGTCACATGACCAGCATGGTGACGGCAACAGTACACCAAGCTCCTGTAAGAACCAGCAACAGGGCACGCTAGGGCAGCACGCTCCTGTACTGCTACAGAGATCAGATAAATTACTATTATTATTATTATTATTATTACACTATGAGGTCAAGTGCTCCCAGAGGTGTAATATTATCATTATCATCATCATCATTTCATCATGGGGGTACAGGACACTAAAGGAACATTGTCTTCACATAAGGCCACGCCCACAAATGCACCGTGGGACATAATTGGGTAAAAGCACTGTGGTACACGCCACACCAGAGCTGCACATTGCTAATCCTGAATAGGCACACCCACTTCAGCACTCAGCCACACCCACTCTCATGGTTTAGTGTTATAGGGCACTATAGATGCAGTATCTCCTGGACGGGCCACACCAGAGTTTTACAGGCTTATATGGTGCCATATATATACAGTGGCGCTTGGAAGTTTGTGAACCCTTTAGAATTTTCTAGATTTCTGCATTAATATGACCTAAAACATCATTAGATTTTCACACAAGGCCTAAAAGTAGATAAACAGAACCCAGTTAAACAAATGAGACAAAAATATTATATTCGATCATTTATTTATTGAGGAAAATGATCCAATATTACATATCTGTGAGAGGCAAAAGTATGTGAACCTTTGCTTTCAGTATCTGGTGCGACCCCCTTGTGCAGCAATAACTGCGGATAAATATTTCCGGTATCCGTTGATCAGTCCTGTACGTCAACTTGAAGGAATTTTAGCCCATGCCTCAGTACAGAACAGCTTCAACTCTGGGATGTTGGTTGGTTTCTTCACATGAACTGCTTGCTTCAGGTCCTTCCACAACATTTCGATTGGATTAAGGTCAGGACTTTGACTTGGCTATTCCAAAACATTAACTTTATTCTTCTTTAACCATTCCTTGGTAGAAAAACTTGTATTCTTAGGGTCGCTGTCTTGTTGCATGACCCTCCTTCTCTTGAGATTCAGTTCATGGACAGATGTCCTGACATTGTCCTTTTGAATTTGCAGATAAAATTCCGAATTCATTGTTCCATCAATGATGGCAAGCTGTCCTGGCCCAGATGCAGCAAAACAGGCCCAAACCATGATACTACCACCACCATGTTTCACAGATAGGATGAGGTTCATATGCTGGAATGCAGTGTTTTCCTTTCTCCAAACATAACACTTCTCATTTAAACCAAAAAGGTCTATTTTGGTGACATCTGTCCACAAAACATTTTTCCAATAGCCTTCTGGTTTGTTCACATGATCTTTAGCAAACTGCAGACGAGCAGCAATGTTCTTTTAGGAGAGCAGTGGCTTTCTCCTTGCAACCCTGCCATGCACACCACTGTTGTTCAGTTTTCTCCTGATGGTGGACTCATGAACATTAACATTAGCCAGTGTGAGAGAGGCCAGTTGCTAAGAAGTTACCCTGGGGTCCTTTGTAACCTCGCCGACTATTACACGCCTTGCTCTTGGAGTGATCTTTGTTGGTTGACCACTCCTGGGGAGGGTAACAATGGTCTTGAATTGCCTCCATTTGTACACAATCTGTCTGACTGTGGACTGGTGGAGTCCAAACTCTTTAGAGATGGTTTTGTAACCTTTTCCAGCTTGATGAGCATCAACAACGCTTTTTCTGAGGTCCTCAGAAATCTCCTTTGTTCGTGCCATGATACACTTCGTCAAACATGTGTTGAGAAGATCAGACTTTGATAGATCCCTGTTCTTTAAATAAAATAGGGTGCCCACTCACACCTGATTGTCTTCCCATTGATTGAAAACACCTGACTCTAATTTCACCTTCAAATGAATCACTAATCCTAGAGGTTCACATACTTTTGCCCCTCACTGATATGTAATATTGGATCATTTTCCTCAATAAATAAATGACCAAGTATAATATTTTTGTCTGATTTGTTTAACTAGGTTTTCTTTGTCTACTTTTAGGACTTGTGTGAAAATCTGATGATGTTTTAGGTCATATTTATGCTGAAATATAGAAAATTTTTAAGGGTTCACAAACTTTCAAGCGCCACTGTATATTTATATATATATATATATATATATATATATATATACACAGTGGTGCTTGAAAGTTTGTGAACCCTTTACATTTTTCTATATTTCTGCATAAATATGACTTAAAACATCATCAGATGTTCACACAAGTCCTGAGAGTAGATAAAGCAAACCCAGTTAAACAAATGAGGCAAAAATATCATATTTGGTCATTTATTTATTGAGGAAAATGATCCAATGTTATATCTGTGAGTGGCAAAAGTATGTGAACCTTTGCTTTCAGTATCTGGTGTGACCCCCTTGCGCAGCAATAACTGCAACTAAACATTTCCTGTAACTGTTGATCAGTCCTGCACATCGACCTGGAGGAATTTTAGCCCATTCCTCCGTACAGAACAGCTTCAACTCTGGGATGTTGGTGGGTTTCCTCACATAAACTGCTCGCTTCAGGACTTTCCACAATATTTTGATTCGATTAAGGTCTGGACTTTGACTTGGCCGTTCCAAAACATTAACTTTATGGCTTGTGTGCTTAGGGTCATTGTCTTGCTGCATGACCTACCTTCTCTTGAGATTCAGTTCATGGACAGATGTCCTGACATTTTCCTTTAGCATTCACTGTAATATTTCAGAATTCATTGTTCCATCAATGATGGCAAGCCGTCCTGGCCCAGGCACAGCAAAACAGGCCCAAACCATGATACTACCACCACCATGTTTTACAGATGGGATAAGGGTCTTATGCTAGAATGCAGTGTTTTCCTTTCTCCAAACATAACACTTCTCATTTCAACCAAAAAGTTCTATTTTGGTCTCATCCGTCCACAAAACATTTTTCTGATAACCTTCTGACTTGTCCATGTGATCTTTGGCAAACTGCAGATGAGCAGCAATGTCGTTTTTGGAGAGCAGTGGCTTTCTCCCTGCAACCCTGTCATGCACACCATTGTTGTTCAGTGTTCTCCTGATGGTGGACTCTTGAACATTAACATTAGCCTGTGTGAGAGAGGCCTTCAGTTGTTTAGAAGTCACCCTGGGGTCCTTTGTGACCTCACCCACTATTACACGCCTTGCTCTTGGAGTGATCTTTGTTGGTCGACCACTCCTGGGGAGGGTAACAATGTTCTTGAATTTCCTCCATATGTACACAGCCTGTCTGACTGTGGACTGGTGGAGTCCAAACTCTTTAGAGATGGTTCTGTAACCTTTTCCAGCCTGATGAGCATCAACAACCCTTTTTCTGAGGTCCTCTGAAATCTCCTTTGTTCGTGCCATGATACACTTCCACAAACATGTGTTGTGAAGATCAGACTTTGATAGATCCCTGTTCTTTAAATAAAACAGAGTGCCCCCTCCCACCTGATTGTCATCCATTTGATTGAAAACGCCTTACTCTAGTTTCACCTTCAAATGAACTGCTAATTCTAGAGGTTCACATACTTTTGCCACTCACAGATATGTAAAATTGGATCATTTTTCTCAATAAATAAATGACCAAGTATAATATTTTTGTCTCATTTGTTTAACTGGGTTCTCTTTGTCTGCTCTCAGGACTTGTGTGAAAATCTGATGATGTTTTAGGTCATATTTATGCAGACATATAGAAAATTCTAAAGGGTTCACAAACTTTCAAGCACCACTGTATATGAGAGAAAGAGTGTGTCCTGGTTGGGACAGCCGTTCAGCATATTACTGAGCACGGAGTAACTGCAGTCTCTTAAAAAAAAAGGGCCCCCAACAGATGCTGGGACAAAGATCTAATCTCTCCATCCAATGGCTCACACAGAGGGCGGGGCAAGGCAGGTGGGTGGAGCTGGGAACTGTACCTCTGCTCTCACTTTCTGAAGGATGTGAGTGCATTTAAAAGTCACATGACAACAATGGAGGACCACAGGTAGTAACACTGCGTGGGTAGGTGACTGACCGCACGGTCATTATGCGCTCGCAGGCTCAGACTGTACGGCATTAGCACCTCAACAGGGCATCCAAGAGCCAGGCTACCAATAATGCTTCAACCAGAGAACCAGCAATTCCAGGTCTAAAAGCCCGACGCTCCCCGGAGCATCGTCAGAACCACAATACTGTAGTGGAAAATCCTCAGGCCCGGATGGGTTTCCAGTGGAATGCTTTAAAGCCTATAAAAATAAGCGCTCTTCTTACCCAACTAGAATGTTTAATTACGGTTTCAACAATGCCCATCATCTACCATGAACAATGTCACTTGCAAATATCTGTCTAATCTTGAAAAAAAAACAAGAACCCAGAAGACCCAGCATCTTATAGGCCTGTTTCACTCATCAATGTGGATGCAAAGATTTTGGCGAAGGTTTTGACCTTGAGGCTTGAACCACTAATTGTCTCTTTAGTGAAACCTCACCAAACAGGCTTCATTAGGGGAAGGAATTCCTTTAATAATATCAGGAGGCTCATGAACATAATACAGCTTGCAAGCGATACAGGGCTTGGTGGTATCCCTCGACTCATTAAAAGCTTTTGACAGGGTCGAATGGCCATTCCTTTTTCATGCTATGGAAAGATTCAAAATAGGTACAGGTTTTATAGAGTGGGTTATTTGCAGTATTTGTCCCCTATAGCCGCCGTCCCGTCATTATTAATTCTTATTGCTCAGATCCCTTTGTATTGGAGCGTGGAACCCGACAGGGCCCACTGAGCCCCCTTTTGTTCGCATTACCAATCGAGCCTCCTCCTAGTGGTTTTCCCTTTCACTGGTCACCCAAGGAAATAACATATCTTGGAATAAGAATTGGCTTGTCTCTTAAAAAACTGGTTAATCTTAATCTTAAACCAATGGCGATGCGTATTAAGCGATGGGGGACCCTACCTGTTTCTTAGCTTGGTAGAATAAGTGTATTCAAAATGAACATATTACCTAGGTTGTTGCACCCGCTCCAAATGTTGCCAAACTCAATCCCTAACAGCTTCTTTGTAAATCTTGATTAGATGTTCACACAATTCATTAGGCAGGGCAAAAAGGTTCGAATGAAAATAGGTAATTTACAGATGAGCAAAGATCAAGGAGGATTTGGAGTCCCAAACATGCGGTTGAGCCACTGGGCAGCACAAATGAGGTACTTCTTTGAATGGGTGAACCCAGATGCAACAAACAAATGGATAGATATGGAGTCTGGGAACTGTGGCTTGTTGGATCTAAAGTACTGTCCCTTTGTAAACCATAAGAAGGTGAAATTGGAGGTTCAAAACGACTTTATTGTACTGAACACATGGAATATGATTAAGACCCATTTTAAACTTAAAAATCATGTCTCACTTCTAGCTCCTGTTTGGACAAATCCAGATTTCTCCCCCTCATGTCAGGACTCAGTGTTCAGACTCTGGCAGGAAAAGGGTCCGGATCGACTTGCCAAACTCTTTGAAGGAGGAATAATGAAGTCATTTGAGCACCTGCAGAGCAAATATTCCAGAGACTACAACAGTCTCACTTTTACCATTATTTACAAATCAGACATTCTATACTAAAAAACATACAGGCTCCAAATGTGTCTTTCTTAGAAGACATTTTTATTACACCTATGCCAAAGAGGTTTATTTCTCATGTTTATGGAACTCTTGGCTCAACCTTGGATTGTTCTTCAGACCACATCCGAAAGCAATGGCAAAGTGAAATAGAATGTTACATAGAAGGAAAAACCTAGGCATCAATCATAGAAAATACGCAGACTATTCTGAGCTGTAACGCGGACAGAGAGACACAATTTAAAATTCTGCACAGGCTGCACTGTATCCGTATCTGAGGGACAGGCTCGGTCAAGGCTCTTCTAAATGTATTAAATGTAATTCAGAAATTGGGACTTATACACATATGATCTGGAAATGTGTAAAGACAGAGGAATTCTGGAGTGAAGTTAGAGACCAGGTGGTCACTCTGATTGGATATGACTGAGTTATCGCCTCTGCAGTGCAGTCTGGCAGCTTCAGTGGACAGTGGAAGGACCATC